>VZRJ01005913.1:155723-193829 GCA_013397565.1 Ptilonorhynchus violaceus | reverse complement strand
CGCCACCGGCACACGCCGGCCGGGCGGGCCGAGCTGGCGGCCGGACGGTACCTGCAGGGAGAGCCGGGCTGGAGGGGCCGGCCCCTGCCCAAACCTCACACCGCCTGTGCCAGCCCGTGGTTTAACCGTCCAGCCCGGAGGCGTCCAGCCTTTAGGAAGCCGTGGCAGCTCCAGGGGAGCCCACAGGAGTCTCGCACTCCGGGGTGCTGTGGCTTCCGAAGTGCGCCCTCGGCAGCCCTCCGTGAAGTGGCACACGGACCCGCCCGGGGGTCCCGAGCTACGGGTGGACAGTTCCTGGGGATGGCAAGACTCTTTTGCGTCATTTCTATGGCATGTAGTGGCAGGGTTAAATAGGGATAGAACTACGAGAAGATTGTCTTCTGTTTAGCTTGGGATAACGTGCATGTTGACAGTTCCCCGGGAGTTACGGTCCTCGGGTGTAAAAGGCTCTGGTAAATGTGGGTAACCCCTCACGTTGTGGAATTGCTTCCCAAAGCCCCAGGCATCAGTTTTGATGCACGCAAGCCGAGAGGAGTCTGGGCAAATGTACCTTAGTACAGCAGTTGACAGACAGAGCAAGCAGGTTAGTCAAGGATCTTATTTAACTAGCAGTGGTCAGAAAAGCAGATCAGGTTGTCAGTCATCTTTCTGTATTTTTTTTCTGCTTGTGGAATAATTGCATATCCAAGTTTAAGCCTGGAGTTGATTTAAAATGTTAACATGTAATCTCTAAAAAAAAGATTTACAATGGGAACAATGTATTAGTCTTAAGTTCTTTACTGCATATGTGACAAATTCGTTCCTAATTCAGTAAGATTTGCCCAGTGCTATTAAAAACAATGGAATAATTTGTTAACTTTCATAGGATAATTTATTTTGTTTTTTTGGCTTCATATTTTGAATTCAAAACCAAACTAAATGTCAATAGGAAAAATCAAATATATTATTAAATTTCTTATGAAACATGACATCTTGTATGTAGTATCCCAGATTCTCTTTTATGCAGTGCAACTGAGTTGAAAGGCTAATTGAAACTTTATGAGGAGGATGGTTCTGTGCCTCAATGCAGTGTTGTGCTTGCTCATGAGTGTAGTTCCTGGGTACACACTAGTGCAAATAATGCATAAGAACAGAATGCCACAGGGGGGAGGTTGTGCATGGGGCTTTTGTGCCAAAGGATGCTTGCTGTCTTTGTTGTGCTTGATAGTGAAAATATATATGGGCAATACGTCATGGGTTATGTGTTTATTGTGACAACAGCCCTCAAATTGGGCAGACTGTAACTCAGATAGACCTTGTTTTTTCCTTTTTGTTTGAATCCTCTGCTAATTCATGAAAGCTGAAAGGCACACTGAATTCTTTCCTTCATACATAATCACTTTACAGGCTACAGCCACAGTTGAAGCAAGAAGAGTGTTTTGTTTTGTTTTTCTGTGAATGAACATGTGAAATTTTTTGTTATTATTTTTATTGTTGTGTGATTTTTACATTTGGTTGTGATAGCCAGTGCAGCACCACTGGGATTCTTTGAATGTCTGCAGGCTGCTCCAATAGAGACTCTGGGCAGCGGCTCCATGTACAGATATTTGGCAGCACGGCTTTGTTGAAGCAGCCACTCCTCTTTGCTTCTGCATCGACAGTGCTGGGCATGGAGAAGAGCATCGTGCTGTTCCTGTGCCATCAGCAAGTTCAGTTTATTTATGTGCAGAGTTGGCAGAACCTGCATATCTGTTGCGTTGAATCTCCAGTTCTGAAAGAGACTGGAATGAATATGAAATGTATGTGGAACTCAAGTTGACTTCATTCTTGTTGGAGCATTTGTGACTCTTCTAATTGAAAAATGGACAGTTTGATGCTACCTGGGGTATTTGTTCTGCAAACTGCAGTTTGAGATGTGAGTACTGCTTGGGGATAAGTAAAGGTAGAATTTGGCCCAGAGTTTGAAGTTACAAGGAGCGCAGAAGGAAATCTCACAATGCTGTAAATTTGCAAATCCCAAATTGCAGGTTCTGTAAGCTCAGATAAAAAAGTTGCTGCCTTCTACAAAGGGTCCCTTGTTCAATAAGTCTCACCAAAAGGAAATTTGCAATTCAGTAAGCCAACTATAACAAATACCTGACATAAGAATCAAGCTAGTTCCATAGGGATTTCTACAGATCACACATTTATGTTTGAACATTAAAACCTGGCAAACTAAAGATGTAAACCGGTGAACTGAAGAAAAGCCAGATTCTACAGCAAGAACACGTGTATGCATTGTGCTAACCTGTTCTGTAAGTGCTCACTTCAGTGAAGATAGTCCCCTTGCCTTGTTCAGAAACTAAACCGTTGAAACTCTTATTTTTTATGTAAAAGCACATGGATGTTGTGGGGCTTAAATACTGAGGAATGGCTCATTGGTCAGGGTTAACAGAGGACATTGATTAAAATCTCAGCAATGTCTAAAACCAATTGTAACTAATATTAAAATCTGAAAACTAAGGTATTTGGTGCTTTCCAAAATATCTAGGTAGTTATTCCTGTGTGAAGCTCAAGTAAACAGAGTGTACTTGTGATGTGCAAACAGGGACGGGGTGGCATGAAAATCTTTATCCCTGATTTAAAAGTTGGAGAATAGTCACACAGCAGTTCTCTTATATAGTCATGGTTGACAGGTCTCTTTAAATACCAACTTTAAAAGCTGGTATTTTCAGTCCTCTTGAGAGTGTCATTTGTAAAGATCATTTAGAGGGTTGGGGAAAGTGGAGGATCTGTGATCATCACAGGGTCAATTGTTAATTGATTTATGCCAATAGCATGACTTTTGATTCATTAATGTTCTCTCATCAGGTTCTTTGGTGCTTTGCCAGTCTTGTCACATCAGATTGCCATGTGTGTTCCCTCTAGTTAGAAAGTTTCATAAACCATTACTGTGTTACTTCTCAGAGGAATAAGAAAAGCTATTCAAACCACCCATGGAAGAACAGTTTTTGAAGAGAGGTGGTCAGGAAATGTCCCGTGACACACACATGCACACACACAAGTAAGTCTAAAATAAATGATCCATCATGATAGCTTTAATTGGTGTTTATTAATTTCTGTTGTGTACTGGCCCATTTTCTTTTGAGGCTCAGTGGTAGAAGCTAAGTTGTATGAGATACTCAACACTGAGCCAGTTCTGCTTTTCCTGAGGCTTAAAACAATCCAAGAAAAAGAGAAAACCCCCTTTTAATTTCCTGAGTCTGCCTGGGTGATCTTCTCCCTAGGGGTATTGGACCATCTTTGGAAAAGACAACCTTTTGGGAGCCTTTGGGAGAAACAACCTGGGTGTTTGAGAGGGCTGTAGGTTGCAGTTCTGAGGAACAGTGAGGGGGAGGTTTGTTTATCTGGGCATTGCTCAAGGAGCGTATTATGCCAATAGTATGCATAAATTTGCTTTGCAAATTGTACACTTCTCATAATCTGTTGCAATTTCATGTCTCTTCAGGGGGTTTGTGTGGTAATTTTTTTTTATTTTATGGTTTTTACAAGTTGAATGAAAGTGGTAGTTGCATGTGTAGTATTTACAATTCTACTCATCTTTGAGATGAAATGAGACTGGGAAAAGAGAGATGGGCAGCTTACGAACTAGAAGAGTGATAGCCACTCTCTTGGTTCTCTGAGATGGTTGTCTCTGTCATTTTGGATATGCTGTTGCTGAAGGAAGTTGTCAAGGCAGCCTGAAGATTGCATGCAGCAGGAATACTCTGTATAGTTTGAAGAGTTGCTTCTTTTCTGGCCTTTAAACTTTCAGGGACTGGAACTACAACAACTGAGAAAGCAAAAATTACACCCCATTAGTCAAGAGGCCTGAATTAATAAACTTGATTTTCCATTAAAGTACAATCTAAATCCACAATTTACTTCCCCAGAGCTTCAGAAAGGTGTCAGAATATGAACTTCATAGAAGCTAATCTTCATTAAATGACCCCCATGTGCTTGTATGTTCAACAAGAGAACATTAAAATGTTGGTTTATAATCTCCCTTATATTTTACAGAGCACATAAATGCTGGTAATGTTTTTCAAGTCCATATGAAGGACTCATGATGACTTGTCCATGTTGTGTCTTGAATTTGGGACAATTTGTATTAATTACTAATCTACAGTAGGAGAGGAAAAATGTAAGATATTTTATTTACAAATTGCGTAAGTTGACGCGGGCTGCTGATATTTATCAAGACTTTTTCAGAAAGTCAGAGTTACCATTATTTTTGTAAGTTCTTACTTAGAAGCTAGAGACCTCACATTTCTGGGTCTCCCAAATAACAGGAAGTTGTAGGATGAGAGGAAATAGCCTCAAGTTGTGCCAGGGAAGGTTTAGGTTGGATATCAGGAAGAATTTCTTCACTGAAGGGCTGTCAAGCCTTGGAACAGGCTGCCCAGAGAAATGGAGGAATCGCCCATCCCTGGAGGTATTTAAAAGACGTGTAGATGTGATGATTAGGAGCATGGTTTAGTGTGGGCTTGTGCTGGGTTAACGGTTGGGCTACAGGATCTTAAGGGTCTTCTTCAGCCTAAATGATTCTATGATTCAAGGAGGTACTCCTGAGCCTACATGTGTCTTTCTTAGCCTCATCTCTGAAAAGTTCTATCACTAATATGAAGGTTGTACATCATTCAGAACAAAACCTTGGAGAACAGAAGCCTCAGGCATGTGCATATAAACTCAAGTTTTTCATGTGTATATATATATCAGTTTAGAGGATTAGTGGTGGACTTGGCAGTACTGGGTTAAACGCTGGACTACATGATCTTAGTGGTCCTTTCCAACCTGAATGACTTCTATAGATAGGTCTGATGTAAGAAACATTAACCTTAATGTACAAATTAAATTTACATTACGTACATGATTTTTTTTTCACCAATGTACATTTTAAAAACTGCATATAGAAAAACTACTTTCTTAGATCAGGATAGGTGTACCTTAGGCAGTGATTGGGATTTAATCAGTTCTGTCAGGGTAAGAAGGACAAGTGGAATAGCATGGTGTCCTGAGCTTTAAAGTTTGCTCAGTGTTATTAAAATCCATTAATGGCACTAAAGTCATATGTTCAAAACTTACATATGTGAACTATCCAATGCTTTTACTGTAACTGGTAATCCAGACATCTTGGTATAAATTTGGCTTCTCATGATCAATGTACTGAAAACAAAAAACTGGAGAAGAATATCAGTTCCTTTGTGTTATTAAACTTTCTGCGTTGTTTTTTTTTAAAATCAAATTCTTAAGGCCTCAGTGTTTCTTGTTCTATTTGCATCCTCCTTTTCAGCAAAATCTTGTCTTCAAAGCTCTTCTATCTCCATTACTAATTGCTGACTTCTGTCTAACCAGTAGGAAGTTGTAATAATTCTTTCTCATCTACTTTAGCAGACATAATTTTTGATGGATTGTTATTTGAGGTCTGTTATTCCTTTCTAAGCACTTGAACTTTATTATTTTTTTTTCTTTTGGCAGTTTGCATAAATGGACTTGGGCTATTTAGTTTAACTTTTGAGAAGGAAGTGGGGCTCTAATGAATTAGTTCACTGTACACTGTAATGGAACCTTTCTTCAAGAAGAAAAGTAAGCTTCTTGCCAGCCATTCAGGATTCCCACTTGTTCTGGTGGCAGAACAAAAATAACCCCTTGAGCAAAATGTAAGTGTTTCAGGATGATCGGAATTTACAGCATTAGAAAGCTGCCAAAAAAGCGACTTCTAGCTGAGGCTAAATTGGCCTAAATTGAAAACTTTGCAAAGCTCATAATTGACTTTTTTCTTTATATGTTTCTCTGCTTCGCTTGACTTCATTGTCATATGCCTGTGGTGACTTCTTGGTATTTACCCATGGTGACAATAATAATGAGCCTGAAGTATTTATGATCATCAAAAGATACTGAGACAAAGATTGTAACTATGATTATTAGAGGAAGAAATTTCTGTAGCATCGGGCAGGTGGAATAATGTTCCTGGATGTTTGATTTTTATTTTACTTCAGGCCTCTTCTCTGCCCACTGACTTGGGAGTTAAGTTGTTAGCAGCAGTCTTTCATTGGGTTCAGATCTTGAAGACTTAAGTATTTTTGGTATTTTGCAGTTGTTGTAGCTGTGTTATAAATACAGCTGCGTGATGTATGGTGGCATCACAAAAGTAGTCCAAGTCTGATTAAACCAGTAACTGCCCTTTCCAAAATAAATTCTGTTCCTTCTTGATGTTCAAGGGAATTAGGCTAAGTGAATTCTGTTTGTTCTGTACTTGAAAGTACGATTTATTTCCATTCTGTCTCTGCAGGGTGACAGGGGTTAGTACTGTGCTGAGGGCAACTTGCTTCTCTCAGATGGGAACTTCTTGCTGGAAACAACCAAGTTCCCATCTTTTTGTTCAAACAAGACTACCAGGAAATAAGAAAACTTGTGACAACTTACACACTGGCACAAAATTACTAAATAAAACTAATGACATCAGCAAGCTTGCTCTTCCAATCTAAGCAAAACTGTTGGAGTGCATTTTGCTGTTAAAAATGTTGTGGCATTACTTCAGAACATTAAAGAAACCACTACCTGTTTAAAACTTAGAATTTGCGTGTTTGAAGTCTGTCCCTTAGAGAGCATTTAAGCTGCACCTGCAGACCATACACATATGTGAATACTTCCTTGAAGGAGTACAAGCAGAAGCTTGCATTCAAACAGTCTGTGTGCACCAGTAGTTATAGTTAGTACGTGAGTCTGCGTATTTTATAGCCTACAGTCATGTTTTGTATAATCTTTGCCCCCGAATTATAAAAATGTAAGAGGCTAAACCTAAAACAAAGGTTGGACAGTGTTTGTTCCTGGGCAGGTTTGGTTGGGTTTTGGGGTTTTTAATTATAAAAAAATCTCAGAAAGCTTTTTCCCAATTTGATTTGTCTCAGGGCCAATAACTATGTTTGGAGATTGAAAACACTATTGAAAAGCAAATTACTGAAATAATAAATACCAAAGACTTGGTATTCTAGAAAGCAATATAATTTTTTAAATAGCCCTCCTGAATAAATGCACCTCCCGATCTTGTGGACTGCATACAAGTCCTTAAGGAGTGGTGGTGATCCTCTCTGATAGCAGTCTTAACTTTTATTTAAGATTCCTGAGGTTTTCTCATTGTGAGTGTAAACTGTGTATTATGCATTGTGTCTAGTTTTAACCCTGACATGTCTCCCTAATCCACATGTGCACAATTTTTGTTTTGGGGCTTTTGATTTGTTTCAGGAAAATCTTCTGTAGAAGCACAATTCAGTTTATCATTTTGTGTTCAGAACTGAGGGACTTGTTCCACTAGGTTTTCAGCTTTGGGAATTATGGTCTGAAATGCAGAGTAGATTTGTTCCAAATCACAATGTATGCAGATAAAAGACAGTGGAGTGAGCTGTTCGCATTGCTTTGGACTAAGAACCTGTGAATCAGGTGGTGTTTGTGGACACTGTGTGGGAAGAAATAGCTCTGAGCTATTCTTAGCTGTTGCCCATCCTCTGCACTGCTGCTGGGTTTGAGTGCCAGGATGAGGTAGTGCTCCTGTGGGGCAGAAAGCATCAATTTGGTGATGATTAGTTATGCGATAAAAAGGTACATTAGAGAAACAATTGGAGGTTGAAGGCCTGGTTTGAGGAGGTAAAGCTATAGGGAGATAAAGCTTGGGCTTGTCTTTTATTCAAGGTTGAACCTCTTAAGCAGGCAAAAAATAGTCATTTTTGTCTGTCTTTATAACCATAACCTCCTAATTAGGTAAGATTTTATAGAATGCACAGGAACATACCTACCGTTCAGGGCTGTTGATGTGCTACTTGCTAGCAGTGCTTACTAATACACAAGAAGTTAAATTAGCAATGATATATGGCAGCAGCCATTCCAGGCTTTGCTCAAGTAGCATGACTGTATTCAAGCTGGCCAGCTAAAAGGGAGGTTCTAGCAGCTGTAAATGACTGTAGTACGTAATGCCTATGTTCCATCATAGGAAACGGAATTAACAGAACTCCACACATCTTGAAGCTCCCTTGAAATCAAGGAATTTAATAAACAATTATTTAAGCCCTCTGGTTCTATATGCTTTGCATTTTTATTGGTGCAAAAGTGTGCAAACAGGACCATCAAACCTGTGCCATAAAAGGTAATGACTGTGGGAAATGAGTCTGTTCTAATGATGTAATCCTAGTAACTTGTCCTGTATGTTTTTATTTGCAAGAGACAGGATAGGTAGTTTCAGAAGCCAAGTAGTCTTTGACTCATTGTTTGCAGGCATGTATTGCATCAACAAAATGTAACCATCTCCCAGAAAAGCAGGAAGTTTCAGAGAAAGGAGAGGCTACAAGTAAAGCTGGCCAAGAAACAAAAATTGTGTTGTGAAAAATTTCAAGGTTGCATTGCTTGTTTTCATTCTGTATTGCGGCTTGGGAACAAAGTGAGACTGGAGTAGTCAATAGCTCTGTCTCTCATAGTCAAGGCCGTGTCTGAGCCTGTGGTTTGAATGTTGTGTTTGTGAGTCCTAGCTGCCATACCAGTAGCTACTTTGGGTAGTACCTTTTCCAAAATGCTGTTACATACATCTTTCTGACAAAATTTAAAAAAAAAAATCTTCTAAATTGATATATATACATGAAAAACTTGAGTTGCTATGCATCTCTCTGAGGCTCCTCCAAGTCTTCATCTTGAATGATGTGCAACCTCCATGTAAGTGTTGGAACTTTTCGGAGAGATGAGGATAAGAAAGACACATGTAGGCTCAGAGAGTGTCAGGAGTATCTCCTTGAATCATGGAATCATTTAGGGTGGAAAAGACCCTTAAGATCCTCTAGTCCAACTGTTAACCCAGCACAAGCCCACACTAAACCATGTTCCTAAGCACCACATCTACATGTCTTTTAAATACCTCTAGGGATGGTGACTCCACCACTTTCTGGGCAGCCTGTTCCAAGACCTGACAGCCCTTTTGGTGAAGAAATTCTTCCTGAGATTCAATCTAAACCTTCCCTGGCACGACTTGAGGCCATTTCCTTTTGACTTATTGCTTGTTAGCTGGGAGAAGAGGCCAACCCCCACCTTGCTGCAGCCTTCTTTTCAGGTAATTGTAGAGCGTGATAAGGCCTCACCCTCAAGCCTCCTTTTCTCTGGGATAAGCAACTCCAGCTCCCGCAGCTGCTCCTCATAAGACTTGGTGCTCCAGACCCCTCCCCAGCTCCGTTGCCCTTCTCTGGACACGTTCCAGAGCCTCAATGTCTTTTCCACCAGGCAGCTTTCCAGCCCTTCTGTCCCCAGCCTGTAGCACCACATGGGGTTGCTGGGATTGAAGTGCTGCACCCAGCACTTCCCATTATTGAACCTTATATAATATGCCTCAAAGCCTGGTGTCAGTGTCATTCTCTAATTACTGAAGTGTCCATACACTTCTTGGGAACTCCATCTCCATGTGCCATTACAGAGCAGACTTATGATACGTTTTCTGTCTTCCAGCATGAGCTGTGACTCGTTTTCTGCCAGGGCTTTCCTAATGCTGTCTTGACACAGGTGTCCCACTTTTTGTCCTCCCCTTTTGTCTTTGCGTTGTTCAGCTGAAATCCAGCGTCAGTTCTCCCCAATGGCTTCACTCTGAGCTTGCACAATGTGCAAAAAAGGAAGATCTTGGGTTTTTTTCCTGCATACTTTGCAAAGGCACAAATTCACACAGGGTAGACTGCTGCATTGCTTTGCATTTTAATGGCTTTTTAAATAATTTGTGTAGCTCTCAGTAATGACCCTCATGTTCATAAGGTACTGTGTTCATATGGTAATGCAGTTTTATTGGGGAACCCCAAAACTATCAGAGGGGTATTGGCAGAGATAGGAATGGAAAGCCCCTATCGGTTTTCAGGACTTGTTCACTAGTGGTTCTTTTCACTGCATTTATCTAGATGTGCAAAGACTCCTCATTAACTTCTCACTTCTCTTACCATCTCTGTAACCACATTATGGTTTATCTCTTCCAGTATCCTCAATTTTTGTTTTTAGGAACATTGTAACTGTTGATTATGTTTGGTTTGGGGCTTGGAGGCGTTCTGCTTGTTTGTTTCAATGGAAAGGTGTTTTTACTCAGTTGCCAGATTTACAGAATTATTTTTCAGAGTTTAACAGTGCCAAACATGTTTTGCACCTTTGTTTTACACATCTTTATTTTCTTAGCAAAAACATGTCTCTGCCATGCAGAGTTTTAGTTTACTGCTGCTTCTGTTGCTGGTAAAAAACATTTTAAAATCAGTGTGCAGCTTAGCTTCTGTCTGAATACTGAAACTAAAGTGCACAACCATTAATGGAGAAGTGAAACAAATTAACAAATCCCATATGTAATAGAAAAAAAGGGAGAGCGAAGAAAAGTTGTTTGGTATTCTTGCTCAAATAATTTTAGGATTTTATTATAAAGCATAAAAAAATGTACAGTATTCAAGTTGAAATCTCCTTTTCTGGGCAAGGCTGAGTACCTCTTAAAGCTGATTTTGAGGCGTACCTTGTAATCTTCTTGGAAAATCTGATGGTGACATAGTGTGTTTTTAAAGCATGGCACAAAGGGTTGAGAGAATTATTGCTTGTTTGGAAAAAAATAAAGGGGAAAAATCGCAAATTCCAGGATTAGGTTTTAGGATTGGCAGTTAAGCACAGACACATTTTTTTTTCCTGTAATCTGAGCAAGTAACTGTCAGACACAATAATCACAGAAAAATAATCCCTCCTCTGTAGCATTTTTATAATGCTTTTCATTGTACCTGTGCATTCAGCCAAAGTGAATTGGGAAGCCGTGTGTTAGCTAGGACAGCCACTGGCTGTCTCCTCTGCAAGGGTCATGTTGCTTTGCTCCTGAAGACAGAAAGGTGAAGGTAACTGCAGTATACTGCATAAAAGTTTCAGCTTTCCTCGTAAATGATGCTACATACGAATTACTGAAGGCCTCATTCATTATCTGTGCAGGGGGATAGCCTGGCTGATTGCTGCCCTAGAACAAGATTGGATGCACAATTTAAGGAAAAACAGCTGTGTAGAGGCTGGATAATTTCCTATCTTCGTGCATTAAGGAGTGTTCAACAGTCTGAGGGCCATGATCAGGGAGTATAAGCTGCTAGCTGTATTTTGACTTTCTCTTTTAAGAAAGCAAATGGTACACCCTCCAAAACCAGCACAAGCGTGTACCAACAGTGAAGTTGATATAAGTCCGAATTCTTGGCTGTACTTGAACGAAGTGCTTTCTGTTTGAAAACCTGTTTAACATCCCCCTCAAACACCAGTGTGCATTATTGTTATTTCATCTCTGAGATAAATACCCTGACTGAGATAAAGTTGCTTTCGTAAGGAGGTAGGATATAATTATAACATATATGATGTTTGTCTTGCCTTGATCCCTCTTGTTGCAGAGAGTTTAGGCTTGCTACACCTGTGATCACTGTAAATAGCTGCAGTTGTTGGAGCACAGTTGTGTTTTTGTGGAGGAGGCTGGAAAAGTGTAGTTTAACCTGATGCACTCACTTTTTATTATATGCATGTGCGTGTGCAGTTCCCAGCACAGAATTTGGCCCTTGTCGAAAATACCTTTTG
This sequence comes from Ptilonorhynchus violaceus, assembly GCA_013397565.1. Taxonomy (NCBI): domain Eukaryota; kingdom Metazoa; phylum Chordata; class Aves; order Passeriformes; family Ptilonorhynchidae; genus Ptilonorhynchus; species Ptilonorhynchus violaceus. The sequence goes on along the minus strand of VZRJ01005913.1, from coordinate 182,246 downwards.
GCATACATCAGTTATAACTAAGCCAGTAGAAACTAGCCCTTAGCTTTGGCTGAACAGTAATTCAGTCTTGTCTGGACTCTGTTTTTGGTGAAGTGGCAGGAAAAATCTCAGTTCTTTTTTGAGCCAACTCATAAAAAAATGTTTCTTGCTTTAGCATGATTTTTTTTAAGAGCAACTGAGAAGTTTATACTAAAACAGTTATGGTTTTAGGGTAGGCTTACAAATAAATAATAAATATTTGGTGGATGAAAGCATGTCCATAAATTACTGCTATAAGGGACTATGTACTTGGGAACCACAGCAGTGATATAGCCAGAATAATAAATAAAGAAATTAAAACAACTTTTTCAAGTTTCTCTTTATTAAAAAAAAAAATTCCAACCTTTTGTGCCAATGGTGCCAAGCTTGTCAATTGCCAATCTGTGACTTCATGTTGTGAAAATGGAGCTCTTGGGACTGCAGAGTTATCAGCAAAGAGATTTGCATTCAGCAGTACTGTATATCTCCTCACTTGTTAAAGCATTTTATCTGCCATGATCACTGAAAACCCAAACTGGATTTTAAGATCTTTTCTTCCATCTTAGCAGTTTACAAAGACACACAGACACCCCTGTATTTTACCAGACAGGCTGTATTAATAAACTAAATCAAGTTTCAATGGATTCAATAAACTAACCGTACAGAAAAAAAATTGGGGCAGTTATTTTTCAGTCAGTTTTCCAATTCATCTGGAAAACGGCACAGGGACACATACTGTTGGTTTTTTTAGCAAGTGCACATTACAAAAAGGTGTTAATGTCTTGTTATGTGGTCAATGGCATTTAAATTAAAAATGTATTTTGCAGATGGGATTATATGTTTTAAGAAAGTATTCTCAGATATTATTGCAGGAAATTAATTAGGCCATACTTATTATTTGGCTTACTTGGTTTACTGATTGCAATGGCAAGGAATTAATTTTCTTTATTTCTTATCTGAATAGCTAGAAACACAGGTCTCTCACAGTGGATGTTAACTTGACTGGGTAACTTCAAAGTTCATGTCATATTCTCCGTGTTTTACTCCATGGTGGTCTTTAGCCACTATTATGCTGCAGATCAGAAATTTATATTTTTTCTTGTCCTTTGACACTTTTACTGAATCTATCACTTTACTCTCTTTTTCTTGTAATGCCTTTCATCTCTGCTGTCTTTGATATCCACTTGAAGATGGAAGGGTTGTTTGTTTGCCAAGAACAATTACATTCCTTTTATTTTTACTCCTTCCACAACCTTTCATTTTGAGTTTTTGCACTTTATGAATACTGTCTAGAAAGAGATCTGTGGCAAAGTCTACAACCCTGTGCATGTCAGTACCTACCTGAAGTCCTCATCCTTTTTTTCCTCTCTTGCAGTTTGTGGTGTCATTTGCTGTGACCTCCAGGTCTGCTCTTACAGACAGCAGAACATAAAGTGCAGTTGCCGTCTTCTTATAAATTCAGAAAAGTTTTACTATGTCAGTGCTGAATGAGCTTGCTCTCATTTCGCATCCAAGTAAAACTTGCTGTGTTTGTTTTTTATAATAAAATACCAAACAAAAAACCTTTTGGATTCTGTCTTGTTCTTTTCTCTCTCCTTATTAACTCCTCCTTTATTTATCCCTACCAACGTCTTTCACCCTTTAATCAGTTTTCCCTGCGTTCCAGCACCTTGCTGGGCTGCTTTTCAACTTATTTTTTATATCATACCTGTATCTCTCCCTTTCATTTATTTTTTTTCTCAGATTGCTTGCATAGCAAAAATTGTCAGCAGCAGTTGATATGAAATAGAAATATAGGTCTGACCTTTGAAATTATTTAAATTGTCACTAACCTGTACATTATCAGTATAATGCTCCAATTGTGCTGTACTAGGCTTGTTAATACTGATAATGGTATATATGTTGTTGATACTAGTAACGTGCAAACTGTGATTAGTTCCTTGGATCAGCCTTCATTCTAAGTGACCCATTAAGGCTAGCTGTTCATGTGATACAGGCTCTCATCTTAGAATCCATAGATAAAATCAGCTAAATAAAGATTGTAAAAAAAGAGATATTTTAGTATATATTTTCCTAATACAACTGTTCACTGCGATAAGTTTTTCTCATTACTCTAAAAAGAGAGATGGTTTGCATTATTTTTGTGGGTTGGAAAGAAATAATTTGAGACAGTACATGTAACCAAAACTTTGGATGAAAAGCAAACCTGTCATCAAACTGTTTTGATATGATACACATGTTATCACAATGAACCAATTAACAGATGTAGCCTTTTGTTGTATGCAGAAATTAATTTTATTTTGTTCCCTGTATATTTTCTAATATGGCATGCTGAACATGCCACAAAGCAGTGTTGTTAAACAGCACTACTATTGAGCTGTGCATTTTGTGCTTTCCATATAACTCTTAGCAGGTGACTTTTGTCTTGTTTAGAGGTGCACTGGTCTGCAAGAGACTTGTGCTCAACGTGGTGAAAGGATACACCAATGCAGACATTCAAGTTGAGCTGACCAAGTCTCTTGAAAAGACCCTTCTCAATACTGACTGCCAAAGTTTCACAGGAAAGAGTAGTAACTTAAGCAATGATCTATAAAACAAAGATGTGAAAAGGATATAAAGGACTTTGCTGGTAGACATGTAAGTAGGCACAATTTTTGCAATTGTTAGTACAGAATAATATGTCTTCAATCTGTGACACATGTAGTGTTGGATACATTTCTATTTGCTTCTGGAAAAGAAAATCTTCCTCTTCTGGGAAACTATTCATTGCAAAAATGAATATGCAGAGGTGGAATATTTATAGAAGGTGAGAAAATATTTTGGGTTTCATGAGGAGTGAATAATGAATAAATTCAGTCAAGTGTAAATTACTTAAAGGGAAAATGTCTGTGAAAAGATAAGCTACCTGGTAATTTTTTTTCTGTTAGGCAGTAAATCAGCAAGGTACTTTCCAAAGATAAACTTTCACTTCAAAATTACTCTAAATCAGGATCTTAAAAATTTGGCCTTGAGAATGGAGTTTATTTGCCCTGTGCATATAGTTCTAGACTGTAGATAAAAGAAAATTGCTGCAAGAATTCCCTCACCAGACTGTCTGTGTTCTGTTTTACTTCTGTTTGAATACATTGTCATCACTCTTAATCTGGTGAAGTAATTTTTGAAGTCTTGGTTTAAAATTAGGTATTTTACAATTTCACATATCATCATAAATCATGAATGTTTGGGTTTGTATTTCATTGCAGCGGAAAACAGATGTGCCACTTCAAATGCAGTAGCATGCACAAAGTGTCTTGCTTTGGGTCCAGAGTGTGGATGGTGTGCTCAAGAGGTATGGCATTTTGCTTAATTACATTTGACTTTATATTTTAGCTGCTTCTGATCTTTATAAAGATAAAGACTTTTAAACTGAGAAAATTATAGTGAGAAATAGCAAGAAAATCTTTAAATGACCCTCGAGACAGAATCTGAGAAATCATGTGAAATATATTTTGTTTCCAAAGGAGAAAATGCAATCTTTTATTTGGAAAATTGCAGTAATTTTAAATAAAGTGAGAACTTTTTAATGTATTCCATCTGCTTTTTAGACAACTTTGGCAGACTGACAGTAGCTTTGAGAGTTTAACAGTTTTTGGCTTCAAAAGCAAAATTACTTATCAGTAATTTATCTTGTCCTCATCATATATGAAAACAAGTCTATACATATATGTCTACTGCATTTAGCAAAAGGTTGTACTGACAGTGGAGTTCACTTTGACTTCACCATATTATGCTTCTATCACAAATGGAAAAAATGATGCTTTCTTATTTTGACACTTGAATCTATCAGTTCTGAGACTTAGCACAGAAGATAGATCTTAGGTAGCTAGAATTATTCTGAAATTGTTGTTACTTTGCAAACTAAGAATATGGGAATTTCTGGTTTTGTTTCACGGAACAAAAACCCCTGTTGATAGCATGATTTTTGAGTGAGCACTTCAGAGGAGCAAGGTTTTGAAGAATATCACTGCCAATTGCAAGTTTATGTGCTCTTTAAGATCATGTGCAAACTATCGGTAGTAGCTTTCAGGTTAGCAGAGAAGGTAGGTAAGTTCCTGGGGTGTGTCTGGAGGAGATAAGGAGTGTAAGGCACTGGGTAATTTTATCTGAGATGTTGTGTCTTGGAATTATTAACTTAGTCTGTAAAAGGTACAAGGATAAGTAATGCAAGGATGGGTAGAGGCATAGAGGGCTTGTTTTCCCACAGGAAGCTTAGGGCACATGTAGATGGCACAATGGATTACAATGTGGAGAGGTTCATTATTTTGGCGTTGTGTCCTATCTTACAAAGGGCACAGTTTTATACTCCTCCATCTGCATTTATCACAGAATAGCATTTGCTAACTTTCCAGTGCTATGGAGCTGCAGTAGGTCCCCTTCTAACTAGGCACATGGATTTGGCCAGTTTCACTTCTGCTGTGCTTCTCTTGCTTCACTTCTTAAGTCAATCCTGAGAGCTGTTGATGGAAGCCAGGGGTTTGTCAAACCCTCTTAAACAGCTGGTTCACCTGCACACCATTCGTGATTGTGGAACAGCAAAACCCATATTATTGCAGATGGAAATATTCCAGAGTAAAGTTACAGGAGTGGTGTTCAGCTTAGCATGCCTGCTTCATCAGAATGATATTTTTAATGAGAAAATCAGCCCTGAGGAACTCTTGAGATGCTTTGAATTTATACCCACACGCAGAGGACTTCAGAAAATGCTACAAATCTATTAGTCATTACTGGTAACTACAGTAACTAAATTCTTTACACATTCAAAAATCTAGCTTTTTGAAATGTACACACCAAAAAGGGTATATAGATAGCAGTCACTTAAAAAGTAGTCTCTGTTGTCTACTATAAAGAAGGTTATGGAAAAATATATCACAGGTAGACTACAAAAATCAGTTGGAATCTGAAAAACAAGATACATGACTGTAAAATCTCATTCTTCAGGGGCTTTCTCTGGTCTGTACAGGGTCTGGATGACTATTATCTAACACACAGTTGGCTGTATGCACTTTTAGATTGCTTATTTTCTCCATTTGCCTCTGAAAGATCAGAGATTGTCCATTGTTTGGTCTCCTACTTTGGCTCGGATGAACCAATACTTTGAAAGAGTACAAAGGATCTTGTCTAGGATTGTATTAATCATCAGATTTGTGGTCAGGAAGGAATTTTACATTGGATCATTTTGGCACAATTTTGGCAACTTTGCTCTTTCAATGCAGGAAAGGATGGACTGCTTCTGACATCATCCTTCTACTAATCACTTTTATTTTGCTACAAGGGCTTTTTTATGTCGGTGGCATCTTAAACTGCCCACTCCTGTAATAATACGTGGTTTCCTCTTTCTGGGAATTGAAATGATGTAGTCCAGCAGGTCTCTGGATTTTGGGTAGTGTGACAGACAAATTTAGGTTAGCTACATCTAAAGCTGACCTCTGGTGTTCCTATTAAATATTAGCCTGAGTAACATTACTGGTGGATTCCTCTGAAAAGTAACCTATTTTGATGTTGTGGGAATGATAATTTCTTGCTATAATGAGCTCATAGCATGGCACAGAACTTTTTTTGACATAGTGACAGTGTGTAATTTCCTTTTTCTCCAAAGTTGGCTTGTTCTGATTGTGCAAGATCCTATTTCTCATTAAAAAAAATTTCTATGTAGAAAAAGGTCATCGTGGCAATTAGGTTTAACTTCTAATTTAAATATTGCATCATGGCCATTAGTAAAAACATATGGCTTCATGAATTTGTTCTATAATTTATGCAATTATAGTAGCATATTTTATTGTTTCAAAGACTATTATTTTGGTTTTCTTCATCCTTTGAAGGTAGTACAGGGTTTTTTTCAGCTCAGATTGCTTTGTTCTTTTTGTCTCTTATTAAACAGGATTTCATGGCTGGCACAACACAGAAGGGACGCTGTGACACTGTTTTCAACTTAAAGAAAAGAGGCTGCCAATCAGATTTGGTTGAAAACCCCACGGTTCATGTCACAGTACCTAGTGACCATGAAACAAATACACAAGTGACACCGGGAAAAGTTTCAGTCCAACTGCGTCCAGGTTGGGTCATCTCTAACACATTGATATTATAGTAACCTTAAAATAAAAATAATACTTCTAAGTGCAGATATTTCGTGAAGAGCCATCTGGAGTAATTATTTGGGAGAGTGATGCTATAACATTGTATTGTAGGGCTGTGATGGTGTTGTATTCAAGTATCATCTTCAGCAAGAAGTGTTTCTGGCAAACACAGCTGAAGGTCACAATAATGCAGTAGTAAGTGGAAAGGGAATTTTAGGTAGACTTTCCTGTTTTCTAATGTGGTTTCTTGATTCTTTTTCTTTAGCTACTTACATGAACAGTTTTGCCTTACATATGTATAAACTATTCCTTCTGAAAGTAAATTGAGTTATAATTCCGAAATTGATAATTTGATAAACTTCTTGATTATTTGTTTCCTTTGAAGTGCATCCACTAGACAACTACAGAAATACCAAAACCGTTATATAAGAAAGGACTGAATCCCTAAAGAAGACTTAGGTATTCGCTGCCTAACATTTTATTTGTAAAATGTGAGACACTTGGCCCTAGTAGAAGTCTGTTTGTAAATCTGAGATTTCCTAGTATATCTCCATTTTTCCTCAGCTGAACTCTAGTTAAATTGATGTACATTCTCTGTCTCTAAAAGAGTTGTAGCCAACAGCAGAAGTGAAAGTGATATAAAGGGATGAAGAGTTATCCTTCACTCAATAAAATTTTATTTATTTATTTATTTTACAAAGAATAACTGGAGAAAGAAATATGTAAGAGGGATCAATCTTTGGTAGGAAAACATTAAGCGATGAGGAGAAGAATTTTGCTGATCTTCACTGTAAAAATAATAATTTTCTGTCAATTACAAGGGAAAAAGGAAGGATCTGTGTGAGTGAAAAGCACAGAGGAGTTTAGTTTTCACTCTTTATAATAATAAAACTGTCAAAGTAACATCAGCACTTCCCCTTTTCCCACCTTTCTTCCAAAGAAGTGACTGATATTCTGCTTTGTACTGAGAAATGGTCTCAGCAACTGAGCTGCTTCTAGCTCTGTCTGTAATCACATTTATTTACAAAGGTATACTGGAGTCATAGAAAAAAAAGTTAGCTTTCTAAAATATGGTTTCATTAACCTTTTTGCCAGTAAATAATGAAATTAAGTTTGGGATTCCTTATGCTTTGCAGAAGTTCTTACATCAGGGAGGCAGAAAAATGAAATTCCAAGGACTCCAGAAAAATAACTTTTTATATATAGATATCTTGCCCATATTTTCTGCCTCAGGGAAATACACAGATATACTGCTATAGTTTTTCCTCAAAACAGACATTTGATACACTATAATCATGCAGACAAAGATGTTTTTGTTTTGATACTGGGGTTTTTTGTCACTGTTTACATATACTCAACATTTAGGATTTATGCAGCAAGAAATAAAAGCTGCGCTCAGTATCTTGCTATATGCAAACTGGCGACCTGCAGGGGTCATTTACAAAAAGTAATTCGATTTACATTAGCAAAGAGGAAACATAAATTACAGCACACAGAAAACATTTTCCTCATGCAAGACCTAATACAGACAAATCCTGACATTTTCAGGTGGGTTATGTTCAAAGACCATTGGAAGAAATTACTTTGGATATTTAACTTTTCTGAGCCAGATCTTTGTACTGGATGTACTTTTTGATAGTTTTTATTGAAAACCTGTGTAGTTCTTCTGTAACATCTTCCTTCCTCCTGTCCTTTGCTGTACCTTCGTTGCACAAAACTGGATTAGATTCTCCTCTTCTGTGAGTTCACACTTCGGGGGACATAAAATAATTATCAGTTTGAAGCCATGCATTACTGTACCTGCTCTGCCCATACTCGTCACTTCACTCCTTTTGCTGACATTACAGAATATTAGGCAAGCAAAAATGTGAGGACTTGTTTTAGCAGCTTCCAAATGTTTTTATTATATATGAGAGTATGATGTGGTTCTGCAGGAAAGACAAACATCTATCATCCTGAAATAAGAGTTCTGTTTTGTATATGCCAAAAGAAGGAATTTTTTTTATATTAAAACCTTACTTTTAAAAAAAATATTTTAATCCTGCTGAGTTTTCTCATCAGATCTTTGGAAGTAGTTAGGGATAAACTTGAATAATTATTTACATGAATTTTTCAGGCTGTGCTGTCCTTGTGGTGCATATGTAGTTTTAGATTCTGTCATATGACAAACTATTTGCAGGATGCATTTACATACTTTGAAGTGTCAACCTTGAAATGACTGACCCAAATTTGTATGCAGATCTGTGTCCTTTGTGAGCCACAGCTGCTTTTTGGTATAATGCCAAAGGGATTGCATAACCATGAATTTAAAAGAAAATGGAGAGAAGTCAGATTTTTGCAATAAATTGCACAGTGCTCCTGCAAGAATTAAAAAACAAGATGTTCTACAAAACACCCCTTTATGGCTTATTTTTGAATGATTCTTCAAGGTTTCATTTACTTTTAGGAGATTTTCTTGTTTGTTTGTTTGTTTTTCTCTTTGCTGACACAAACAACTTTGTGCTGAGTTTGCTCCAAAAATAAATGTATTTTTAAGCATGTCCATTCAAAAATAGTAAATAAACTTTTTTGGTTTTTTTTAATCAGGAAGTGAAGCAAACTTTATGTTAAAAGTTCGTCCTCTAGAGAAATACCCTGTGGATCTTTATTATTTAGTTGATGTCTCAGCCTCTATGCACAACAATATAGAAAAGTTAAATTCCGTTGGATTTGCTTTATCTAAAAAGATGGAGAATATTTCTCTTGACTTTCGACTTGGATTTGGATCCTATGTGGATAAAACTGTGTCACCCTATATTAGCATTCATCCAGGTAGAATCCATAACCAATGCAGGTATGTAGTCTTTTTACATTTACTGTAGCACTGAGACATTATTTAATTACACAATTATGCATTATACATATGTATTTTTAAAGTTCTTCAGAATTTATCTTTGTTTCCGTATACCTTGATTCTTTGACAAAGTTTCTAAGGAAATGCTGAAAAATGTTACATAATGGTTACTTCTGAAATACCTGGTGATTGATTTCAGAAAAATTGTTTGTATCAGAAAAAATGTGCTGTATTTTCTTTATATTCTTTGCTTTACATTCTTTACATTCTTTATTTTCAGAACCAGCCAAAACCCATGCTGCTTTGGAATATTTGATTATGTTTTGCATTTCATTTTAAAGTCAACTGTTGTGGGTTTGGTTATTTTAGATATATGTTGCCTACACTCATCACGAGGTTTTGTACTTTCTGACCTATGTACTTTCTGGTGTATGGTCATGTATTCATTAACTCTTTTCTTAAAACTCTACTTTTATCAGCATGGTGTGGTTCTTTTCAGCTCATCTATTGAACAAAAGCAATCCTCTGATCTATAGTTGTAATGTGAATGAACTCCCATTTTAAACAGAAAAGATGTTCTGGCTTGCTTTCCTTTTTTTATGCCATGCCTTATATACCTTGCATTCAGCACTTACATAAAGTGAGGGATGACTTCCAAAATCCCCAGGAGAACAAGATTATTCACAACAAATTCAGAGCTGTATAAATTATAGTACTTGGAAAAGTGAATATTAATTCTTCGTACTTTCTTGCTTGCCTTTCCCGGGAAGATGTGATCCAAAGTTCTGTGAAGTCCCTAAGTACCTTTTGTGATTTCACTGGGTTTTGAATTGGTTACTAGGAGTGGAATTCATTCAATAGTTGTGACCATCTGTGTATAAAGCAGTCGTCTGCTTTATAAAGACCATCTCTGTGGTGAGTGAAGATCGATTAGCATTTCTAGGTCACGATTCATTTTGCCTAAAAGTAGACATCTGTAGAGGTACTAATCCTTTCAATGCCAGTTTCTCTTCATTGACTGTACCTTGAGTTGGAGGAGGGCAGGTTACAGTCTGGATGCCTACACTGTATGCAGCGGAAGTTAAGAGAGTTGAAACCTGCTCAGCATCTCTGAATTGGGTGAGCACTTCAACTTGTGCCATAAACCATGGCTGTGAATGGGTCCCAGATCAATGACCTGTATAAGTGCTGTTTCATTAGCTTGCTTACATCAAACATCAGACTTTCTCCCTTATGCATAATTTGAGAAGGTATCATGTACTATGATGTTACTGAAAATGGAATTTCTCATCTTTTTAATGAGGTAACTTATTAATATCAACATTAATTTTATGTACATTTACATAATACTAGTGGATATAGGAACTTAAATTTTATTATAGTTGGATCCAGTAGCCTATGTAGCAACCTATTAAAGGATCTTAATGTTGCAGTGTGATAATCCTTTCTCAGGATAATGAAAAGCAAAACTGTACTACTCTGTAGATATTCCAAATGGGTTTATATGCTCCCTGAGATCGTACCATCCCTCTTGTTGCATTTATTTTTGTACTGTACAGAAACACTACATATATACTGTAACTATATTAATTAAGTTATTCTATACATGATTCCATAAAATACAAAAAAATATACCTTTTTTGTAGTAAATTAGAACTACTTCCCACTGAACTTAATCTCACATGGAATTGTGCTTTTTTTCTTGAAGTATTTTTTTATACTGTGCTATCTACATCTTCTTTAGTATCAGAATTTTATGGGTTAATGGGGATGCAATATTTTCATCTCCTTCAAATGGAAAATAAGGCTTTTGATTTGTTTTGTTTTTTATACAGTGATTACAATTTAGATTGTATGCCTCCTCACGGTTATATTCATGTGCTATCCCTGACTGACAATATAGGAGAATTCAGAAATGCAGTAAATAAACAAAAGATTTCTGGGAATATTGATACACCTGAAGGGGGTTTTGATGCGATGCTCCAAGCAGCTGTGTGCCAGGTAAGGAAGCAGCTTACTTACAAAAGACTAAATAAATAGCCATTCAGTGTATATATACATATAGGTGCAATGGTGCTCAGTGTTCCTGAATTCAAAATGCCAGTTCTATGCCTGATAGTACTAAGATTTCTTCCTCTTCCATTATCTCCTCCTTAGCTATACATTTCCAATTGAAACTGAAAAAGGAGAGCATGAGGGAACATGTTTCAGTATTGGTTAATGATCTTAGTCAAATTCTGGCTTTAGCCAACCTAACCAACGTGGGATGGATGATGAAAGCAACTGCTTCTTGTTTGTACAGACACATATATTAATTTCATTCAGTTACATAATTAGTTTCAGAAATTAAAGATTGGAACTGCTTGTGTTTCTCAATGAAGACGTACCATTTGACATTTCTTCTCCATATGGACTTGAAAACTGAACGATAAGTTTTACCTATCTGCTTGTGTAGATAAGGAAAACAGAAGAACTTCAATGTTCTCAACTTTTAAATATTTCGTATTTTAAAACAGTACAAATCAACTAAAGATTAACTTTTTTATATTGATAAAATTCCATCACAGTCTCTCCCATGCAGAAAAGGATGGAAAAGTGATGACCTGCATCAGTAGGTTCCAACCTATAAGCTTAGATAAAGAGAGTTTGCTTTGCTCTAGAGAGCTATTTTGAGTGTTGTTTTTCTTCTATGCATACTAATGCAATAGAAATTTTGAAATTTGGCTGATTCATGGGTTTGGTAATGCTCTATAAAATATTCAACTCCCATTCACAGGCTTGGTGTGTTTCTCATCTCTCAGAAGGATGTCAGGACAATTGTTTTATCTTGTTCATCTTCACTTATTTTTTCTTGAGCAGCACAATAACTCAAGGACAAAAAGTAACCCAAGCTATGCTAAAAATGAGTAGTTTGGTCCAATTTTATTTTCAAATTTTGATGAACAGGTAATTAAAAGCCACTCTTCATAAACACTGTGATTGCAGCTGTTAGAAAAAATTATTCTGGAGCTTTGGAAAAATTCTTTAAAATTCAGTGTTTCTCACTGGACACATTCCACACTTATGACATGTGAGTTCTAGAATAATATATGCTTCCAAGAACAATAGAATGGAAACATTCATGAAAATGTGGAGGCTTTCCTGCTAGCTGAATTGTGAACTAAAATGGATGGGAACAATGTGCAATTCATAATGACCATCATGAGCTATAAATTATATTAATGTGCACTCATTTTGCCTACAATAGACCTTTATAACTTGCTCCATCTTGCTTTAACCAATACATCACTGTTGCAAGAGGTAGCAAGTTAGGACATGGAGTTACTTTAAAATTTTGATTGCTGTGACATATGTAGGTAGAAATCGTAGAATCACAGAATGTCTCAAGTCAGAAGGGACCCATAAGGATAATCAAGTCCAACTTCCTGCTCCCCACAGGACCACCTAAAACTAAACAAGTCTCAAGGTGACAAAGTCAAATGATGGAGTCTTAGGAGAAGAAGTTTCTGTGGTGTTGGAGGAGAATTTGGAATTATTTAAGATAAAACCTGTTTATAAATGGAACTTAAAATACTCCTTTAGAGGAATGCTATCTAGGAGTGTCTGAGGGGGACTGATGCCTAATGTGTAAGTTAGAAAAGACATGACATCTCTCTGTACTTGTTATCCTTGCTGGCATGAGATATTTAATCCCCATTCAGAGCTAGCAGAGAATGAGCCTGAGAAAGAGCTAAATCCCTCTTGACAAAGAAAAGAAGGCAGAGGAATCACGAAGCATGGCTAAGAACATGGATGGTATTGCAGGTACACGTTTCACGTGAGAGTGGTAGAGAGAAGACGGTGTTGTGGGAAGGAGGAAAAATGGAAGTAGTAAAAAAGAAGATGCAATAATCAAGAGAGGGAATAAAGAAAAAGCATGTGATGTATTTCCTGTGTGCCTCAGAAGTTTGATTATAAGCAGGGAGATAAATGTTTTGGAAATACAAATTGGCCCCTAAATCAATTTAGATATAAGATTACCCCATTGCATCCTTCACATCACTGAATTCCTAAAAGACATTCAGTTCACCCTTGAGGCTGCTGCTTTGCTATCAATCCCTTAAGATGATGGATAAATGTGACATTTTGCTGCATAATAAAGAATTTCTCAGTTTGCAATTGCATGAAGACATCAAACTTTAGTTTATTGATTTGTGATCACATGCTAATGTATTTTCTGGAAAATTTTGTAGGAAAAGCAGATTATAGAGTGATAAGAATATAAAGTAAATAAATACAATGTAAAAATAGAAGAAAGTGCCAAGTATCAATATGTGTGAATGCATGTTTACTGGTTGTAATGCTTTCTTGGATCACACAAAATTCTACAATTTATGTGCATTTGCATTTGTACATAATAGTGACACACACATTATGGCAGTTGTTATCAAGCCCATTATATAACACATAACTGGTATGTATTTTGGGACATTTTTCTTTAAAAAGCAAAGGAAGCGGTAAGTGGAAAAAAGAAAAGAAAGTGGTAAGTGGATCTCTGGCAGCAGTAGTTTTCAGATGTAGGATATTATAGCTATTTCTACACAAAACGTTTCAAATAGCCTGGTTTAAACTCAGTGATGTTAAGCAGTGTAATAACTGAAAGAAGACTTTCACATTAATTTTTCATTTTGTTATTGATTGTTTTAGAAAATAGGTAGCTACTGCTTTCTTATGCCTAACTTTTTTCTTTTTAGAGCCATATTGGATGGCGTAAAGAAGCAAAGCGACTGCTTCTTGTGATGACAGATCAAACTTCCCATCTGGCCCTTGACAGCAAATTAGCAGGAATCGTAATTCCCCATGATGGAAACTGTCATTTGAAAGATAATGTGTACGTCAAAGCTACGAGTATGGTAAGGTATATGTCATAGATTTTGCCTTCAGAGGGGCAGTGCAAAACTGCATAAAGGAGGTTTTTAGATTGCTGTCAAAGCATTGCTTTTATTTCCATTATTAGAATAGTACTTTTCCAGGTAGGCAAGTTGTGAAATGAATAATCAATCACCTGGAAATATTGGCATTCTTTTTGTGTAGAATAAAGTATTTTGGAGACTGAAACAACAGTACGTAGCAGAGGCAGATATGTTACTGGTTTTGGTGTGGATTTTTTATTAGCATCTCATAAAAATCACACAGATTTTAATAAATTATAAATAAGAAGTGTCTGGTGTGATATTTTGCACAAGTAGAAGTTGGTAGTATGTAAGAATTGTACAATCATGCTAATAAGGCAAAGGTAGTGGCAATGGTTTAGGGTCAGAAGATGCATACTTGTGTTGGTTGACGAGGCTTGGTAAGAGTAAACCAGAGGGCGTACAACAGCAATGAGCTACCTCAGCTGGATGGACTAGCATTAAATGCATTTATATTTCACAGTGGAAAGCCAATGTGTGGTAATACACACCTATGCAAAAAGGTGCATCAAATCTACTGTAGCACAATAACACACCTTCAACAGATATTTTTAGCTTTCAAAATATTTTCTTCAGGAATGTATAAAGTAGTCATAAGTGACTGAAGAAAGGAATTTTTGCTGAAGAATTGTAGGTTTCAATTGCTTTGGGTATTTTCTTAAATAAATATGTATTGTTTATTTAAGAAACATGAATCACTGCTTAATTGCGATGTAACTCCCAGAAAGCAGAAATATGAAATGTGGCATAATTAGAGCATGTTGCAGTTCTGTTCTCGGTGCTGGCTGCTGTTAAAGTGCATGGCCTGTGTTCAGCCAAAACGAGCAATGCAGTGGTTGACCAGGGCAAGTGAAGTCAGTGAGGGCTCTGTGTAAGTGGGATTAGACCTGAATTCAATCCCAGCAACTGTTGTTTACAAGGATGGTGGGGCAGCAGGAAGAGGCCGCTGGCTGCTGTGTGATCATGAACTACGGGAGGTTTCTGGGAATGGGTGGGTGTTTGGGACCTTGCTGAGCGGAGGAGGCAGATGAGCGTGCTAACAGTAAGGTTGTTTGGATTTCCGATTATCTGATGTTCTTGCATTCATATACTCCCTCTGTCACCTCTTGGATATTCCCTCACAGACGTCAGGGTATCTTTTTCCACTCTAGTCAGTCTGTTCAGTGGCCCTTCCTTTATTCTACTTACAGCAAATAATCCTGAAAGTTTTCTCTGCCAAAGCAGAATATTTTCTGGTTTTGTTTTTTTCTTCCCTAGCAGCAGTGCTATGAATGAGAGGATATTTGCTTTGCTTATTAAGCCGTTCCTAAAGGTACAAATCTTCTGGTGTTCAGGATTCCTTTGGTAATATAGATATTGTCTGTTTCAGAAAAAAAAACCAACACACTATTTTTGTTTTCTGTCCAACTTCAGAAATTAATTTCTGTTGCAACTGGAGAAACTCACCAATGGAAAATACAGACAAAATTAATGAATTGCTTTCTAAGCGGCTATGGTAAATTGATGGCTGACTGAAAAAAAAGGTGTTTTAACTGATATTCTGGATTCTGGTTTGAAAGATTGTGATTTACTGTCCAGTATGGAATAAGAAATCTCCATAATTACTGCTATTGATGCATTTTATGAAATTAGTCTTTTTAGCCACCGAAATGAAATGACCTTGAAAGATGCTTAGCTCTGTCGTGGCACATTTAGGTCCATGTATTTTCTGACTGCTAAACCTTTTTTTTTTTAAATATGGGCCAATTTTTGCATGCCTACATGTTAACAGTGGGCATGCACTTAGTCCTAGAAGAGGGTCAGCAAGGGAATCTTTTTCAGCATTGCATTTTCTGGAGTAGACTTGACATGATAAGACAACAGTGTCTATATGGGAAGGTGTGCTGGTTTCCTGCTTTTTTCTTTTCATCCATGTATATGAATTATTTTATTCATAGATATCCATAAAGAAACTTCAAATGAATAAGTAAAACCAGGGGGCTGGTAAGATGATTCGATATTGAAATGAAATATCATGAAAGTGTCATGCTTTTAGAAAATACATAATATGAAACATATTTTGGGTTTTTTTCCATATCAATATAATTTTGTTGGGCTGTGCTAAATTAAAGAGACTTCTGTAATCACATTGTTTTCCTGCTTTGATTCTTAGCTTTTGGTAGTCATGAGAAGATTGCATTTTGGCATATTTTTATTTCTTACTTGTGCCAGTTGAGAGGACTTTCCTTTATTTATTTGCATAAGCTTACCCTTTACCTCAGAAATGTTTCCACTTAGACATTTTTCTGCCTGTTTCTTTCTAACTTTTGCTAAGCAGTCACAGAGAGGTCAGCAAAAAAAAAGCATGACAGGAAAGAAATCTGGTCCATTTTAATTAGACCTGTGCTTGGTTAACTCCCTTTTTGAAATATTTAACATTTATATTAGTTATCTTCTCAGCTTAGCACAGTAGGTTAAAATAATAAAATGAATGATGCAATTGGAACAAGAAAAATTATCTAAAATAAAGTACATTTTTCTGAGAAATACTGAGAAGAGATAAGATAAAAATACATAAAGTAAAGCAAGGTTTTCACAGCAAGCAAAGTGAGCCTCAGTAAGTGACCACTGGTACCTTATGTCATCTCTTTACATGCTTAAAATTAAAAAGATGATGTGGGGGGTTTTTAACTCAATTCTAATAAAAATAAACAAGCAGCTGGACACTCTAGTGAGTTATTGCTGACAAGTAGATGGAAGCTCAACTTTACTTGTCAGCAGACTAGGTAGCCTAGGGATCCAGTCCCTGCAGCCCTTGCACATGTCATCTCTTGACTTCAGTAAGCTCCATCTGAATCAGATTTTTTTTCATGAAGGTTTGGAAAGCTGTTTCTGATACCCTTGATTCCAGAGTTCAGCTATTAGTTGCAGAGCTGTTGAGGGGCCACTCTGTTGGATTCCAGACAGGGCTAGTGTTACTTGTTAAGCAGGAAGACTGACTTATTGTGTCACCATCTCATGATCCCTCGATACTGCCGCCGTCGTTCACACAATTACAGTGCAGGAGCTGTTTGCAGAACATCTGGCTTCACTCGTGTCCAGGGACCACTTGGTGAGTCTGTGATCTGCCAGCCAGTTGCACGTGGCCTGTAGGGTTCTGCAGCACAATGGAGGCTCCTCCACTGTGCTCTGTGGTCATGGAGAAGGAAGGAGGGCTTAGTACTGTGTTGTAGGCTACCGAAAATGCCAACAAAGCCACCGCTGCTGCAGTTCACTCATAACTCCTGTATGGTGGGAATGCCTGCTCTCTCTCCAGTGAGCATGGCACTCTCTCCAGGTGGCACTGTAAAAAGGCCTGTTTATTACTGTGTTATCTACATTTCATCAGTCATCTTAAGGAATATAATCTCTTACCAAAGGGTAGTAAAGTTGAGAGAGGCAGAGAGGTACTCTGGCTAAGATCAAACTGCAGCAAGAAGCTCCTTTGTTCTTTCTGTACAAGGCTCTTTATAATGGTGCAATACGATGGAAGACGGATTTTGCCCCCTTGCATAACTTTGTCTCAGCTGTCTCGCTGGTCAGATTACTGTTAGGAGAGCTGTTGACTTGCAGAGTGCCTTGAGTAACAAGGGATGATCCGAGAAGAAAAGAGTTGAGCAGGGAAACAGACTGTGTGCGAGAGACAATAAGGGGCAGATGGTGAAAAATACCTGAAAAAGAAAGACAACAAAAGTATGTGGGGGAAAAAGGTTAAAGTACCTGACATAAGTGAAAGTGTTCAGATGAAATCTGTATAAGGGGAATCACAGGCCAAGGCCCCAGCCACTTCTCTCTGTTTAGTCATGAATTTTAAGTGTGAATTTACTTCTTGAGAACTATTCACTTATGGATGGTTAATAAGCGGTGATTTTCAGATACAGTTTGGTTTAGAGTACTGGAGCTGAAGGAATCTCACATAACCCAGGTGAACAAAGCCCCTTGGGACCACACAGACACCCTTGAACTTCCCCAGATCTTGGATGAAGAGGTGGCAACACACCTCTTGTTCTCAAATCCGTGTCAGATCTCTCAATGAGAAGTGTGGAAGCGCAGGTCGGTGGCACAGGACATGCTGTCATAGGTACTTCACCAAATAGAACAATGCATTACTGAGGAGAGGTGTGAAACTCAGGCCATCTTCAAGCACAAGTGTGGTTAAGAAAATGTAGCAGGTCATCGTGGTGAGGACTGGAGTCATCAGTCCTAAGATAGGTCTTGGGCATACAGAGGAGAAAGCTGAGAGGGCATACAGAGGAGAAAGTTGTAAGTGAGATAAGTACAGAATACTGACATTGCTAGAACCTGATCCAGTGGCTGCATTTAGTTGATGTGTCTGATCCCTGGTGCTAAAATACATTTCTGAGAAACAAACTTTTTTACTTGCTCTCCTTGCTGTTCCCAAAACACACCTCATCTCAGTGCTTCATGTTGTACTTTCTCCCTGCATTTTGCACAAGAACCCACCTATCATTCTCTGGAATCTTACTATTCTTCTAGATGGACCATGGACAACATCATATCCATATCTTAAGCATCGGACTCAAACCAACCAAATAGTACTGTATGAGTTAGTCCTCCCACTATGCAGCAGATCTGCATAGCTGGCAACAGATAAGCCTGGCTGATGTTGTGATGATTTTTTTGATTGTTTATTTGATGATCCCACCTTCTCTTGGATGTAGGTCTAGCATTTCTCTGTAGGTTTAGAAGTTAGGATTGGAATGAATTTGGAACTCTGTAATGCGTCGTATGTGAAACATAAGATTTTTCCCTACTAATTACAGTCTCCTCTTTTCTGCTGTATTTTGCAGGAGCATCCATCTCTTGGGCAACTCTCTGAAAAATTGATTGACAATAACATCAATGTTATTTTTGCAGTTCAAGGAAGCCAGTTTCATTGGTATAAAGTAGGTTAGAAACCTGATTTCTTTTTTCAATTTTGAAGGCACAATATTTATACTAAAAATTGAAACTGTGCATAAATGATTGTCTTTTTCATAGGATCTGTTACCTCTCTTGCCTGGTACTGTAGCAAGACAAATAGAATCACAAGCAGCAAATCTCAATGATTTGGTGGTAGAAGCCTATCAGGTATGATAAGAGTGACAATGTTGTATGCTATATTTGTACCTTTTTCACCTTTTATAGCCTAAAGTTGGAATTTTCAGGATCTTCACTTCCATCTGAAATCCACAGATACATTCCGTATGTTTCCTAATGTCCAGGTCAATAGGTGACACTGTCTCATGATAGCTCTCAAATTCCCAGGCTGTCAGGGTCTCAAAGCCAAAGTTTTATTCTTTCTAAGGATGCTTCTAAATATTCTGTTTGGTTCTCTGGGCGTGTTGGCTGTTTAACTTCAAAAGAATGTCTGATTTATTTGAATTTTGGCACCTCAGGTCTTTAGTTACACACCAGACACCACTGTCTAGGCACCATATAAATTCAGAACAAAACCAGTGCAGTATCTGGAGCATAATTTTTAGAAAACAGACATGACATGGCAATTTACAAGGAGGTAGTTTGAGAACAGTGGATATTACGAAAAGCAGTACTGACACTGCAAAAAGCAGTGTAATGACTTGGGGTTTTGAGGCATGGAAGCAAAGAGTTTTGATAGGAATTTGGGAGAGAACAACAGAAGTGGCTTTGTGAACTCTTCCCTGGAGTACACAATTGAATATAATAGTTTGGAAAAGAGAAAGTAATAGTATGGGAAATAGCATAAAGTCATTTTCCACAAATGCTTGACATAGAATGGCAGTTTGAAAGGGAAATAGGCATCTTGATAACAAATGAAAGAGGAGGCATAAAGAGCTTTGAAAATGAAGCCAAGTAATACATACGTGATGTACTAGAGCACAGGGAGCCTG
Source organism: Ptilonorhynchus violaceus (assembly GCA_013397565.1). Lineage (NCBI taxonomy): Eukaryota > Metazoa > Chordata > Aves > Passeriformes > Ptilonorhynchidae > Ptilonorhynchus > Ptilonorhynchus violaceus. The sequence goes on along the minus strand of VZRJ01005913.1, from coordinate 162,439 downwards.
TAGAGCAAGATTAAAATGAATGTGATGGGTTGGATGGTTGAATGCTGTTAAGTTGTGCAATTACACACGAACACTCAGGTTCAAAAAGTTGAAAACTCAGCTACAAAAGTATATGCAAGGTATCCACATGTATCACCTTTTTTTTTGATTAGTTGAATTTGAGAGGCTAAAATTATCCATTTTACTTGATTAACCATCAGAATCAGGCAGTTTGCTTACAGCAAATTGGCTGTAATGAAGAGCCAGCCCCCATGTCTGTTCCTAGACCATACAGTGCTTTTGCACACATTTTTCTCACTGTCATGTAGGAAACACTGAGCAAAAGGCAAAGGCATTCAAAAGCAGAGCAGCTTAGGGGTAGTCAAATTGCAGAAAAGTTCTCACTGATATTGTACTTTCTCTTATAAAGTTGAGAGATCTCATTTTGAATATGGAGGTTTGCAGGAAGTTGCTGGCAAAAAAATTTTGAAGATTGTAGTCCTTTTGTATGACATCTTTACACTGTCCATCCTAAATTGTAACACTGTTCTTACCCAGTGCAGGGCAACCATCCAAGGAGAGGAAATGAAAATTTGCAAAACAATTATTTAGTTCAATACAAGATTCAGTGGGACTTTCCTGGTCCAGCCAGCCCCAGTTTGCTCTTCCTTTATTTTCATTTTTTAGACAATGGCTTTCTTCACATCCTAAACTTCATTGGATTTCACTGTTGGAGATTTTTAATCATAGTTTTAGGGGCTTCTAATATAGAAACACATGGTGAAGGATCTTGAATGTATTGCTTTCTAGAAAGAAAAGGTACTTAGAGAAGAAAATAAATTTAGTTTTGATAGTCAATGACAGTGGGCCTCTTGCACTCTTGTTCTAGGCAGGGAAACCTTAGGCTTAGCAATGGAAAACCCTGGCTGAAAATCCCTGGCTAAATAGCCAAAGATGAGTCACTAGTTTTCAAAAGTCACTAAGATAAACATGTGTTCAGATTCATGTAATTGCATTTCCATTTGTAGCAGTAAAAATATCCCACTAAACTGATTTTTAATAGTAATGTGGCAGGAATTTTAAAAATCCCTTTGTGCAATTTTCAGCTCATAAGTTTGTACAGAGCTTTAATAAAGTTTTAAATGGCCAAGAAGCAATATTCCTTCCTTGAAGGAAGCAGGATTTCAGACCATGTAGTAAATACAAGTTACAAAGTAGCTGGCTTTTTCATTATGTTTTATTGCAAAATGCCCTAATGGGAATCAGCCAGTTGTTGGCTTGTACAGTTTTAGCTGACCCAGATAAATCAGTAAGAATAATCCCAGTAGCCTTTAGGTCACCATAAGGTTTTTTTCAGGGAAAGCTTTTCCAAGACAAATGCAAAATGTCAGAAGTTTATAAAGTGTCAAGTCAATCAAGAACCTTTTCTGCTGAATAACAGTAGTTGTATGTACATTTATTATGTATTTTAGGTGTGTGGTTTAAAGGCAGTGTGGACTCAAACAATGGGCAGTTTTTGTTGCGCATGGTTGTTAGAATAGATTTTCAAATTGCAAGAAATGAAGTCTCAAAAACCATGTTAGAAAAGCTGAAAACATTTTTATCTGGAAAACCTAATATTCTTTATCAGAATTGCCAGTTAACTGGTTGTGTATATTTGGAATGTGATTGGGTCTTTACATGGGAAACAATGCTTTAATTCATTCCTTTATTCACACAGACAAGCTTTCTTAATTTTTAGTCAGAGATAGTAGCCATACTTGGTGTTAGTCACTCATGTACATATTTTGAGATGCAATGCAATTAAAACTTGTTTTCTGGTTACAGAAACTAATCTCTGAAGTGAAAATTCAAGTGGATAACCAGATCCAAGGTCTTCATTTCAATATCACTGCAATCTGTCCTGATGGAAGTAAAAAAACTGGCATGGAAGGATGTAAAAATGTGGGATATAATAAAGAAGTATGTTGATAGTTCTCAGTCTTCAAGGAACTGGGATACTTATTGTTCTGTTTGGTTGAGTTTCAATGGTGTGAAATCTTCTAGGGATTTACTTAAACTGAAAATGGATTTATGTGATTAATGATCACAGACTCTCTATTATTCTCTGGGTTTATTTTTCCTGAATCTTATTTTAATTCTCACTAATCCCGTGGAACTAAGGCTCAAAGCTTTTCCTGAAAGCTAACGTCCATTAAAACTTCCCTTCTTTGTCCTCCACTGGGCACAACCACCACATTCATTGTGATGAAATCTGTACGTAAAGAGGTTGAAAGATAATCACCCAGTGGAAAAAAATCATTGAAATTTGTGGGGTTTGGGTCTGTACTAAATGTCACTTTTCTCTCTTCTTGCTTTAGTAGTCTTCATGCACAATCAGGGTTGTGGATAATTAGTTTATTTTATAAATCAAATTAATAAAATTATTCATTCCCATTTGAATTGGTGCCACCTACTGAATGAAACAGAGCATCATGCACCGTGAAAATGCAGGGGAAGATGTCTGGCTAATGTAAAGAACACAGTTTGCTTCCCAGAAAAACTTGATAGATTTATTTAATTGCTTGGACCACTGGAGTAATTCTTCTGGCTTGCCAGGAAGAAGTCCGTGTTTCTGGAGAGCAGGGTCAAGGAGTTCTTTCCTGCTTGACATGTATATATGTCTCAGCTGGTGTAATTTTACTTGTGTCTGTGTGTAGAAATAGCAAAACAAATCAGTAGATTAAATGTGTGAATTGTAATGTACATTTCAATGTATTTTGTGCTCTTCTGAATTTTGTCTGCATGCTGCTGATTAGCTTCTACAGTTTATGGGGTATTTGCTGGTTTTATTCTTAATGCATCTCTTCTCCACTGTTGTTCCTTGGGCATGTCATAAGAAATAGGACTGGAATTTGTTCTGTTTAATGAAAAGAAAAATATTTATATCTGTTTCTTTTTAATAAAAAGCCAAGCCAGTTGATTGTAAAAGATTGCATGTGGTCCTAAGCCTCTACTGCTGTTGAAAATGAGCCATCCTTAAGAGATTAATTTATTTTAACCGTAAATCCTTCTTTCAGTATTTGTTTATAGACAAAATGCTTTTCCTTTATTCTCACATTCCTTTCATTGTCTAATCTTCCTTCCTTTTCTTACCAAAACACAAAGTGGATTATATTCTGGAAGAATCCTGTGGCCTTTTCAGGGTGCAAAACTAACTTTGGCTATTAGCAATTGTCAGTGTTCATGTTGCTGTAATTATTTAATCGCAACAGGCTTAATTTTTCTGCTGCTGTGCTCAGACCCATCAAATTTCACAACTTATATGCATGACATGATTTGCCCTCCCCTCCCATTTCCCTGCCATTCTTCCAGTACTGTTTTGTACGTGAAGATGATGTTTTCTGGCAGGGCTCTGTGTTGAATAAAAAGCACATTCCCTAGCTGCAGCCTGTCCTCCCCGCGTGATACGCACCTGCTGTATGAATCAGTTTCTCCATAGCCACACTTTTGCCCTGTGACCCAAGGGAAGAAATCTCATGCACAGAGAGTGTGGGCAACTGGGGGGTTATGTGTGTAGTGGCACATTTGAGAAACAAGAAGAAGAAAAGCAAAGGGTGAGACAAAGCCCGTGTGCCCTTCAGTATGACATTAAGCGCATGTTTCTGCACAGCATTCTTCTCCCGTTGTCCGTGTAGGCAGCCGCAGCCCCACTCGCCACAAAGCCACCATTGTCCCCAAGGGCTGGGTTGTTCTCGTGTGGGGGCGCAGCGGGAGGGAGAGACAGTGATGAGAGATGAATGGCCTTAGTATTTGCGTGTAGTTTCAACCTCATATGTCTTCAGTTTCTCGGGGTTTCTCCTTTTTTATTTGAAAATCTTTATTCTTTGGTAGTAAAGATTAAAGGTACTTGCTTCTCTTGGGCTCCTTTCTCACTTTTTCCTCCTGGTTATATTTTCTCTGTGAGGAGGTGAGAAAGAGTTGTTTTCCATCAGAAGGCTGAAAAAATACAAAACCTTAGAGTGAACACCCTGTCAGAAGCATACTGGTCAAAAAGAAAATCGAAAGCAATTGTGAAGTACAAGATTGATATCCAGTATAAGTATCACACATGTTAGCGCTGTCAAAAATTTTTGGCGGTGGTTGATGGAAACTCCATGGCAATCACCTAACCACCAAAATGATCCTTAGTCCTGTGCCAGGACTTCAGAAAGCCACAGGAGCTGCTGCTGCAATGGGCACTGCTGGAATGAGGACCTGTGGGATGGTGGTGATGGCCATGACATGGCCAGGAGCTGGGCACTGGGTCCACTCTGAAGCAGCAGTTGGTCTGCGCTGGCTCTAAGCAAGAGCAGCAAAACTCTCTATCTCCACTGTAGGAATTGGGAAAAATAATCTGCTGCTAAGGTGTGAGCCATTTCTGTGTTTAGTAGGAGTAGCTAGGGCCATCCAAAAAAACCTGCGTGGTTTCTATGTGCATGACCATTTCTGCAGAAGAACATTAATTATAAATTCTTTTTATGAAGTCTCTCTGTTTCTGTTTGTATATTGTCTTGCCCAATCTAGTCCCAATTTTTACCTGAGTATTTCTGTGATGTAACAGGACGTACACATTAAATAATAGCAGGAGGGTGATGATGGTGATTCTATTTCCATTTAACTTGTATTAAACTTGTGTTTTGCTACTATGCTTTCTTAACTTGAAAAGTAGACTTCTGTCAATCTTCTGTTGTTAGGATTTTACTGTATTTGTGTTCCCTATCATTACTAATATATCATGTTTGACAAATGACCACTGTGTATTTTGCTATTATCAGCTAGTGCACATTCATATGCAATGTAAGATTCTGCTTTATTTAAGTGTTAAAAATTTTAAGGAAATTTAAGCAAGGAAATAATAATAATGTAAAACCTGTCTTTATTTCTTCTTAGGTCCTTTTCAATGTGTCGGTGTCAATGAAAGGATGTCATACAACTGGAGGAAGAAAATATGCCATACTTAAGCCTATTGGTTTCAATGAAACCACCATTGTCAATGTACAGCAAAGCTGTGCCTGCCAGTATGGAGACAGCATAGGGCACAAAAGAGTGTGGGCTGATGAAATTTTGTCTGACAGCAAAGAGTCCCACTGCAGTGACAATAACTGTAGCTCTGACGGAGACGCGCTTTCCTCAGAGAGGTGCAGGCAACACCAGGACCAACCCATCTGCAGTGGTCAAGGAAACTGCATAGATGGAAAATGTTTCTGCTACAAAAACAAGCTAGGCAAGGTGTATGGCAAGTACTGTGAAATGGATGATTTTTCCTGCCCGTATCACCAGGGAAGCTTGTGTTCTGGTAAGTTGCAGCATTTATGTCTGTATTTTCTTGGTTTGTTTTGGTTTTGTGTTTGCTTTCTGAGGCAACTGTACATGAAGCAGCTGAAAGCAAGGATATAAGGCTGTCAAGTACGAGACTTGTTTGTGTAGGATTAGTGTGGGAAATGTCCTAAACGTCCTGTTAGGAATTCACACTCCTGGGCTTTCCTCACCACAGGCATACACACTGTCTTCTAAATTTCACCACTGCTTTCTAGAGGATCCATTGGGTTTTTTTCTAAGTTTAGCTATTTTAATATTTAATTCTACCCATTCCTAATAAGTAATGATACTGATTTCTCAAACAAAAAGTAACGTTATTCTAGAAAGCTTGTTGATACATTTCCATTGAATGGGAATATGAGATACTGAGAGATTAGGAAGCGATCATAGCTTCCAGATGAGGTACTGATTTCTTACCACCCTAAATCAGTCCTGTGAGAGATCCAGTGACACTTGATTTTAAATACTGATAAAAATGCTAACACTGTTTGGAATGCCGGCTTCAGAAAGGAGACTCTAAGTGAAACAAACAGAGTTGTTAGAAATTCTTATTCTTTTTTTGGTATACTTTATGGTTTTTTTTAAGAAAGCATGCATATGAGCAAAATATAAAACATATACTTTTAAATTAGTGTTATTATGTAAAAATGGGATTGAATTAGGATCATTGCTGTATCTCTACCAGATCGTTGCTGTATCTCTTACCAGAAATTTTTTTCCCCTCTGACATAATTAAATATTTTAAAATCCACACTGCTGCCCTGCATCCCTTCATTTCACTGTATGATGACCAGTGATTGAATTGTGACCAATTTTTTCAACTGCAATTGTATAAATTGAGAAGAATACTATTAACTTTAGTAAAGTTATTTTGGGTTTGCTCTGCTGGTGACTGTGAACTTTACATAAAATTAAGAGAAATGATCCCTGGAGCAGAAAGGCCATTGCAGTTTATGTGAAACTTGGGTACTGCCATGGCATAGATGAGGAGACCTCATTAGATTTGCTATACCTGCCTGTGCTTTATGCGCTCTCTATTTCTATGTTTCCTAAAGGTGCTTTCATAGGCTTTAAAAATGTGGCTAAATATTATCAGCATGTCAGTTGTGCACCTGCCTAGATGTGCTACAACATGGAAAACATATGGGTTTTGCCCTACAGCTCCTATTTCTTTACCTGGAAAATTGTAAAGATTACCAGAGGTTCTTCACAGCTTTTGAATCCTTGAGGCTGTACATTTTAAATTCGTATTAAACAACCTACAGTTCATAAGCACAACATAGCTACCTGTCCTTTAGAAAGGCAAAAAAGCAGTGCTTTTATGTGTCTGGGAGGGAAAGGAAGGAAGAAGAGAAGAGAGGAGAAGAGAAGAGAAGAGAAGAGAAGAGAAGAGAAGA
>VZRJ01005913.1:124757-155270 GCA_013397565.1 Ptilonorhynchus violaceus | reverse complement strand
AAAAGAAAAGAAAAGAAAAGAAAAGAAAAGAAAAGAAAAGAAAAGAAAAGAAAAGAAAAAAGAAAAGAAGAGACGAGAAAAGAGAAAAAGAGAAGAGAAGAAAAAAAAAGAAAAGGAAAAAAGAAAAGGAAAAAAGAAAAGAAAAGGAAAAAAGAGATGAGAAAAGAGAAAAAAGAGAAGAGACGAAAAAGAAAAGAAAAAAAGAAAAGAAGAGAAAAAGAAAAGAAGAAAAGAAAAGAAAAGAAAAGAAAAGAAAAGAAAAGAAAAGAAAAGAAAAGAAAAGAAAAGAAAAGAGAAAAAGAAAAAACAACATGGCATGTGCACATGAACTTGATACTTCTTCCTCCACTGAATCTTGCTGTTTATTTGAATTGAATGTTTTCTTGCTGAAGAGAAGTTTGTTTAGTTTGCCTGAAGACTATTTTCCTGGTGATTGTGTAATTCCTAATCTTCATTGCTTTGATCCAAGGCAGAAGGGAAAAAATTTAGTAAGCGGATTTAGGATGACATCATGGTAGCAACTTTTGTTCAACTTAACAATGAACAGCATCCATAAATATATATCATGCCAGTAATTTCAGCCCAAGTTGTTAACTTAAAAACTAATTAGAAAGTCCAGGTTTAAATTAGCTCTGTTTAATGTAAAGCACCAGCAATACAAAAGCATGCATCTAAAAATTTATTTTCTATGTTTTCATGGAAGCATATGACTCCAGACTCTCTGTGTTGTAGGTAATGGTGAATGTGAAGGTGGTAAATGCAAATGCTTTGCTGGCTGGGAAGGTGATCGTTGTGAGTGCTCATCACAATCAGCAAAGCACTGCCTGAATTCAAAGGGCCAGATTTGCAGTGGAAGAGGAAAATGTGTATGTGGAAAGTGTGAGTGCACAGACCCAAGAAGCTTTGGCCGTTTCTGTGAATATTGCCCTACTTGTAACAAAGCCTGTGAAGAAAACTGGTACGTTTCTTGTGCTAGACTTGACTTTTTCACTCCCTAGTGTTGAAACGTGGAGAAATATTTCTGCTTGGCTAGATGCTATATTTCTTAGATATTTAGACTGTAGGAAATTGATACAATTCATACTTGATAGTTTTCTCTGTGTAGTTGAGGGATTCACACTGGCAATTAGGAGAATTGCATGTCAGCAACTATTTTCACCAGTGTGTGTCCAACTTTCAGCTTTCAGAAGTCACGGGAGGTGTGTCCAATGAATATTGGTTTTGCATAGTTTTATTAAATATCATTCTTCATATGAAATCTTCTGGGTAGGAAATAAAAGCCCTAAATTTGGATTTTTAAAAATGGAAAGTAGATCCTACTTTTGAATGCCACCAAGTCTAATAATACTCTCCACATTTGTTTTTGCATACTCCTTGTGCTTCTCAGCTGAAAGAAGGAGGTGTGAAACTGGAGCAGTACCTGTGCATTGTCACTGCCATTGGTCAGCAGTGCAGGGCTGGTCTTACTCAGAGAACAACATTTTTCATTACTCAGTTTTAAAACACTTAGTCCTTGCCACGCTAGTCTCAAAGCATGTCAATTTTCCTTACCTGTGGAAAGGAAAGGACAGTGTGGAAATTGAAATAAGCAAGCCAAGGAGGAGAAAAGCTAGACCAGACTCTCTTTGGCACACTGTGTGGACCTGGCATAGAGAGCAAATGAAGGCCTTTCCTTGGGCATAGCTCTTTCTGTGTCCTCTTGTCAGCACATGTAATGTTCTGCATCTCACTGAGCTGCAGAGGGTGAAAGATCAGCCTTTCATTAGAAAGGGCATTGTGCTCAAAACAGAATGATTGTTTATTTGTATTAACTTCAATTATAGCTCATCTGGTGAAAATGCTGGAGAACAGGCTTGGCCATGTCTGAAAAGGTTGCTGCTAAGATTTCACTAGATAAAATGCAGTTAGACTTTCTGGCTTACACTTGTTCAAAGTCACTGGGAAATGCATGCCTTTCATAAATTCAGAAGATTGCATATGTTCATTAAAAATTCAGTCAGGGCTTTTTTGGGATCTCTTGTGATGTCTGTCTCCTGAAAGGCTATACAGTGAAGATGGTAAGACTGAGGCCATTGCCTCCCACTGTGCTGCTCTTTCTCTACTGCCCAGCAGTGCAGACTTACATGGCTTTGTCTTAACATACGAAAATTTTTGACAAATCTGTGTTTCATCCACCTATCTCTACTCTTCAGTTCCAGCATGCATCTGAATGAGACTGAGAGGTAAGGAGAGGCTAGAACTGGACTGGAGGCTGAAAGCTGAAGGGTGCTGGACCTTAGCTACACCCTGTGACAAACTTGCACCACAAAAGGCAGAGCAGGGATCGGATGAAGGTGGCTCAAAGCCAAAGATATGTTTTAGTTTACAGCTTCTGACTAGTTGGTTCTGAGAAGCATCAGAGGCATAAAATGCTGAGAGAGGCATCACATTTCAGAAAAAAATAAATAAATGTCGCAATGTTTTTACTAACAACAGGAAAGCATTATGTGCAAGCAATACGTCAGCCTGTTGATACAATCTCTTAAAGGGGAGTGCAGAGAAAGACATAGGTTTTTAATTGTATTTTTTATTTTACAGGAACTGTATTCAATGCCATCATTCTAACAATGCTTCTCAAGCAATATTTGACCAGTGCACAACCTCATGCGCTTACCTACTGCATTATATTGACCATACTTCAGGTATGTGGCATTTTCTAGGTAATTTGAATAAAAGATTAAAATCTATTTGGATTAATAATTGAATTTTTTTCTGTTAGAACATCTTTTAAAAGTGTGTCACATTATTACAATAACAAAGAAGGCAAGCAGGAAAAAGAGAAAAATCATTTGTAGCTTCGGGGAAAGTAAAAGATAAATAATAACAGGAAATATGATTGTCAAACATTACTAAGTCAGTTTTCCCAGCTTCTTGAGAAGTCACATCTAATAATGATGAATCCTGCCTGAGCAGTGCTTAAAGAAATATTTATAAAAATCTGTTATGGCATCTGTATGTTTTATTACTTTGGATATGCTTATATTATTTGACATTACCAGAAACAAGGAAGAAAGAAGTAGAATGCTTACCTCGACTTCAGTAATGTTTAAATATTCCTTTCAAGTATAAAAAACTGCAGTTCTGAGGGCTGTGGAAGAATAAAATCTTTTTAAATAAAATCTCATAAAGTTTAATCACTCCATGCAGCAAAAAAAATGCAGGTAAATGGTTACTTTTGTCACTTCACATTTATATAAATCTTTTCATCCTACCGTTCATAAATGAGGAAACTAACTGTGAATACTTTTTTCGTGTTAAGGAAAGCTTTCTTTATTAGTCTACCAGTGAGAGGACCACTGGACAAGGATTCAATAAACCACATTTTCTTTCATATTTTTCCAGTGATCTTCACTGTCATCTTGTGAAGATTAAATTCTCTTTGCCCCAAACATCTCTAATATTTCATCCTTTCTATTTCAGTTATAAACTCACTTGTCTTCAGAGAATTTATGGTGGGCAATACAATGAAGCCTGGGTCTTAGTTGTGTAGATTAAAGGAATAGTAGTTCCACCTTTTTTTTACAATGGTTCTTAATCTGAATTGCCTTTCTTGATATGCCCAACTTAAAAAGCTTGCATATGACAACTTTTCCTCTTAACTTCCCTTATTTTCCCTTAATTTTTATCATGCTCATGGTGCATTTATGCGACATTACTATGCAGTGGTAGATACACCTGTGTTAGAGGGATGTGGATGTTCCCTTGTGGCTTTACCCTTGTGTTTTCCTTTTGTTGCAGGTTGTTTCTCTGGACGAAGCTACTTCAGAGTCTTTTCCATAATCTTTATAGTTACCTTTCTGATTGGGTTGCTTGTTGTCCTTATCATCAGGCAGATAATTCTGCAGGGGAGTAGCAATAAAGTTAAATCTTCGTCTGATTACAGAGTATCTACAACAAAGAAGGTAATTGATTTCAGAGTCATCATCTTCAGTAATCTTTTTCTTGCATATAAAAGTTAGCTAATTGCTGATAAAAATTGTATCTTCTCCTTCAAGGATAAGATGTTTTTGCCTACAGTTTGTACAAGAACAGTAACATACAGACGTGACAAACCAGAGGAAATAAATATCGACATCAGCAAATTGCGATTAAATGAAACTTTCAAGTGTGAATTCTGAAGACTGCAAATGTCTGTTTCCATCATGCTCGACTTTTAAAAAGTTACCTTTTATACTGTGTGGGAGTCTTGACTGTTGCCATATGGTTTTGTGTTGTGCATTTTGTTGAATACTGTAACAAAGTGACATGTAAACATATTCACATTATGTGATTATGTTTGGAACTATAGCTGCTGTATTTTTTAAAATTTTTTTGAAAGAGAAATGTGCGTTACTACTGTTCAGAAACATTAGTGTTGATGTAGCACTTTAGCATATTCTAATTTATTTAGTTATGGCCTAGAATGTAGATACAAACCGGTCTGACAAAGCACTGATCTCACTCTACATGTAGCTAGTACTGATGTGCTCTGTGGGAATGGACAAAAGCTGTGACTGAAATATTAACATTGCTGTATATTATAGCAATAGATGAAACTATTAAAATGCTCTTAAATAGAGTAAATGGTACTTTTATAGTTCTCTCAGTTGACAAATTCTACTGATTTGTCTGCTTAAGCCTCTTATCTTTTCCTCATAAAAATGATAGGATTAAATGAGTGCTTAGTTCCTGGTGTGGATGTATATTGTGTGTGTCTACACATACACATGCAGGCACACACAGGTAAATTACATATATAGTTTTTTTATATGAATGATGTCACTTAAGGATAATTTATATCTGATAAAGAGTAATTTTTAGCTTTTTTACTTGTTTAAACATAAACCCCTCATTTTATACAAAATTCAAGGTATTTGGGAAGTGAATGGCTACAGAAAATGAGAGTTCCTCTGTCCAACAGCATAGTCTACATGATGATCACTGCCAGCTGACTTCACCTTTAGAGTCAGCAGTATCAATTCCATTATAAATAACTTACACCAGAGCTGTGTTTGGTTTGCTAGCTACATGTCAGTGTTTTGCCAAATAAGGACTTTGATCTTTTTGTATGATGTCAGGCATAAGTCTGATTTTACATGTGCTCTTTTTCTCTACGTAAATTAGTTAATGAGATTAGGTTTTGTGATTTGTTTTTTGTAACCACTTCAGTTTTTGTGACCATGTGTTGAGAAATGTGTCCAGTGTGATGGGGAAAAGAACATGCAATTTGGAAGAAGGTGAGGAAAATAGGAGTCTTTTTCTCAAGAGAACACATTAATTGACTTTATAAATGTGGGATTGAATTCTGCCTTTAGAAATGAGCAAAACTGTTCCAAACATGGTGGGACCAATATAAACTTACCTGAGAGCAGAATGTGAGCTACGAAGTCAAGCAGAAGCATTTTTTTTTACCCCTGAAACCAGCTAGAGTGGTAGAAGACTTATTACTATTGTATGCTTATTGGAAGTGTCAGTCTGATTTACTAACTCTATGCTGCTGAAACCCTACAAAAATCTGATCAACCTCGAATGCACTAAAACCTTGCTGGCAAAAAGAAAAATCATCTCAGAAGACAGTTTCATTTTAGCAACATTTATTACTAATACTAAATATTGTCTCTATTTGTCAAAGATAAGAATTACAGAAACAAAGCAGGACTTCCTCATGTGCAGTTTTTAGAAATCAGTATGTACTTGTATTTCCTATTCTGTACTTCTTCTGTAAATTCCCACTGAAATCTGAGGAGTATGCATGTGGAAGTAAGGCAGGATGCGGAAAAAATGATGAGTGTTTTGTGAGTGTTAAGTTTCTTGGTAATGGATCAAGTGGGATTGAGAAAAATAATATGCAGACAATGGGCCTTTCATTAGTCATAAAAGCTCTAGACCTTAGTGATTGTTTTATAAAAAACCTGTAAACTGGACTATTAAATGTTTCTAAAGCAGTCTCCAAAGTAGACCCTGAGCTTTCTACCACACAGGTAAAAGTGTCTCATTTAACAAAAAGAGTGTTTCTTTACACTGACTCTCACCCTGACTTTAGTGATAGCTTAATTGTAGTGCCTTAGTTATAGATTAATTCTGTAATCTATCAAGTATACCTTAAACTCTCGTTTTCTTTTAAAACATATACGACCATTTTCCTCCTGTGTAAATTAAAAGATTTCAAACAATTGGTTTCAGTGGGATAAAGATAAAAGATTGATAAAGGCTGATCTGCTATTACCCTTGTCACAATTCATGGCTATTTGTGAGTGAGAAACAGTCCCTGGTTGTCTGTTTAACTTAACTAGAAAAAAAAATTCAATGCTTAGTGGAGTATATCTGAGTATATAAAAAAAGAGGTTAATTATGTTCTTTAAACAGTGTGATGAGCCCTTTTAACAAAAAGATTCCTCAGAATGTATTTTCGCCCCATAATGGCCTTTGAAGCATTTACTAAAGCATTTACATTATATTTTTTTGATTATATTTTATATTTTTTATTTTTTTCTTTAGAAATTACTTTTCACTGTTAGAGGGAGTTATGTGAGTAGGGGACAATGGAACCGGGTTCTTGGTGGAAGAAAGACTAGAGCTGTAATACCCATCTTCGAGACACATCACACTGCTGCTGCTTTTCTTCTGTAGCACTTGGTTGCCATTGCAGTGCTGCCTGTGAAGGGGCACGGCCAGTATTTCCTTATCAGACACCTGCCTGAATGTTTAAAATGCTCTGGTCAAATAGAGCAGGCTCACAGGACAAATTGCACTGTAAGCTGCTTGCTGTCCTGAGATGAAAAAATGTATATTAAAAACAAAAAAGAAAAAAAAAAGCTTTTTTGCATCTCCCTCATGGTTTTGCTGTATTGTGGAAGAGGCTGGTGAAAGAGAATAAGCTGCTGCTAATGTGACAGGTCAAGGCTTTTAGAAGGCCCATGGGGAGCTTATACAGAGCAGGATTCTTGGGACGAGGCTTTGTTTCTAGGGATGGAATCTATCCATGAGAAACTCTGGCTTTGCTTGGTACTTGTTTCCCTCTGCCTTTGACCATGTTTTTCAGAAGAGCTGCTGCAGGAGATGAATAGCTCAACAAAAGCCTCACTATTTAGGGAGCTGTGTTCCCTCAGCACATGACCTTAAATGAGAAAGCAGCCTTTAATTCACAAGGAATTTCTTCAGCAATTGCAGAAGGACTGTGCTTCCTATAGAGCTTAATATGGGAGATATTAAAGACAAATTAGTTCATATTCGTTTTCAATGTATTGTGTATCAAAGATGCTCATAAAAATAGGGAAAAAAATAACTAACCTCAGAATAGAACGTTCCAAAGTTCTCAAATAAAACTTCTTGTACTGGGCTTCTGCAAAAAAAATTAAAAAGAAGTCAAATAATTCTATTGCATGCCTATATCCAAAAATATACCAGCAGATACTGTTGCCTCTCATCGTTGATTTGGGGAATTGTTTTTAGATTTGGTCCCACAAACAGAGCATGTGCATGTCTTTCCACAGCATATTTGTTAATGTTAAAATCCATATGTATAATATTCAAACTCTAATCCCACTTTTTTAACCTTTTACTGGTTATTTGCCTAACTTCAGAAATTTCATATTTATGTAATTAAAATGCATGCATTTTACTTCAGATTTTTTTAAGTACTGTAAAATGAAGAAATGCTATGAAATAGTTATTTCCAAGCATCATGAGTACACTAATAAGATTGCTGCAGAAGTGTGTGGGAAAATAGCTGTTTCATCCAGAAAACATACACATGGTATGCAAGGAATTTTCATTGTGCCCAGCTGAAATTCCCTTACATTTGCAAGGTTCACGTTAAATGTGAACCTTAAAAAGGAAGGATGTTCGTATGGGCATAGTTTACATTTTATCTGTTATTTACAACTGGATTTATTTTTTCCTCTTTATGATGTCATGAAAATCTGCTATGTAAAGCATTCTTTAGACTGCAGTGGAAAAATATTATTTTCCCAGTCTGATCATATATAATATTTGTTTCCTGCTTACTGTGCATACCTAAATGTACATGTTTTGCAAACCATGGGAGTAAATGTGTGAAACAGCTTCAAGCAACCCTGCCTCCTAAAAGTAGCCATAAAGGTCTGGTGATGCCCAGGGCAGAGAAGTGCAAGGGCATGACTGCCTGTGTGGGGACTTCAAGAGAGACAGTGCTGGGGCTCCCCACAGCATCCCTACAGAGGTGGTTCTCTGAGATCTCGCTTTTCCTTTTGTCAGGGCAAGAAACCTCTTCAAAGTAGGTTGACTTGGCAGAGGTGGTGTCCTAGGTTTGCATTGTAGGCACTTGGCCCCACACTGGGACTGCATTGTGTGCAGTCTGAACCCTAATGCTGCGGACTTTTCCTGTCTTTACTCACCAAAAATGCTTGCACGCAACCCAGCAAGAGACAGCCTGTAAACTCGGATACTGCAGACCTCCATTAAAGCTTCTGGGGAGCATTTGGGCACTTGCCCATTGACTTCCCACCAGCCCCTGGATCTCCACCAGCCAGCCTTAAGGAATGCAAGCTGTAGCTGTAAAGGGCACTTCTCACAGAGGCATTTGTGCTGAGTCAGTGCCGGGTGACACCTACTGTGCCGTGACTGCGAGTGACTTATGGTGCCAATGTCCTGGCTGCCCTTTCGCAGGAGAGGGGAAAGCAGAAATGAAGCAGTAGTTAAGAAGAACACTACTTTTTAGTTCTGATCTTGAGACTGCTCTAATGCACAGGTATCTGCTGGCTCTTACAGAGAATTGCAATTCATGGAGAGGGGAAAAAAAAGTTAAAATGAACCAGTGGTTATGCATCTCTATAGCAAGCCAAACCAGTGGGGTTTCACTGAGAGCAAGCCGGCTCAGAATGGTTGGCCTGTCTAGGAGGAAGATAAAAAGAAAAAACCTAAAATTTCTAGATTCTTAAACTTTAGAAATGCTGCTCCAGATTGCATGTTCTCTCTGTTTCCTTTTCTGCACATGCTTTAAAAAAAAAATCTACTTACTAAAAAAAAAAATAAAATTAAAATATCTGACTTTTGTTAAAATAATGGCTTCTGTCCAAATTCTAGCATTTCATCCTAATACCTATATTGTGTCTGGGCCGTTTGAGTTATATTTTGAAGGGAGATGTTGAAAGACGAAAGAGTCTTTTGCAGAGGCATTGGTGTTGGATGAGTTCATTGTGCTAACATCTTCACTCTTGCCTACTGCTGCTTTGAAAATAATGCTACTTCAAATTGTCTTACTTAGCAAATGTGTGACACCTATTAACAACAGT
This sequence comes from Ptilonorhynchus violaceus, assembly GCA_013397565.1. NCBI lineage: Eukaryota > Metazoa > Chordata > Aves > Passeriformes > Ptilonorhynchidae > Ptilonorhynchus > Ptilonorhynchus violaceus. The sequence continues at coordinate 145,980 of VZRJ01005913.1, read as the reverse complement.
ACAGTTTTTAACTTTCTGTTTAACATATACTACCTTTTGTAAAAAAAGATAGAGAGATAATGTGTCTCTAGATTTTATGCATAGAGAATATTAGTAAGGGAAGAGGTTTTAAATTTTATAACTTCTGACTGCTCATTTTACATTTTAAATGATACTTTTAAATCACTACTTTTGTTCACCTGGAAATATAATGAATATTTTATTATTTAAAATAGTATACTTTTATAGCTGTTTTATTAATTTCAGTTGACTACTAACTTGTATTGTGATATTTATTAATGAGTTGACACTGTAGCATATTGAGATGTTTATTTTTCTATCAGAGCTGTAACAACTATGACATAGCATTATTTTAATGCAACATCATTGTACTTGCTCTCTAAAAAATAAAATCAATATTTAATCTTTATGGATTTTTCATATTTTTAACGTTAAATATGTCTGTGATAAGTTAAGGACAAGATGTTCACCTCCTCTTAAAAGTATAAAGCACATTCATTGAAGGACACAGTTGTCTCCAAAGGAAAGCATATGATTATGTTTACTTTAAAATGGAACAATACTGTGTCCAGAGAGATAAAATACAAAGAATACCTTGTTTATCAGATGTAGGCAAACAGGTGGATGCACATTCAGGATGAACTTTGAGAAGATGGGAAGGAACACCACAGCAGTTATCAGTTTGGAGGTGCAGCTGGTTTACCTTGCCCAACACAACCAAAACATGAATGCACCAGGAGGTGTTAGTACTTTGTAGGGGACAAGAAGGTACTTCCTGTATAAATATAATATATAAATATAATCTCTAGATTCATAGGTGGTTGTGATAGCCTCTCTTCTTCTTGGTTCTGTTGGGTGATAGAGGAGCTGGGTTTCTCAGAATGGGTAAATCTCTCTGCAGATACCTCATCTATGCCACTCACTGCACCCTTAACCTAAGGGTTATAAGTACTGCTTTATAAGTACTGGTGAAAACACGTCACTGGTGGGGGGGGGTGGCACATTCTATTCCTAAGCAAAATCAGTCATAGCATTTGCTTTGCACGGTGCCATGAAATTGCTCCTGAAAAGGTCTTTAGATGTGTCCTGTATAAGGACATTCAAAATTTGCCGTAATGCCTCAGTATGAGACATCTGTGGCACTAAGACACCTGCCAGACATCACTGGTAAAACTACCTGTCCATGCTTCTAACATGATCCAGTTTTTGCTCTAGGAGTGAGAGAGCTAGAATCAAGTGACGACTGATGTGTTCTCAGTTGTCACATAACTTAGTGTCCAGGACTTAACAATAAAAGAGAAAAACTAAGGGAAATGTGTACGTCAAACCAGGAAAGAAAAAAAATAAATATCACAAGGACAATCTGTTAATCTTTTTTGCTTCTTTTGTCAAAACAAGGAACATCATTCCAATATATGTGTGGTGAGAATGAGTCTGAGAAATTTCCTTTCATAGATTCTGTAATCGGCCTTCATTGACACCCAGAGCAAGCACATGCAACCAGTCCTACAAACGGGAACACACGTTTTCTTTGAAAGCTCTTTATTGAGGAAACATTAATGTTGTCATTGCTCAGACAAAACATAAACCTAGATATGAATTTCGGACATATAATTCAAGCGTATAACTTGAGCCAGAGCCATCAGCCTCCGTTTTGCCATTTGGCAGTAATCTTGAAGCTAAGGTTTGGTTGACACTTCAGTCTGCTATAGACTGTGATCGTGGACCAAGCTGTGTTGCATATCCTGTATGTTATGAAATTATGGTAAGTGATCTTTATTTCTTCCTTCCTAAGTCATGCCTTTAAACATCTTTAAATATACCTTTAAATATCCGGATAATTACAGGATTTTTGACATTAGTGGCATTGTATTTAGCCAATTTTTACCCATATCTACCAAGTTTTCAGCAAGGGCACAACAGTACCCTAATTGTCTCTAATGTAACTCAACTGCTATTTTGTTGCAGATGCCATTGCCAAGGAAAAGCTTGTTGCCCAGACTCTCCAAAGAGAAAAGAAACCTAAGTTACAGCCTCTAAAGCCAGAGGAGGAAAGAGATCCTGATTTCAGCCACTTTTTTGACACCAGTCATGTAGGTGTATGCTATTACAGAATTCCTCTGCCTGTATGATCCCTTTTGTGGTAGGTGAAGAATTTGATCCAGTATTCAGGGAGGATGGCATTAGGGAGAGCTGGTTTGAGTGAAGATATGAATATGCATGATGACAACCAAAAGATGATGATTAGAATTAAGAATAAAAACTTTGTTAACAGACTGATTTTGACTAGTAAGGAGTTAATCTGAAAAGTGGTTGGTTTATTTTGCTTTCAGGTCTTCAACAAAGACAAGGACATTGGAAACACATTCCTGCTACCCTGGGTTTAAAACCAAGCAGTTTAATGTATTGTATGAAGTAAATAAAAATCTGGTTTTACAGAAACCCAAATAGTCTGGAGCTGTGCTTAGAGCAAAGGTGATGTCAGTTCTTCTGGCTGTTCATCTTCTGCTTGGGAGTCTTGGAGTGGTCCAAGTTGGGTTGGACTGTACAGAATTCATATTAAGTAGACACAGGCTGCCAGTCTGATTTATTAGCACTGAAGAGGCCCAACATCATCATCTGATTCCTCATCCCAGGGAAACTGTGGTGGGTGGCAGAAAGCAGAATTTTCCTATTTTTTGCAAACCATTCTATCTCCTCAGCACAGAGCATAGCATGGTCTCTGATTATTTTCTTGGCCTTGAACTGCATGATTCATGAAGGACAGTTACTGTTTAATAAAGATGATGTGTATGCAAGCTGATAAAACTAAATTATTAACCACAAAGTCATAGTAATGCCAAGGTATGTCACATATGCTTATTGAAATCACTACATGTGATGTATTTCTTTCAGCTCTGCAGCTTGCCAAGGCCCCCTTTTGGGGCTCTAAGTCTCATCCTAAGCCTCTTGTTTATGCCTGAGCAATCTGGAGAGCCCAGGACCTGTTTCTGAGTGGGGTTCCTCTGCTTTCAAAACTGCTCATAGGAAAAACCTTTCCCACAAACCCCCTTCTGAGTCTTTGGCCTTTAACCATAGCCTTAACACATCACTGAAGCTGTAAGATACGTGGCTACACTGCTGAGGAGACAGGGGACATGACAATGGATGGGTTTTTCCCAAAATTTTTAGACACACTGTTGCTTTGCTCTGCTCTAGACAAAGCAGGAATTTCAAAGTTGTACAAAGACTTGTACAACTTAAATAAGGTGCTCTTTAGGTTGTCCTTGACTTCAGGAGTGTTTATGGCAAACTTCTGTTCTTGAATCATTTTGCAGCTGAACCCAGGCTCCTGTGGAAAAAAAAAACCCAGCAGTTAAAATACTTCCTGTCTTTCTCAGCTTCTTGTGCATCTCTCTAAACTGAGCTCTAGCTGTGTCTTCTTTCAAAATTGCAGACACTGAATCAGAGGGCTTCAGCAGGAAACAGCTGATGAGGAAAGCTTTTTTTACTTTTGGGCAGACAGGAGCGAGTTAAAGTCTGTAGTGCAAAGCCAAACAGAGCATCTCTGAACTTGGTCAGGTACAGCCATTCCCCAGCTCCTTTCCAGAGTTAAGAAGTCAGGGCTATTTCTCAGTGAAGTAGCTAGCCCCCAGATAATCACAGGAATTACTCTGCTGTAGGCTTTAAATCACGGCTTCTACAAGGTGTATGCAACATACATAACCCAGAGATATATTTGCCTTCTAATATCCCCATTCTGATGACAATTTTTATATTGTAAATATAAAATATTTTTTATTTTAATAAAATAAATTAAATTTATTTGTAAATATTTCTTTCTGTGTAACTTAGTGTGTGTGTGTATCAAGCTTTCCTCAGCATCAAGAAGTCCATCTCTGATTGCTGAACAGCCTGTCAGTCTATATGCAGACATAGTCTCACATACCTTTTTTGTATATATTTTAAATGGGATTCCTCCCCTAATTTCTTATTCATAGCAGGATCTTCCTTTTAAAATTCCATATATCCCAGTTTCTGTTAATGACTAGGCTGCTATCATGTTGAAACTGTGAGTTGAATTGTTCCCTAGTGCTCTTCTCTTTATTCTTTGTGCTTTTATCCTTTTTGGCTGCTGCCTAGCACACTAAACCTAAAACGTGGAAGACAGAACCTTACGCAGGGATTTTGGTTCACAAATAGGTCCTAATCATGATGTTAAAAATAATAAATGAATGTTTCCTTAGCCAGTTTTTATCTCGTGCCTTTGGAAGCAGAAGTTTTTCACTCGTGCCTTTGATTTTTTTTAAAAGAAAAAATCATTTGGCCCAAAGAAAGAAAAGATAATGTGTCAGATCGTTTTGCAAACTCAAAAAGTGTCATTCTCAGAAGGAAGATTTATTACAGTGTGACAGATTGGAAGTGTTTCATGCTGTCTAAAATGAAAACCAAGTAGATTAATTTCCAGAACAAAAACCAAACAAACTCTGGTTTCAACAATTTTGTCCAAGGTTCAATTCTGTGAAATTGCTGGGCCCTTTTGGTTCAGCTGAAGACTGCATTAGAAGTGAACTTGCTGAGCATTTTTGAATATCAAGTCCATAAGGTCCCCATTGATATCAGATATATAACAAATTAGGAATGTTAATGTAATACATTATATTCCTTCTGTAAAAAACCAGTATCTTTTACAGAACCTGTTTGGTAATCCAAAACATAAGAAGCTTTATTTATTGTCTTAGCTGATGTTCCTTCTTGGGTCACAAAAAATTTCTGCTAGCAAATATTGTGGACTATTCTTACATTTTCTATTCATCCCCTTTTCATTCACCAAAAATAGTAGTTTGGATTTGAACTATCTAAAAATAATGCAATGGATAATTTACTGTAATTTCCTGTACTAGCCAAGAATTTTGCTTGTCTAATTAGCTGCCTTTTTGTCAAATGTGTTATTGTACTCAGTTACCTTTTTTCCCCTTTCTTTTTCTTGTTTTTTTTTTTTTTGTTGTGGGGAGGGAAAATTTGACAAATGGCTGTCAGCATCACTTGAAATGTCTCAAAGGAAAGTGTATTACTGAGTCTAATTGTTATTATTTAAGTTATTTGATACATTTGGTGCCCTAATTCCTATGGAATTCCAGTGTTTTTACCTTGCCAAATTTTACTCCCTACTTGGTCAGTGCCTGGTTCCTGCTGCTTCCTTAGGTCAAGGCAAGAGCTTGCCAACAAAGTCTGCAATTGTCCTTTGAACCCACAAAATAAGGGAATTGCTATTCTTCAGCAAACTTTGGCAAGGAGAACAGTATTGTAATTTTTATATGATTACAACACCTGGGCTATTGAAATTTTATTGGATATAAAATTTATAGTCAATTTATACACAGCTACCCCTGAAGGCACCAGTATAACATACCTGAAATCTCACTAATTCTAAGGGTTACTATATGAGGGACTTTCTTGAAGAACCTCTTTTTTTTCAAAGTATTCTTGAGATCTGCCTTGGAATGATATTTTTTGGATACTTTATTTCCCCATGGTGCCTCCCTAGAGGGCATTAAAATAGGATTTAATTTACAGTATTAACAAGGAAGGAGAGTGACACTGTGCCTTCCTTACCTCAGGGATATGGAAGTGGCAAGTGCTCTCACAGCACCAGAACCATGTTCCAACAAGTCCTTACTTTTTATATCAGTGCCTCATGAGAACAGCCAGATTTTTTTCAACCCTAGAGTCCACCTAGCATTGTGTAGCTGTCTCCAACAGTGGAGAAAAGCTGCCATGGAAAGCATAAGCACACTCTAACTATATATTACTTCCCTGAGGTCCCCTAGCCTCAAGTCATTTTTCAGCATAGGGAATTTCCTACGTCTGATTAGTTTGTTTGATCAGTAACCCTCACTTTCAGGTATGTGCCATTGATCCTTGCTTTTAAAAAAGAAAGTTAACCACCAAGTCTGGAACAGCTGCATGAAGAAGAGCTTCCTCTGGTTTTGAAAGTAGTACTTGGAATGCAGGAGCTATGGGCGACCAAGCAAACAGAGTGGACATTGGACCCCAACCACTCTCTTCTGCAAAATTTGTCATGTGTCCCCAGGTCACCTTTCCTGGACTGTGCAGTCCAAGCATACACAGTCATTTCTACCAAAGGACATTTCTTCTGTCCTTATCCTTGATCATCTTTGCAGCCCTTTTTCAGGTTGTCTCCTATCACTGGCATTCTCCTTTTCTTCATTAAGGGTGAGGGAGTAGAATTATTTGCAAAATTCAAAATGTACACAACCCACCTGTTTACTAGGGACATACTGATGTGAGTCTCTTCGTTTTCATTTTGTAATAATTCCTAACATTTTTATGACTTCATTTGATACAGAATTTTCATGTTTTTCTCCTTAACAGAGGTCTTATACTGAATTATAGTATCCTATCCTTTTTAGCTCTGAAATGATTGAATGAAGGAAAGATGATTCCTCACAGCTGCCTTGAATACAAATGCTGGAAATTCAGTTCTCCTTTGGTTCAATGTCAAGTGTTAACCTGGAGGCAAACTCCAGATCCCCACACTTAGTTCTTCAGAGAGAGGAGACAGCAAAAACAGGCTGCAAGCTTGAAAAATGATGAAATAATTTATTTACTAACTCTACTAAGAATAGAAAGAATGAAAAAATAATGAAAATATTAAGGCATAATATAGAAATATCATTCTCCCACCCATATATTCCAAATCTTCCCCACGATCACGCAAACGACATAAACATGAGATTCTGATGTTATGATTAAGAGTTCTTATTGCCACTTTATGGGATAAAGAGAGTTCTTTCTGTAGTGTAGTGGGATCCATCCCACGGAAGACAGTTCCCTAAGAAGTATCTTCAGCGTGGTTCCAAACCTTCCAGAAACACCACAGCCCGCCCAGGTTTTGCAATGGTGTATCCTCTTTCCCACAATACACTCCGCAGTTTTTGGGTCACAAGAAAAGTCTGTTGGGGTTAAACATTTTAAGAGTAAGTCATTCCAGCCTAAAGGCACTCAGGTACAGGCTCCTGCCTTACTGCAAAGGCTGCAAGCTTCATCTGCACACAACATAAAAATGTTCTTATTTTAGGCTGTAAGTTTCAAANACAAAAGTATTTATAACAGTTTACATGCTCCCATAAGATAATGAAGCTGTATGAGGCTTGCTTCCCGGGCCCCAAGGCTCCTTTCTCCCCCCGATCTGCTCTGCACTGGCAGCCATCCAAATGTTTAGTAAGTCTCTTGGCTGCTAATAATCTCTTATCTAGGACAGCAAGGTCACTCTTCGATCTCACCAACTCGGCTCTCTCTCTGCGTAGCTCAGCTCGGCTTAGCTTCTCTCAGCTTTTCTCAGCTTGGCCTTGGTCCAGATGGCAATAGACCAGCTCCTCTCGGATCCGAAACAGCACAGGACCGCTGGGGGGTGAGGCCGGTTGCCCCCGCCGGCACCCCGGTCTGTGGGCCCCTGGCCCGGGGAGTGGAGGGGAAGCCTCTCCTGCTTGTGGTCAGCAGGCAGCAAGGGAGCAAAACAAGGAAGTGAGAGCAAGTTCTGCGTCACTTCCTAGGTGTTTTTATAACATTCCTTTCACAAAGATGTCACATGAACACTAAGTGGCTCATAGAACTCTCCTTTATCTGTTTTTAACCAATCAAATTTGTCTCAAATTTGTCTCAAACCGGGTGAAACAATGACATTCAAGAAGAATCAATCTTTTTTCTTTTCTCTCTCTCTCTCTCTCTATCTGTCCTTCAGTTCTGCACAGGCTACAGTTAATGCTTCAGAGAAAGTTCCCACCACAGTCCTGGTATCCAGCTTTCTTTTCAGAGCATGGAAGTTTTCCTCCAGAATGTCCTACCTTCCCTCTTCTATATGTAATTGATGGTTACCTAAGTACTACCCACTGCAACCCACTGCCTCTGGGGTTTACTAGCTTTGCACTCAGTAGGCGAATTGTATGTTTGCCTGTATGTCTGAACCTTTTGCTGGATCAGAGCGTTTTGCTCCTCTTCCTTTCCAGCTGGACATCATGATTCCAGAAGGGCACTTGCATGAAGAGAGGGCACATAAAATCCAGCTAAAAGAAACCTTTTACTGGAATCATGTTTCTTTTCACTTGCCAGTATGACATTCCTGGATATCTCATCTGTCAGCCTAGGTCTCAGCAGAAGTCAATGGCTTTTTTTAAGACAAAAATTTCAGCAACTGCAATGTGTCCTCAATGAATGTCTCCATTAGCCCACTTCCCTTTGGAAGCTATCAAAGTGGGGTCAGCTATCTGACCCTGATATCCATACACACACATGCTGGCTTTCCCACAGACGCCATACTTACATGAGTTTCCCTCTCTCCCTGCAGGAAAGGTGCTTCTAGTGTTCTTCCTTCTTTTTGCCTTTCTGAACAGCTACAATATCAATTCCTGAAGGAGTCTCTTTTGCCAGCTGCTCCTTTTTCATTAACCTCCCGTAGTTGCCTGGCAGCCAGGAGGGCAAACCGTGTCCTGGGGGGCATCAGGCCCAGCATCACCAGCCAGGCAAGGGAGGGGATTGTCCCGCTCTGCTCTGAGCTGGGGCAGCCTCACCTTGGGTCGTGTGTGCAGATTTGGGTGCCACAATATAATAAGGGCATTAAGATATTAGAGTGTCCAAAGGAGGGCCATGAGGATGATGAAGGTTCTGGAGGGGAAGCCGTATGACGAATGGCTGAGGTCACTTGGTCTGTTCAGCCTGGAGAAGAGGAGGCTGAGAGGAAACCTCATTGTGGTCTTCAACATCCTCATGAGGGGAGGCAGAGGGGTGGGGACTGATCTCTCTCATGACCACTGGCAGGACTCAATGAAACAGTATGAAGCTGAGCAGGGGAGGTTTAGGCTGGATATGAAGAAAAGGTTTTTCTCCCAGAGGGTGGTCAAGCACCGGAACAGGCTCCCCGGGGAAGTGGTCACAGCACCAGCCTGACATAGTTCAAGAAGAGTTTGGGCAATGCTTTCAGGCACCTGGTGTGATTCTTGGAGTGTCCTGTGCAGGACGAATAGAAGATGAAAATTTTGTATATGGGCCCTAAGCAGTCCTGCTGTAAATTATATCATCTGACAACCAGATCATTAGGTTAAGCAAGTTGCCCTGAATTACAAGCTGAATTTTTAATTAGATACAACTATGGCAATGGGAAGGATTGTTTCTTAGACAAAGGTTAAAATGAGACAGAAACAAGAGTGCATCTGAAAAAAGTTAAAACAAGGATTATCATGTCCTGTACTATGGTGACTATCACCTTAAAAATAGTCTCTTGGGGGGGGTGGTAAATCACTATTTCACTCCCAAGCTTTGTTCAAAACTAAAGTTTTGAACTTCAAAATTTTGGCAGAGATTCCTCCAATTTTTGGCACAGCATGGTCCCAAAAGCACTCCTACGTTCCCAAGAAGTGGAAAATTAAAAACAAGAAAAGACTACTGAGATAATTCTGAAAGTAAGAGTCAACATGGCAGAAATCTATTAAGGTATTTTCCACAGTAATAATCTCTAATGCTTTTCCACATGGGGTGAGTATTTGGATAAAGGCAGACATTTTGAGAGGCTGAAAGAATGGACTGATGGGAGCCTTGTAAAACTCAGCAAGGGCACATGCCAAGTCTTGCACCTGGGACAGACTAACCTGTTGCACCAACCTAGACCAGGGTTTGGCTGTTTGGGAGGCAGCTCTGCTGGGGAGGATCTGTGAGGCCTGGTGGTCACAAGCTGAATGTGTGACCGCAGGGAGTCCTGACACCAAAGCACGCCAACAGCATCGTCCTGGGTTGTATTTATGGAAGCGTACCAAGTGAAATGATGGAAGCAATTGTCCCCATTTTACTTAGCACTTGTTAGCACCACATCTAGATTGCTTTTGGGTCTCAGTACAAGAAAGCCATTGAGGACCTTGAGCAAGTTCAGTCGAGGGGCACTGAGGTGGTCAGGATTGCAGCACTTGCACCGTAAAAAGAGGCCGAGGGAATTTGAGCTTGTTCAGCCTCAAGAAGGGGTGGCCCCAGGGCACCAAAGAGCAGCCTGTCAGTGCCTATGGGGAGGTTATCTAGAAGATGGAGTCAGCTTCTTCACCAAGATTCGTGGTGAGATAATGGACATAAGCTGAAACAGGAGACTGAGACTGGATATTTGAAAAAATGTTCATTCTGAGGGTAATTAAGCATTCTAAGAAACTGCTCAGAGAAGCGGTGGGGTCTCTGTTCTTCAGTGGCTTTTAAATCTAGCTGGAAAATGTCTTGAGCAAACTGTTCATGGAGTGTTGCTCTCCTTTGAGCAGGAGGTTGGACTAGAGACCTCTCAAGGTCCCTTCCAAGCTGAACAGGTCTGTGAGTCTGTGAGATATGTGGAGCCTGTTTGACTCCCAAGCACATGTTGTCGTTCCCATCTGTGTTACCCACATTTGCTTCAAGAGGCTTGCTGTACGCAAATGCACAGTGGCACTGCTCACTTTGCTAAGGATCTTCCGGTAAGGAAAAGCTGTGACCATCAAACTCCTCCTTTAAAAAGCAAACGGATACCCTTCATTGAAGAATCAGCTATATAAAGAAACTCAGTACGGTGACACTTATAGCATACATTGAATTTTGAACATGTATTCCTTGTCTGGCCATGGAAGATTTTTGCCATCTGAAGCAAAGAACCATACTCTGCTCCAAGACATATACAAATCCCTTTAGCTTCAGTGGGAATAGCATGCAAATAGCTGAGGGCATGGTTTGGCCCATGGTCAATAGACTTCTAAAAGCATTTTTTCCTACTTTTTTTTTCTTACAATATTCATCTTTTTCCTTTCCAAAGGTTCTGATGTCATTCCTGTTGCTGAAGTTATAGAGCTCAATTTAGTGGGAACATCTTTGAAGTTTAATTAGATTTCTTGAGAAAGACCATGGGTAATTTGAAATACAAATTCACAAGATTGCTTCAGGCCAAAAGTGTCACGCAACAGCATTAGACCAAATATTATGCAATTGTTCTGTAATTCATGCTCTCTTCCCACTCATGAGTTAGGTTTGAAAAGCTTGTGGAATATATATGACATATCAGAGAAGTGCCAAATGTTCCTCATATAGTCCATTCTCATATTTCCTATGGAAAATGTTCCTTCTCACAATCTTCCCTTTCCCACATTAAGCTGAAGTTTGTCCATTACACCAGAGTAACATCATCCATGTCCACGAAATTGCAAGGAAAGCCTCACACGTGCACAAGATCTGTATTGACTGCATCATCCAAGGTCAGGTATAGACTGCATCCATAGCATAGAGGTAGCGAGATGAAATATCAAATAGACACAGCTGTCGTCTATGCCGTTTTTCTAGAAATGCATGAGTGATTATGCAGAATTATTCACATATGACCATAAAAACATGAAAATTGAACCTTAGAGCTGTACTGAACCTGTCCTGACCTTGTCCGTCTGCTACAGTGTTTGTGGTGGGTGTGAAATCAGGGCTGATTTGCCTTTGGGGGCAAGGGCAGAGAGCCAGGAGGGGAGGCATGAGATTACACACACATGCCTGTGCTTTACTCAGGGGGCCCCTCAAAAGGCACACTGGCAAGTGCTGGGGAGTGGGGAGAGATGCTGTATCCCAGTGTCTGGCATCTCAGCACTTCCCTCATGCCCAACAGGCAAGTGCATCTGCTTTTCAGCACAGAAGTGAACACAGACTGGGCTACAATAGAACACCATCTTGTTCACAACTGCAACATTTTCAGCACAGAAGATCCTGAAGTGTATTTACAAACTCTAGGGTAAAATTTAGTCCTAGTAACTTACAATCCAACCATTTCTGTCTTCAGTGGAATAGTAACAGCAAAGCTGGTGTCAGCTTGTCCAGATGTGACTGTCTCCAAGGGCTGACCCAAAACACCACAGTCACCACACACAGCCTAAAACTGCTGTGTGTGAGGAGGGGGTGCTACAAAGAAAGGCTCTCCTTGCTGAGTTGGTGCTAGAAGTTAACAAGAGAGATGATAATGCTACAAGATGAAATACTGGTGATATTTTTAGATTTTACTGTCTGGCAGATGAACAGAGAGCAAGGCATGTGAGTGTTGGTAGCAAGTGCTTGGTTCATGTCTCTTCTGCACTGTCCCCCCTGCTCTGCCAGGGACAGGGACCTCAGGGCCACCTTCTCCCAAACCCTCACTTTTCTTGGAGTTTACGTTCTGAAGCACCAAACAAGTGGACTAGGAAGCTGGTGTTAATTTCCCTATGGCTTGAATGGCCAACTACTGGCTGATAGATTATGAAAAAATAGACTTTGGCAGAGGAAAGTGTGATTATGAGAAAGTTTAATCCACTGTCAAATATTTCATTTCAGAATCAAATTGCAGGCTCTAAGATATTTTGAATGTTAAACACAGGAATATAAGAGAGAGATTCTATAAACGAGGCAAAATGTAATGCCACTCACAATAACTTTAGGAAGGCTCTCTGGTACTACAGCAGTGAAGGCAGATTGATTTCATAGGGGAAAAAAAGAGGGAAAGACATTAGATATATGCATACTTTTATTATTGGTTTTCTTTTCCTGTCAAAAAGTGGACTGATTGACAGTCCAAAGTGAAACTGCAGTAATTTTGATATTTCAAGGAGAAAAAAAAAGGAATATATATTCCTCAATCTGGTGATAATTCCCCATTTTATGTAATAAAAATGTCAAGAAGGAAGCTAAGGAAAAGTAACATTTAGTTTAACTTAACTTTCACATCTATGCTTTCTCTGATGATTTGAGTTTGCTTTTTAAGTCATTTAACAAACAAGGAGAAAGGTAAAATTCCTAAATTAAGACAAAAACTGAACATTTTCCAAAAATATGCACTATTAATTTGATTTTTAAAGCATGTCTTTCTGTACCTTGAATAAAATATTCTTTAAAATTAATTCTAACAGTTACTTTATGGGCTATATAGAAACACATCATCAACTTACTCTCTTAAATTGTTCCCACATTTTCAAGCATGAGCACAACACCTACATCTGACAAAGCCTGGTCTCTTTGCAAGTACTTCTGGTAACAGGTCAATATATAATTCCTCTGGCAAGGTCTGCAAGGACAAGATTTAGAGGTGACCAGTGGCACACATCTTTATCAGCAGGTCATGATTATGACAAGCTACTTGGTTGCAGTCCATGATAGTTCCTTTCTTTAATAAATATGGGGAAGTGTAAGATCCCAGAAGATAAGATCCCACCTGGAAGTGGGATGGTATTGCCTTAATGCCACTTTGAACAGACTTAAAGGTATACATGGAGTTTCTTGGACCTACTGAATCCTTAGGTAAGATCAGCATATTCTTTTTGGTATCTCTGAAATAAAAGCTTTGTGGATAAAAATCTTCTGTACATTCAGTGTTTATTTCTCTTTAAAAAAAAAAAACTATCAAGAGAACAGAGCACATAGAACTTTACTGATGTCGCACCCCACAAACAGCAAGAGATCCCTTTGTGCGAAATAAAACTTATATTTGGTTACAACCATCATTTTACAGCACATAGCTTTGAGACCTCTTTCATTATGGCAGAACTCCAGTATTATAAATGGCATTTAGAGTAATATTAGAATGATTCTTGGACGATTCTGTCTTTTTAATGTTTTAATAGTTTGTTGTTCCTTAACTGACAGAGTTATGTGTTGAAAAAGTAACAGTTATATGTAACTTTCATCGCCATGAGTCCACTAGAAGAAGTGCCCCGCAGGTCGCCTACTGCTGCCTAAGGAAAGGAGTGTGACTATGGACTGAGAATTGGAATATGTTATAAAACAGAGGGGTAATATATTTGGGATAGTTAATATTTTTCATGGTGTGTTAATCTGTCATACGAAGGCTTAATCACCTTTGTGGGATGTAAATATGGCATCCATAGGAAGTTCATGAGTACTGGGAAGTTTGTGTCTCTGTCACACGTTTTGCTCTAAAGCTGCCTTCTCCAGGTCACCCAAATGGAACATGACCACCTGAAACAAGCCAAGCAGGACCACTCAGCTCAAAGCCCCACAGCTGGACCTCACTGATCTGGCATGCTTTCCTCTCCGCTTTGTCTAGCAGCTGATTTATAAACCAGGACGTGGATGAGAGCAGTACAACAGAGCTGTGGGGCTGGAGCCAGCAGGGGCTGGCTCAGGAGGAGCCCCACAGGGGAATGCCAGCCCCAGTTCAGGATTTGGGCCCTGTGACCTGGGCCCTACTCTCAGGGGCCTCCTGCTCAGTGCAGCAGTGCCCACACAAGTCAGCAGCAGCTGCACTCGCTATCAGTGTAACACACTTCTTTTGCCCCTTTTTGCCTCATTTTAAACAGTCTGAGGAAAAAGAATTAAGATCCCTAAGTCATATGCCTTCTATAGGAGAGCTGACTTGTGCACTACAGACTGGTGGTGTGCCAGGACTTCTCCTTACAGAAAAATTAGTTCTTCCTCTATGATCATGCTTTGGGTTTGTGTAGGAGTCTTTGGTAATATTAAGTACATGCTTTTTTCAGTTTCATCCAGTGGTTTTAGGTCTCAGGAGTACCACTCCTTTCCCCCATCAAGGGGATCCCTCCTCCACACATGAACTGGTCAGCTATTCATACAAATACTGTTTATTCTTCTGGTTTTGAATTATGCCTATTAAAGAATTTGCTTTGCTGCGAGAGGCATCCCTGGGATTTGGAACTGGCCATGTGCCATAGTTTCCACATGCAAACCCTTGGAGCTACTCTCAGCCTTTCCATTGTGGCTTTGTGCTTTGACAGCCTTCAAGGGTAACATTACTTATTTATTTTCTCTTTTTTTGATGTGTGTCTGAAACTAGGTATCTGATTGTGCCTTTCAGACTTTAAAACAAGTAGAAAAAAGCATGAATCGTGACATGATGAAGTGTGGTTGCTCTCCATGTACCAGAAGTCTCCCCATCTTACTCTGATATCCCCAGCACACTTCTTCATGTCCCTCTTTATTTGGTTGGCAGATGAGGGGTCGAAACAATGCATATGTTCATCGGCAGGCTGGTGTGCCGACAGGCGAGCAACAGCCAACCTTTGGAAAGGGTAAGGGTACATGGCTGTTTCCATGTCTTGTGTCCCCAGGTACTGTTTTATTGAAACACCAAACTGGGAGAAATTTCTACATTTAAGAACTGTAGGCTGCTGTCATCTTTCAAAAGTCAGGAATGGCAAGGGGCCAATTGAAAATTATGTGATCGTGCAAATCTCTCTTTCTCCTGCTTTTATTTTTTCTTGTTATTTTTTAGAAAGCCACAATAAAAGTTAAATCAGCAGTTCTTAAGTTTTTTCCTGTGGTTGATTTGGGCAAACAATGGTGCCCACCCACTTTGCAGTTCTCACTGTGTTTATATCTCCCCATGAAAAACCATCCAAAATGACTGCTGAAGATGGAGATGGGGAGGTCCCATAAGAGTAAAGTCAACTTTACTGGCATAAGCGGCCAGTAAAGTCTATCAAAAGGACTCTGCTGCTGTTGCTGTGTATTATTATTGTAGTACCAAGGTTGAATATCAGTCTTATATGAATGGTTTTTTCTTGAAATACTACTTGGGTAAGAAGGAACATATCCCACAGGAGGCAAAAATCATATGTCATAGTCTTCCATGTTATGAATTATTGACATCTTCCTCACTTTTCCTTTGGATACAAAGAATGTCAGCAAGAAGGAACATCAAGGAATTACAGTACATTTGACACCATGAAAGAGGCCTTGAAATAGAATAAGCAATGATGTTCAAAAAAAATTCAGCAGGGAAATTAGGGACACTTCCAAAATTTCAGTGTTTAAACATATTAATTGTAATTTTTTTTGAAACAATAAGGTTTTGATCAAGAAGCCTAATTTCATTTGTTAGACCTTTATACTTTACATTTTCAGCCGTTTTACTATTTTTTATATTATTCATAAATTTGAAGACACTGGAGCTGCATAGACTGCACACAAAGCAAAGTTCACTTTTGTGACAATTGCTCAATTAGTTGCTTTGGTTGGTTGATCTATTAAAGTAGTGGTGTTCGCAGAACACTGTAAATTGCACAGTAAAAATCTGTATTTCTGACTTGGAGTATGATGGTTTTCCTGTTTGGTTTATTACACTGTATTACACTACCTTGCATCTGGGTTTATTTGTTTATTCAATTAAATCTGAAGAAACAAACAACCCAGTTTTGCAATAGTTAAATAGAGCAATTGTGCCATCCAGTGGCTAGCTAGGTTAACTCATTTCTTCTCATTCCACATGGTTATTTGGTGTTTCTTGTTTCTTACTCAAAATAATATGTAATTCTTGCAATGTACAATGTTCATTCCCTTGCTGCGTCCTACTTATATATGTAATAAAATTTTAATTCTATTCACACTTTTTTTTCTAAGCTACTCAAACTGAAGGCCCAAAAGAGGAATAAAATGTATCATATATCCTTCTGTATCAGTTAGAGATAAGTTATAGGTTATTACATACCCTATTATCAAATATCATGGACCTTTGGAAACAATGAGAAAAGAAAAACATAGCCTTTGACTCAGTTTGTCTTCTGTGACCATGGGGCATGGCGGAACCTTTCATGAAGTGTTCCCAATATAACTTTTCATAATAACAACTGTGACTGAGTTTATAAATTGGTTCATGAAACATCTCTGTGACTGTTTGAAAGAAAGAGTCAGAGCGGGCAGACAATATGACAAAATAATCCTATAGTATGATTACATTCTTAAATGTCACACTGATTTCTTGACCCCAATTTCTAAGGCAATTCTCTGGAGCATAACATGAGAGATCTGGGCCTTGTTGCTTGAGTCTGTACTGATTAGATTGGGAAATATGGCCACGAGTCACAGCTGGAAAATGTGTCCTCCTTTCCAAACCAAAATCTACTGTGATCACTTCTGAGGAAGAATAACCTCCCCGATTGCAACATTTTGTTGCTGATCCATGAGCTTGTTTTGGGGAAAGTTTCATTGCGTAAATTAACTTACGGCATCCATGTGAAGCCTGCAGTTTGGACAAAAGCAACACATGGGTGTGGAGGACCAGGCATAAGCATGTAGGCATATTTTGTCTCAAATATTCTGACTGTTGTGACAGGAAAGTTGTGAGCAGAAACAACAGTTGTGAGCGGAAAAGGGTCCCACAGAGGTGAGGCAGTGCTGTGCTGAGACAGCTTCTTTTTCCACTTTGAGACTCACTCCCACCCTCCACCGACTCCCTTCCTACAGGGCTCAGAAGGGCTGACTGCAC
The DNA here is from genome assembly GCA_013397565.1 of Ptilonorhynchus violaceus. Taxonomy (NCBI): domain Eukaryota; kingdom Metazoa; phylum Chordata; class Aves; order Passeriformes; family Ptilonorhynchidae; genus Ptilonorhynchus; species Ptilonorhynchus violaceus. The sequence continues at coordinate 128,738 of VZRJ01005913.1, read as the reverse complement.
ATGCACAATCAATGTGGCTGCATCTGTGTGATGAAATGGCACAAAAAGTCTATTTTACACAACAGGAGTGCACCAGGAAAACTATAAAAGGAAGTGTATTGGTCCCACTCACGCTTTCTCATTTTCCTCTCTTTCTCTTAGTCTCGCTACCCCAAATCCAGATCATCCATGTAGCAGGACCAACGCAGGATCTAAAGACTGGTGATCTTTTTGCTTCTCTTTTCCACCTTTGTTTCTCTCTTCTCTTACTTTGTCTTGTCAAAGTGCAGCTATCATATTCTACCCAGTACTTCATACTGAAGCTTGTTGCAGGACTTAGGAGCTTGTTGAAGTGCACTGTAATAGTTAAGGGCTTGATAGACATCACTTTTGAGATGAAAGAGTGGGCTAGTTGCCAGAGCTAAGACAATTATAAAAGGCAGAAAGAGAGTTCCCTGACAAGTGGACTAGTGTCTCTGTTCATCCTGATGGGAATTTATAATGAACATCGTTCTCCCTACCAAGTGCATTGTGACAGTCGGAAAGAAAAAAGTATTCAGGTGCTCAGTGGAAGCAAAATGCAAGGGAAGAGTCTCAAACATGTATAGCTACCCATAGTGCTACAGCATAGAAAATAGATTCTGATGGACTATTCTGGCTCCTTTTCCTACTCGGGTGGTTTGCTGTTGCCTTAAAGCACTAACCTTGTGCAGAGGAGTTGCACGTCCCAGAGACTGTCACCAGGAGAAAAAGTGCATCACTAAAATAGAGTGCTGTGGGTACGGCTCAGGAAGGGACATCTCCCAGTCCCAGCAGACAGTGACAGCTTGCTTCTCATACCAGAGCCCTGCACTCTGCTGACTCTGGCAACATACTCTTTAACAGATAGACTGTCCATTTATTGTCACTTGGGTTTAATTACAGGTTTTCAGCTTCCTGGGCTCTTCATGCAGGCCACCTGTGGAGTCCTTCCAGGAGCAGAATAAACATGCATTGTGATCCCATGCAAAGCACTCTGTGTCAGGTACAGCATCCAAACCATCCCACATTCTGGCCTGTCCTCCCTGTTGCCACTCTTCTCTACATTGTCAACACAGGTGTGACTCAATATGTCTCAATGTGATCCATGAACTGTGAAGCATTTTCCAACATATTTTCTTGAACGCAAGCAGCAATTCTCCTATGCAATGACTTCCAAGGAACTCTCTGTGCAATGCTGCTGTTCCTTTCAGGGACAGGAGTTACCACACATTGGTGCCGTATGCACTCTGCCATGCTAATATAATACTTAATACAGTGACAATCCTTTTTCTACAGAGGCACACAAAGGCTTTCCCACAAGGAAAACCTTTGATCTAAGCAAAATAATATCTTGACCTGAAGTTTAGAAGGTGGCTACAGATTTAGAGAGTGTCTTTAGAGAGGGTCAATCTAAGACAGACTTAAAACAACTGGAAAGCAACCAGCATTTTTGAGGCTTCTTAAAAATGAAACAGCAAAATCACTGGTCACTTTAAAAAATGTTGCTTGAGGTGCTTTGTTCCTGATGCATGTTAGTTCACATTTACAAAACAGTGTTCACACTGTGCCCCTACACCTCGAAAGATTCATACTATTGCTTTTATTTTAGATATAACTAGCTCTTCATAAATGTGAGAGAGCAATTATATATAATATAATGTAATATAATAAAATAACCTATATTAAATATAATGTAATATATATTAAATATATAGACACTATAATACATATAATATAAACTAATAAATACATGCATAGATTACTTACACTATGTTTTATAATATACATTCCATTGTATTATATCATATTGTTTCTAATATATACAGATCTGTTCTCAGAAAACAGATGAATAACAGCTAAATGCAGATGTTCTCTGCTAGTTGTTTGTTGTTTTTGTCTTTTCTAAATTGTTATAAAAAGCTAGTGTTTAAAAAAATAAAACAAACCAAAAAACCCCACAAAGCCCAGCACCAAGATGTCAGGAGGGTTGAAGAACCAAGAGCTTCTCAAGCCAAATTTTTCTCAGCCCCTCAGCTGTAAAACTCTCAACAGACCAAATGACAATTTTGAATGTTTGTGTTGGAGAAAAAAAAAATCCTCCTCAAATGCAAGACCCAGCCTTCTAAGTCAGATAAAGAATTCACTGCTCTGGAGCCCTTTGAAGAAGGAAAGTGTTGACAGTTGTCACTATTTCACTCCCACTGGGTGTGTGCCTGCTGGGCAGACCTCTGCCACCCTTCCTGCATGAATCCTACTTACTAAATCCAGCTGAAGCTGGGACCAGGTGTTGATGCAGAACTGTGGATGAGATCAGCGTTGCTGTAATGATCATGGTTCAGATCAAAGGAGAAAAACAATAAGTTTGAGCTGTCTTGAAGAAACATTAATGAATTTCTGGTGAAGAATTTTTACTGGACAGAGGACCTAAGGTAGTGTGTAAACAGCAATCCTCAAATTTAGCACAAAGAGAAAAACTAATATTAGTGTTTTAGCATGGCCAGTAGCCTGGCCATGTAGCTAATAATGAGCCAAATGAAGGGAACTTATGGTAGGGATATTTTTCCATTCTCACCATATTGCTAGAAGATTTAGCACAGGTTTTTGAGTCAAATCTCAGTAGGAAGGAGAGAAGGCTGTGGTTATTCACCTTCTGACTCCTAACCCTGCCCTGTTAAAGCAAAGTTAGAGCTAGGCTTACTGGGCTGAGCTTTCACTCCACTGGAATATGTGTAATTTGAGGTGTCTCACTGAGTTCAGATTCCCGTGTGCTTGATTTTCATGGTTCCGTAGTTAAGTCCCTCCACTCCTTTCCCATTCATTTTTGTGTCCCTAAGCCTGGCTGCCTATGTCACTTGTTCTCAGGGAGCTCTTGGCTCCACAGGCACCAACTCCTGTCACAGTTAAAGCTAATCTCTGATAGTTTTGATATGCCTGGGCCACCTTCCAGAGTCTGCTGTGTTAATGTGCAAAAATAATGCTGAGGCAGGCAGACTCATACTTTATAGGACAGTTTATTTGCCCCATCTATGGTTTATCTGTTACAGGATATAACAGCCACATCTGACCTCTCCTGAGGACACTTTTATTGGCAGTGTAACATGGTCATTTCCACTTACCATGAAAAGCAATTGCCATGTTATCAAGTTTGTAAGAAAATTTTGTCAAATGCAATCATCAAAGATGATTCTCTGTCTTCTTTTAGCTATGAATTCTTCTGCAGCAGTAGTATTTGTGAGCTACTCTGACACAAATAATTTTCAATAATTAATTTCTCTTACAGTGCTCTCCACCCAGGGGAGGATGCCAAACCACTTTTTGTTCCATCTCATTAGTCACAAGTAATGAGCATGTGTGCCAATTGCAACTCTTGATTCCTAGAACTTTGGGCAGGGAGGCAGCATCAGAAATAAACTACCAGAACTCAGCCACAAGATTACTTTTGGCTGCACTGCTTCGTGTTCATATTCAGATCTACACCTACTTGGTAATCCGTGTTCACTCATCTTTTCTCACCATCCACAGCTGAGGTAAACCGACTTTTTCCCCATTTATAGTATTGTCATCCCATGCATCATTTTCCTCCTGTGTTTTCCAGTGGACTTTTCATGTCTAAGATTCATTGGATTCTTTCAGAATTCATTCTCACTTTTAGAGAAATTAAGGTTTTACTTTAAAACTTTTCAGTAATATGTTGGTTCAAAGATCAGGACCCAGTCAGCTGTTACTGCCTGCTTTCGGTACTGTTATGGTTTGACCCGGTGTGAGACAAATCTGACTGGTTAAAACAGGTGAAGGACAGTTATATAGACCACTCAGTGTTCATGTGACATCTCTGTGAAAGGAATGTTGTAAAAACCACCCAGGAAGTAAGGTCACTTTCTCTCTTGCTCTCTTGCTCCCTTGCTCCCTCCTGTACCACTAGCAGCAGTGGCTTCCCCCCCCCCCCCCTGGGCCAGGGGCCCACGGCCCAGGGGGCCGGCG
>VZRJ01005913.1:0-123918 GCA_013397565.1 Ptilonorhynchus violaceus | reverse complement strand
CTTTCTATTCTTAGTAGAGTTAGTAAATAAATTATTTAATCATTTTTCAAGTTTGCAGCCTGTTTTTGCTGTCTCCTCTCCTCTGAAGAATATAGCATGGGGACTTGGAGCTTGCCTCCAGGTTAACCCTTGACAGTGTCTTGGAGATGCAACAGTTCTCCAAATTCTTCCTATTATTTCTGTTCTTCCAGAAATATTTCTGTTGCTGTGATTGCTGATTAATATTATATGATATGATTTAATATGATATAATATGATATAATAATATAATATAATATAATATAATATAATATAATATAATATAATGTAATATCTGTGAAGAGAAGCACACTACCTTCAGGATAGTCGTAGCTTGTAAGAGGCTCCCTTACTTTAATCTTTCATGAAGCTGGTTTCAGAGCTTCACATTCATTTGTTGCCTTCTTGCATATCAACAGCATCACTAAAATTTCTGGAGAGGAAGCAGAGTAATTAAGTAGAAAGGCTGAGGACTATTAAAACATCATTTGTGTTGAAATGTACAAGCTTTTGCCCACCCCATCTGGCATTGGCCTTCTTATGGCAAGGGAAGGAGATTTTAATGTGGTTTCCTCAAAATCATTCTTCTTTTTCAGGCAGCCTCTGGTGTGTAAGTGTTGGTTCAAGATCTGGTTTTTATACATACCTAATCATGATGGGTCATAAATGCATATTGTGTGGTTACACGTAGAGCTACTAATAGGGTAAATTATTCTAATTGGTTACAAGAGACATAAAATCTTATTGAAAGAGATGATCCTCAGTCAATGTTGATAACAACAACACATGGTGTAACTTACAGGCCAAAGTAGCTCCAGCACTGCTGTAGCTTTCATGGCTTCTAAAACAATTTCTCCTGTTGAAATCTCCCAGTCTTCATTTCTGTCTAATTTTGGCTGATTTGATGAAAAGCTATTGACTTGGATAGGTCTGCCATTTCTTTTGTTCTTAGGGAGTTTGACACCATTTTTCCTGGTTCTGGCCAAGACAGGGTTAATTTTTTGCCGTAGCCAGGAGGCGCAAGGCCCAGACCCGGGGTTTATTCTATACCACTTCACATCATTGCTGGGAGTGAGGGAAGGGGTCCCTTCGGGTCACATAGCATGGCGCAGTCAGGTATTGTTGGGGGTCGTGTGTGGTGAGCATTTGCGTGTGAAGCGTTTGCCTCTTGTGCTCTCTGGAATCAATATTGTTGCTGTTGCTGTTAGTTTTCCTTCATTGCTGTTTCCAGAAAGTTGTTCATATCTCAACCCGTAATCTTTACCTTTTGTGCCTCCAATTCTCCTCTCTATCCCACTGCAGGGGAGGGGAAGGGGCGATGGGGGAGTGAGTGAGCGACATGTGATGTGGAGTGTTTTGGTGGGAACACTAAATTGGGGAATTCTATTCCTAAGCCACGACAGCCTTATCTGGAACTGGAAAGGCCTCTGTGATATGGTGGACAATGGCTGAAATATAAATACTGGAAGGCCTGGCAGATTGATTACATCACACTCCCACAAACCCACCAAGGCAAGTGCTACGAGCTTTCAATGGTAGAAGCAACCACTGGCTGGTCGGACACATACCCCGTGCCTCATGCCACTGCCTGGAACACCATCCTGGGCCTGGAAAAGCAAGTCCTGTGGCAACATGGCACCCCAGAAAGAGCTGAGTCAAACAACAGGACTCATTGCAAAAGTAGCCTCATAGACGCCTGGGCCAGAGAGCAAGGTATTGAGTGGGTGTATCAAATTCCTTATCATGCACCAGCCTCTGGGAAAATTGAACAGTGCAATGGACAGGTAAAAACCACATTGAAAGCAATGAGGGTGGGACCTTCAAATATTGGGATCTACATTTAGTGAGGCCCAATTGGTCTCCACCAATTGAGCTGGCCCGGCCCAATCCAAGCCTCTACATACTACAGAAGGGGATAAAGTCCCTATAGTGCATGTGAGGAATGTGTTAGGGAAGATGGTTTGGATTAGTCCTACCTCAAGCAAAGGCAAACCCATCTGTGGGATTATTTTTGCTCAAGGACCTGGGTGCGTTTGGTGGGTAATGCAGACAGATGGGGAAACACAATGTTTACCTCAAAAGGATTTGATTTCTTGGGTGAGAACTGTTGGTGGTGTTGAATTGTATAATATTGCTTGCTGAGTGACGCTGCCAGTGTATGCCATAACTACCATGTACACCAGATACACCAGTCGTGAGCTCCTGACGCAGCTTGCAGTGACCCGACAGCACACCAGCACTCCTGTCCTTGAAGACATCTGGGATGGATAGAACCCCCAGTCGGGAGTAAATGAACTCAACAGGCATCTTGAAGGGACAGCCATTACTATGGAAATTATGCCCGTGCTTGTACATATATATGTGTATATATGTGGAAGGTGTAGGATCTGGGCACGATGTAAATGGTATAGAATAAGGGATGGTAATGTGAGCAAGCAGCATGTGGTTTGGAGTGGTAATACCATTCCTCAACCAGAGCAGCATTTCATACGGCTTTCATGGGAGAGGTTTATGGAACCCCTGGAACCTTTGTCCCATTCGGTGATGACTCACCACAAGGTCCCCACACTCAGATGAGTAACATAAGGGCAGGGCTCCTAAGGTCATCCAGAAAGAGCCCAGCTGCGGGGCAGATGTGTGCCAGGACATGCAGCTGTGTGAGCTGGATTGCCAGTGGGGACGAGAGACCCCACACCCCACGAACTGTGTCACACCATGTACAGAATGCTAAGGCTGTGTTAGGGCAGTGGCAGAGCAGTTTGAAAAGCAGGCCTTTTTGTGTAGCTATGCTCTAAGACACCAGAGTGCTTTAATTTGGGTTAGTACAAAACACTGGGTGTGCCAGCACTGAGAATATTCACCACCATGAAGGATACGATGTGAAGATGAGGGGCAAAAACTTTAAGTTTTTCTGAGATGAGATCTACAGGGTAGAAACAAGGCACAAAGGAGCAAAGTTAGTACAAATTTTAGCTCACTTCACTGTAGGAATTCCTAAGTGAATTAATTTTTATCAAGAATCAAATGAATAAGATAAATGTTTTGAATAAAGGTTTGAAAAAAGTTTTGAATAAATGTTTTGAAAAAGATAAAGTATTGAATGAAAGGCAGATATCTGCCATCACACAGCTATGCAGTCTTCTCTATTGCAATTCCCTCACAAATCATTGGGAGCTCCTCTGCCTGGACAGATATTTCAACCTGATCCTGTAAATTCTAATTGGTCTCAGTAAATTTGCTAGACCTGACCATCACACCAGCAGTGGAGTGGCAGAGGAAAGCTTAATGGCAGAGTAGTATTAGAGGCTCAGTTTGTCTATGATGTCTTGGACCTCCTGTGAGGTCCCCAGCACAAGATGCGTGTGCAGAAACAGGCTGAACAAAACTTTGCTCCCTGCGAATTTTGACTGTGCAAGTTCTGAGGGAGTTTTTAATTCAAAACTGCTTTTGTAAAATAAAACAGGCACAGAGCCCCTGCCAGATTTTGCTGAGATAAAATCACACTTAGGAACTTGTGGTGACTTAATTGGTTATTCATTTACTTTTTTATTATTTTTTAACAGGCTGTGTTAATTTCTTTCTACAAAGTACAACAAAGGTTTTTGTTGAGTGTTTGTTGGCAGGGAACTGGCAGCACCAGACTGAACTCTCCTCCTTCCAGTTGTCTTTTGCTGGGAACAATGGAACTGTGTTACTAAATTTTCTTTTCCTCTGTTAAAGTGGCACAAAGATGCTCTGACCAACATCCAGAGTTTTCATGTCAGATGCAATATGTGGAGCTGTGTAACTTAAATAAATGTGTTAACACAGGGTAGGAAAATAAGGTGATTAATTTTAGGGGGAGAAAATAAGGAAATTAGGGCAAGACAGCAATGGAGTTTTGAGAGGCGAGACCCAAGAACCAGCACTTGTCTAAGGTCAGCTGTGGGGACGTGGCTTTGCTGGCAGTGAGTAGATATGTTCCTGCCTGCCTCAGGATGGATTAAATGCTGAGAGAAAGCAGATGTGCGGCTTATTCTCACATCATTCTGCTTCTTATTGCAGATATTCCCACAGTTGAAGGTAGTTTGCTTTGTAGCAGGACTGGAAGATCTGCTCTGCAAGAAGCTCTCCTTCCTTGCTGTCACTGGATTTATGAGCACTAGAGGAAAATCCAGCCATTCATACTAGACAGTACAGTCTGCTGTACCTGTACAAAATGTGTCTGCTCCCAAGAATAAGGTGACATTTCAAATGTTCACCACCCAGAAGCCATTGGTCAATGGGGACTTGAAAATAAAAACAGAAACAACCACCTGTTTTCATTAAGAGTTCTTCTTACTCACCAAGTGCCTTATTCAACAATGAATTGACTCCCTGCCTGGCTCTCCACAATGAGTGAAGAGGCTTCTGATAAGGTATTATAGAATGAACCACCAGTGATGGAATTTTTCTCCTTCTTTCCACCTGAACAGTTTTGATCAGAAGTAAATATAGGATTTGCTAACAGCTTACAAAATGTTTTCACCAGCAAGAAGCTGCATTTTTCTGTGTAAGAGAAGGGTTGTTTTTAGTTTGGAGCCACTCTCAATTGTGGGAGCTGCCCCAGCCGTCCCCGCCAGTAAGGGGATTGTGTGAACTACACCTCACTGCTCCTCTCCAGCGCTGGTATCTCCAGCTGTGCCCTACCACCACAGGAAGGCAGAGTCCTACAGGCTGTCCTTTGCTTCCAACTTCTGCATTTGTATTTCAAGTTCAGTCAGCAGATGAAGAGTCCAGAGCAATGATGGGGGTCCAAGACCCCAGTGCCCCACAGCAAGAGTCCAGACCTCAGAGAGACAGCACAAGGCTTGGTCCTCTTGCTGCTCAGCTGCACAACTTGCTTTCTAACCAGTTTCATCAAAGACAACAAGTCCTGTTGTGGTTTGGAGGCACTGGAAGGTTTTGGGAAAATTCCAGGCTTCAAAGACAGGCCATAGACATTAATTCAAGAGAAAAATACAAATCATCAGGATGAGTGATAAATTTAATTTTATTTTGTAATCCCATTCATATTTTCAGTTCACCATTTCTATTTATTGCAATGGACTTATTCATACAGCACTAGAAATTCTGATTGAAAATGTGGGGTTTTTTCTACACTGTCCCCAATACTTGGACAATTTTCCCCTCTTAGAGCTTCCAATTCCTTTTTTCAATTTTACTTATCCAACCAAAACTAGGCTATTTCTGCCTATACTCTGTACACTTTTTCAGTGAATTACTTTCTCAATTTATACAGGACAAAATTTAATCAATGTGAAAAACTAGTTACTTCTGGGCTTTACATAATACTTCATCTGCCCATCTGGAGTTTTAACTAAACATGAAAAGATAAGGCTTCTATTATGGCAAACCTTCTTTCTCCCCTTTTACTTCTGGGGATCCCTTGGAGGCCTTCCTGTTGGTAGTAGACAAACTACTTTGACCAAATGATAGCTTCTTTCTTTAAGTATTTTCACTGTAATGCCTAATTAAAAGCAGTCTGTACTTTTGTTTCCTCATTAAGTGCTGGTCAGATCAGATAGCATGGAGTAAATATTATCTCAAGCTAAGCAAGGTATGAAACCCATCGGCTCTTGGTATTTTCTCTTTTTTTGTCATTTTCATGGACTTGCAAAAGTGTAACAAAAAACGTATGAAGTATTTGGAACTGCTCAAGTTACACAAAAATGAAGTGAAGCACCCCAGACATTCTTTGCCTGCAATGGGAAATGCATAACCTGAGAAGACAGCCCCAACACAGCTGCCACACTGACCACCTGCCACTACCCTTGAAATTCTGCAGCTCTTCTCTCTGCACACCAGCAGTGCTCCACTCCTCTTGCCTTCAGCTGTAATGCCCATCTCTTCCTGGTACTAGGTACTAGCTTTCTACAGGATTGGGGTCTGCCTTTTTAAAAACAGCCCAAAAAAAAAATTTACAGAAGTGTCAGTCCAAATATGACAAAGTACTTATGAAATTGTCATGCATGCTCATTACCTAATAGAATGTTTTCCACTATATTAATAATCTGAGCCTCATTAACTAATCACATAGAGCACAACATCCCCTAATACCTTGACTTCGGTCAGCTGGACCACTCTGCAGGTGCAAGTAGGTTCAACATTTTTCTCTCCAGTACTGTAGGATACATTGGGATTTGGCTGAAATGTACTATTCCATGGACTTTAGAGACCTGGATCATTTAAATTACGAAGGAAGACCTTATTTTTTTTTTCTTAAGAATATTCTGTATTTTTCTGTTCCACTTCAATTAATGTCACCATGAGGAAAAATCTCTCTGAAATAATGTAATTACAGAATTTTAGCACAAGCTGTGGTGAAAGCTAGAAATCATTTGTAATTGGACATCATCAGGTAGCAAACAGAGGCTACACTTTTCCAAAACAATTTTTCTTCAGAGAGTTAACTCTGCTCAATGATTTAGAAATACTATAAGCATAATTTTTCTAACAGTATTTGGCTTTTCTACTTGCAGTCCCAGCTGGGTCCTTCAGATTTGAGATAGGCAGATACAAAAGATAAACTTTGTTAAGGACAGAGCCAACTTGAGCAAACCTCCAAAAATACTGGATACTGAGTTTAGAATAAACCCAAATACATTCTTTTATGTCATCCAGTTCCATTATCTAACATTTAATTGGTGCATCAGAAGTAAATCAGCATTTCAGTGAAGGTAACAGCAGTAAATAGTTTACTTTCAGAAAAAGCAATATCTGCTTTAACATTTCTTGGCCACTGGTTTTCATTTATTTGGGGCTGGTTTTTTTTCCCTTCCTTGGATATGAATGTTTTTAATTAGTTTCCGGAAAATGTGCAGTGTGTCTTCAAGTTCTCTGATCTGGCCATCTTCCCATCACATGACTTACACCATGGAGTCTGTTTTCCACATTTTTTATCTTCTTTCAGATATTAAACATATAATAAATACAAAGTTAGAAAGCCTTGTGATTTTTGCAGTGCCAGTGAGGTCTCATGTGATTAACCCACTGAGTAGGGCATGAAATACTAAGAAACAAATGTTCCACGAGACAAGAACTGTACACAGTAAATGAAGCAAACTATGGCTTAATACTTTATATGAATGGTTGGTTCTGCATTGTTTCCCTGAGGGTAAATGAATATTTTATTATTTTTGGTTGATATATTGAAACATAAATACGCTAATGCCGATTACTGATAACAACTCATGGACAAAAGTTAAGTAAACTACGCAAGTGGGAGAGAAAAAGGCATACAGTCTTGCTCTACTTGAAGTCAAATACATGAGTTTCAAGCTTAGCTAAAAACCTGGACCATTCTGTTTCATTTACACATCAAGGCCACCTCCATTAATGCAGTGAACTGGATCAGGAGGTGATTGAATTTCTACGTAGCACTTACGTTCAGATCTGTTACAGTGCATCCAATAACTACTGCTAAAAGTTACAGCTAAAGTCACAGTCATCCATAAGAATTTTGTTTTGGAGCATAAAGATACAACTGGAAAAGGATCTTGAAGCATGAGAAAGTTTCTGACCAGCAGGGAAATATTCAGCCAAACTTTGTGGGATGTAAAGTTAACCTTACATAAAGTCAATTTGCAAACATGCTCTGTTTAGGGCAGGATAACAGTTTTGGGGAACAGCCTCCTCCACAAAGCAAAACAGATCCTGGAGAAAATTTTCACTTTACATTAGACTTGTTTCCTTTGGACAAAGCTTCATACTAATCCCTTCTGTTTGGCCAGTGTTTGCTTCACAATATTTGTGCAAACTTGCCTCAGTTTGACTTGTGTTTCTTCATGTAGTGTGAAAATGCATTAAGGAATGGCAGGTATGCTGGAATTAATACATCTTCCTCACATAAGATATCTGTGGTCTGATCAAGAAAAGCCAATAATTCTAGAAAGATCTCATTGCATTTTCCTCTGCTTTCCCTTTGCCAAAGTATTTGCTGTATTCAAAGTTCATGTAACCCTGGAGTAAAAACTGGTTCTAACAAAAGTTTGTCTGCAAGATCTGTGCAAACTCTCTCCCAGGCTTCAGTTGTCTTCCTCTTCTTTATGCCTTTCATCATTACTTGTTCTATAAAAAGCAAATATTAAAGGACTGGCTCTTGCATGCCTCTGAAAAAAGATCTGAAATTCATGTAATAGAATAACTGAAATATATATAGACGAAATGTAATAAAGGAGATCTCAGTGAAAACATCTAAATTCTATCAGGTTAAAATAATAAATTTATCCCTAATTATATTAGATTTTTTTCAGAAAGTGGCATGCATTTCAGATATCCCATGTCTAAAAGCCCTGTTATTCTAAAGTTGTTTTGAAACTAAAGTAAACCTTATTGCCTTAGAGGTAAGATCTTGCCAACCCAGACACTGGAAATAACAAGGAAATTAGCCACGGGCTTAATTTGAGATAGGAATTTTAAAAATGTAAATGTCTTTTGGAAGACTCCAGCTGAAGTACCACTGTGATAGGAAAAATGCTTCAAGTATTATACAGCAGACGCCAAATTTGGCTGGAATCTGGTTCAGAGAAGATAGGTCAGAAGGACAACTGGGAACTTTTTTTTTTAAGTGTGGAAGACACAGCTTTGTGGATCTTTTCTAGGAAAACATGGAACAATTCCAACTTTCCTGGGCATGGTTTTCCCAGGTGGTGGAGGAAATTATAGAAAATTCATTTTTACTGTGTATTTCAGACTGATTTCTTAAACATAGACATGTCAGAATATCTGGAAGATTTGATCATAAAGAAGTAAACAATAGTCCTTATCCTTATAGATAGTAAATTATTCAACAACAACTTCTGTGGCTGGTAACTTTATCAGAAATTAATTTACAATTTTCATGACATTTCTACCCGAAAGAACACTCACACACAATCACTAAAGCTGGAAATGTTCCGTACTGCATGGAAAATTATATGGTTTTTGTATGAAATGAGTGGCAACTTTCCAATACCATGTATAACCTTCCTGAAAAAAACCATGATTTTGGTAAGGAAAACCCCCATCATTTCTCACTGATAGCTTCAGAGGTTTTGTTTTATTTTTGAGAAATTATAACAATTTCCAAAACTCAAAACCAAAATGTTAATCTCCCCACCTCCTGAAGCATGTCCCTTTGCGTGTTGCTGGACAAGACTGTCTGTGACAGCTAAAACTTTGGGCTCTTATGAGCACAAATTTAGAAAAGTGTCTAAAAATTCTTCTTGGAAAGAAAACAACTGAGACAACAGAAAAACTTCCACCTGTAAATTTTTTACATCCCTCTGTCACCTTGTGCATCCTTACATGACCTTGTTGTGATGTTACAGACTCCGTTCTGCTCACAAGGCTGTGACTGGACTTCCCCTGGGCTGATTTATGATACAGCAAAATCCAACACAATGTGGAGTTTGTTCTTCGAGCTCTCTGCCTGCTGGTAGAATTTAAAATCTACTGAGCTGTACCGAGCAATGATTGGTTTCTAAATATTGCTCTTTTGCAGCAAGGCAACTCTTAACTTCTGCACAGCAAAGGGACTGTGCAGATTGCCATCTGCCAGTGATGTTTGCTTGGACTAACTAGTTAACGGGAAAGAGATGTGTCCTACTTGTCACAATGTCTTGCTCTGAGTGTTCAGTACAATATGATGTGCATGGCAAGAGGTGGCTTTTCTATACTGAAAGGTAAGCTGAAATGAACCCCACTCCCTGTTTCTGTCACCTTATATGGACTTCAGGGCCAGGTTCCTGGTTCATAACCTTTTATCTCTTTGAAAATATTAAACATGAACCACCCTCTGATAAGCAGTGGTAGTGCACTTTGTAAAGGAGTTGTAAAACAGATCAGGCAGTTAACAAACTTGACTTAAAGTTTCCCCTCCGGCTCAAGAGAATTTCCTACTCCCTGCGTACAAAATCAGTCTACAGGGGAGAGAATTACAGTAACCAACTGAAGGTGTGAGGGTACTACAGCGCTTGAATAATTGCAAATCCTAAGTGATAATAAGTAACAGGAACTGTGGGGTTTTTTCAGCGTTTTCTGACTCATCCAGCAAACCTGTAGTGCTTCTATTTATGGACTCTTTGGTGAATGAAGGCATTTTATCTCTGTCTGATAGTGGTTATATTCAGTTACCTGCTTCCCACTGCATAAACCTCTGATCTATTTCTTAGTCATTTGTTATCAAAAGTTTTAAGTGTAATTTGATTCTGATAACCATCACATTAAATGGAGATCAGATTTAGTAGCAATGTTCAGACTAAAAATTGGTTGAACTAGTCACCAATTATACCTAATCGATAACACTCTCGAAGGCCTTGTGGTGGGAGGGACACCATATCCCAACAATTCACGTGTCTATTAGAAATTATGTTGTTACCACAACATTCCAGATTTCAATGCCTGGTTTTGTAGCTGGAGCTTAGTGCTATCATTCAGCATTACTTGGCTAGATTTGCATTACTATGATTAACTTAATGGGTCATCTACTTGCATACTGTTCCTCTTTTATTTTTAATACAAAATAAAGGAGATAAAAGACTTTGCTGTTTCACTAGGAAACTGAAATCAAGTCAATATTGTAACGCTTGCAAAACGTCCTTAGTCTCAGATGACAGTCATTATCAAACTCAAGATATTACTAATTTAGGGGTGTTAAGTAATAACAGCTCCAAGAAAAAAATTGTTCCTGCAGAGATGGGAGGGAAACATCTGGAATTTCTCTTGGTGCCCAGGATTTTTCAGTTTGTTGTGCAAGTTCTTACAGAGCCAGGAGTGTGACTCCAACTGCCTTTACTCACTGGCAGCACGCAGAGTGGCAGCAGGGCACCTGTCCTTGGTGACCTTTTTGGCAGGCACGTGGCAGGGACGAGCACAGGAGAGCTGGTGAGCTCAGTGGTGGAGGAAAGGAGGAGTTATTTTAGGTCAAGGACAGAGGGGAGAAAAAACAGCCCTGGGAATTAGATCAGGAGGTGTCCTGTTTGCCACAGTGCCTTTCTATAGGGTTGTTTATTACTGTGTAGAATGCGACAGAGGGCACGTCTTTTATAGTGGGAGGTAAACAGGAATGGCCTCAGCACAGCATTTCAGCTCTTTAATTAGATTGCCCTTCACATTTTTATCACGTGTTTCATCTGGGCCCAGCCTGCCAATGCTGGCTGAGCAGGCATGTATATGTGCATGACCCTGCATACTGTTAATTAACAAACTTCTTCAGTTTTTTCTCACAATTTTCCCACTGGTGTATCCTTTCTGCTTGGGTTGTTACCAAGCTAAGAAACAGTGCTGGCTTCTGCTACTGAGATATTTTTTCCTCTCTTTTAAATAAATCATGTGGGACAGTAAATGAAAGATAGAAGGTGATATTTTCATAAAATGCAGCAGTAGTTCTTCCACAGTTTACAGCCTGCATGATGCTTTACAAAATATCTGAGCTTTAAACAGAAGGTATGTCGTGCTGTAGCCTTCCAGATTTGCCAGGATTTCCTGACCAGCCTGGTACAGTTCTGTGCTTCCTTAAGACAGGTCAACAGTTTCTTTCATACGCCATAACATTAAGCAAAATCCAAATGAGTGTGACTCGTTTTAATAAGTTCTTCTGCAAAAGGGGAACATTGGCTTTAACGTGTCGGCTAGCACCACAGAAATTCTAGCTCCTCTCTTGTGGGCAACCGTCATTCAGAATTAAAAATTTGTATTTCTGAGCTCTAACTCACACAGTTCATCCTCTCAGAAGAAAATAAAATTGCACTGGATTTTGTTTTTCATTGGCTGCCTGATGTTTAGTACTAGGTACATATCTGACTTTTCTGATTGTAGAACCTGGGCATTTCACCCTTTCTTTGTATTCTCACAGCACTTCTGTGGATCAAGAAAGGTGTATTCCATAAATTCCATTTAATAAATAGATAAATATTTTTAAACTTCAGTAAAATCCTCTCTTTTTTTTAGTAAATAGGAGAAAATTATCTGCCCAAGATCACAAAAGTTAGAAGAGCTAAAAAAGCTAACAAATCAACACTTTCTAGACAATCTCTTGTCTAAAAATTATTTTCTAAAAGATTTAGAGCAAAGGTCTTATTATTATAAGCAGAGGAGTGATATAATTACAGGAATAAGGGATATAACAGAAGGAAAGTTTTGTGTGAAGTTCCAGTTTAATTCCCCACATTAGTTTCCTTGAATCAAGGCTGAGTCAACCTCTTCAGTGTCTGATTTGCCGCTCCTGTGAACCCTCTGGCTTCTGGTGAAAGAAATTTTATTTAATTTAATTCAAGATGTGCACATAAAAGCAGATGCTGGTAATAAAATAACAGTTCTTAATTTCCAAGTGTCCTCAGTAACCAAAGTTTAAAATACAATCTTAAGGAAGCTACTTGGAACTTTTCTTTTGA
Organism: Ptilonorhynchus violaceus; assembly: GCA_013397565.1. NCBI lineage: Eukaryota > Metazoa > Chordata > Aves > Passeriformes > Ptilonorhynchidae > Ptilonorhynchus > Ptilonorhynchus violaceus. The sequence goes on along the minus strand of VZRJ01005913.1, from coordinate 111,508 downwards.
AATATTTTAGGAAAGCTTTTGGAAAGTAGTAATTTGAAAAGCTTAAAAATAATCTAGCCACTTGGAGAATACTATTTTTTAAAAAAACTTGGACTTTTTGTAGCTATATAAAAATTAATTTGCCCACAAAATAATTTTAAACACATTTTGAATACTTCCCTGAATTCTGCATTTAGTGCAAGGTGTTCTGACTGAAATCCATAGGAAGAGATTCCTTCTTCATAAGGTGACAGGAAATAACCTGAACACTATTTAATGCCATAGAAATATTGAGTTTGTCATGGCAGCACCATTTTAGAAGCACTTCCTGGATTCTCACTTCTACCATTCACTTGCATGGAATTTTAAAGTTACATCATGCTTTATACTGTCACCGTGATACATGGAAATAAAGCAAAGAAAAGGAAGATATACCTCTCTTCCCGACTCGCTTCAACTACTAACTCTTTTTTGGCAGTTACAGTGGTAATATTATGCTATATTGGTGTAGATAAATCTCATTATTTTATTTCTTTTATTAAATCTACCTTAATGGGTAGGATAAGTCTGGACTGTAATATTGCAGTCTTTCTTTTTCAATGAGGATATTTTATTGAAGACATCAGTAACAGCAACTTTTATCCAACACAGTAACATTTCTGGCTTTTTATAAAAGAGGCCATCAAAGCAGGAGAATTTAATATATTTTTCTAAACTGTGGATTTTAGCTAATCTCTTTTCATGTCGATGACCATTCTCACAAGCCACGTGATTTTTCTGCATGTAAATATTCAAATCACTAAATGCAAGTCCATAATATTTACCAAAGTCGCAAGTCTTTTTCAATGTTGTTGGTTGCTTTAAACTCATATTATTTTCAAAACACATGTTGGCACATTAAATGAAAATCATCAGAAGGAAACATCCACACACACAGCTTTTTATGATGCAAGGTTTAACCAAGTCAGATGTTCTTTTTTTCTGAAAGAGTGAGCCTTATGTACTCAGTCACCGACAGCAAAAGGCACAGTTATCCTAAGCTCAATTCAATTTTTTGGCCTCCATGAGAACGTCAACTAAGACTACTGTGATTCCTCCAGTGTAACATTGCAAGGGGATGGTAGAGCTGAATGGATTATGGTCTTGGTTTATTTAAACAAAAAGCATGCTTACTGAGAGTTTTGACCATCCTGAACCATCTTTTTTATAGGCTTTAGCCCGGGGAAAAATGTGCTGACATTTGCAAAAACACAGTGATGGACACTTACATTCGAGGTGGGGCACCGTTCACACCTTCAGACATATAAGTTTAGATGTCTGCTTGTAAAGATGTCCCACTCCCACTACTGCCAGTGAAGATCTAGTCTGTAGAGTGAGATATCCAGAGCGTGGGGAACTGGTCAGATCACCTCAAGATAGATGTCTGCATTATTGAGTAGACTCCTGTTGACTATAAAGGGAATTTAGACATACAGTTCATAGGCAGGCATCAACATGTTGTCACATAAATGTATCTGAGTCAGTCAGCGGAATTCCTTTCCCAGTGTAGGCTGTAGAAGAGCCAAGTGCAGAACTATAATTTTCCAAAGAGGATTTTAATTGTCCCTCACTAGCAAGGAGAATTTGCTTATCACTAGGTGTCTAATCTCACCTGTAAAATCTCTTCATGCTGTGTACATAATTGGATAGCATTAACAGGACCAAAAGCAGGACTGAAAGTCCCCTGCCAGATATTGGACATCCCACCAGCATGAGTGCATCTCCTCTCTCCTGTGGCAGTGGCACTTGCATCCCAGCAATGGGGCACTCTTTCCGTCTGGGAGACTCAGAGCCACAACCACGACCCACATCCAGCAGAACAGCAATTTAGGTGTTGTACATCCCGCAGAGTGTTGAGCTGCTGATGGATAAGAGCTTCTTGTCCTCCCTCTTAATCACTTTTAGCACTTCAGTAAATCTTGGCTTTGTCTTGTTCCCTGGCTGAAATTTTATGTGCTTTTGGTGAGGGAGGGAGTATTCCCTGTTGGACTCTGGTTAAGGCTATGATACGCTGCTCTGGGATCTTTGGCTGGAAAAGACACAATAATAGCTTTCTTGATTAAAAAATACATAAATCTCCAAGTTCTCAGGAGAAATAGCTGGGTTCTGAGCTTACTCATTTTTATAGGTCTGGCAACATTGCAGAATGTTGTATTCAATGGCATGACAGTACAAATGGCTTGGAGGTGTAAAAGTGAATGATAAATGTTCAGATTGTGTCTTCCTATTGGTTATAGGATAGCATCCAGTAAAAACAGGGGAAAAAAATCCAATGCTTTCACAGGGATACTGTCTGAAAGCTCTTCCCAATTGCTCTCTTGGACATATGGTAAGCATTTACTTGCAATTCATGAAAAGCATTTCCGAATGACATCAAAAAGGGAAACACACAGTGCATATTGACTTCAAGGATATTTAGTAATAGGAGCAGCTGGGATCTTCTAATTATTTCCATAAGTATCAGTTCATCAGAATAATACAACTGGGTTGTAGTGAATGACATAGACTCTGATAAGGAGGAACAGGAGGAAAAAGTCTTTTTTCCCCTTTACATAAACAAATTTGTATCCCTTAATAAATCAAAGCAATATTTGAGTAGCAACCATATTAAAATGGAATTTCTTCTTTTTCATTGAGTTTGCTTTTGGTGACACTGATACCAAATAGTTACTTTTTGGAATGTATATTTTAGTATCATTCTGCAATGCATCCAAAGGTTCCTTAAAATGAAGTATTACTTTTCTGAATTTAGCTATTTTATGAACTAGTTAATTAAATGATGCACTACCTGAATTTATTCCTGTACTAAGTCATTCATTAGGCAATTATGAGACCATTCAGGAACCACAAATAGCTTTTTGTAGTATAGCAGAGATAATGTGACACCCTTTTGAAAAGGATAAAGAGGAATTTAAAACAGTTACCATTATTTTTCAGTGTTCCTACCCTTTGTCTTATAATCACAGGCACGTAAAGGAAGACCAATGTATTTCAAAAACCAGACTTGTAATCTAATCTTTTTTGGCATACCGTTGGTAATCTGAAAAGACTAACCATTTCCCGGATCTTTAAGAGCTGTTCAGGCATGTTCTTGTGCATACCTTGGAAGAACCAATTTCTCCTTAAATATCTTTCATCAGACCTTTTTGTCAGCCATGTTAATTTTGGTCGAATGAGAAGTTCTTTAGAGTTCTTGTGGTCTGTTTAGAAAGTGGTACAACAGAAGGAAAGTTTGGTGAGAGCCCAGGCATAACTGTGCAGTGATGCATACAGAAATGTACACTTACATAACAAGCTTAATATTGCAAACACAGTTACAGCTAAAAGTTCAGCCCAGCATGAAAACAGTACAGAGAGTCCTGATCTAGAGTTTACATCAACACAACAAAACCTGTGAAAAATCTGTATCTTACTAGCCCCTTTAGTTGTCTGAGCACTCCTCAGTCTATGTGAAGGGCATCCTTCACTCCTGGGAGTGTAAATTGTTAAAGATTACACTGGATCAGGAACTTACGGGAAAAGGAGGTAGTTGTAGATCTCAGTCTGCAGAATATGCAGATAACTACAGTCAGTGAATGCTGTTACTTCTCAAAGTGGAAGGAGGAAGAAGTAGGAAAAGGAGATTGTAGTGGTACCTGAGAGACTACCTATTCAAACGGGAAGAAAATTTAGAAGATGTCAGCATCTTCCTTTTAAGACTAAGTCAGCTTTTTTGACTAAGTCAGCTTTGGGACATGGAGGTCTCACTGTGCCTCTCACCAAAAGTTATGCGACAGACAGGTGCGATATTTTGTTCCTTCCCTCAGCCCTGTGAGTCAGTCCTGTTCCCTCTGAACCAGAACTCAGTGCCACAGTGGCCAGCACCAGGACCAGACACTGCAGTCTGAAATGCAGGAACCACCAGCTGGCAGAAATCCTACTGCCTTTGTCCGAAATGCCAAAATATTTTTCCTCAGAAGTACCAAGTACATGTGAATGGTCTGTCATGGAAAAAACCTAACTATGCCAAGGAAAAACAATATTGTGACCACATTATGCAACTTTATGAGCAGAAGCAACATCTCTAATCTGAGAGATTTAAGCCAGGTTTATAATTAGGTTAATTTATTCTGGTGATCAATGGTAATTTGAATGCAAGTAGTGAAAGGCAGCTGCCTTCTGAAATTTTCCCCACCTCCTCTATTCCGAGACAATTTCTCAGTAATCCTAGGATGCCTTTTCCCATTCATGCCCTCAGTGACCATATAACTTGTAGGTGACTATGAGATGCAGTGCTAGGTAATATCTAGGATTTTCAGCACCTAAGGCAAGCAAAAAGATTTGGAAACTTCTAAACAAAGGAAAAATGTGGGTTTGAAGTGACAGAAGTGGTGATACCAGCTGCAGGGGCAGATGTTGCACCTCTCACAAAAGAGGACCACCATGGGGTGAGGCTGGGTGGGGGAGCAGATGGTTTAGGAAAAACTGTGCTCCCAAGCATAAGCCCCAGCTCAATCCATATACAGCCACCCTCTCCATCTGTCAAGAGGTGTCCAGATATGTTATTTAAATAGAAAGTCCATAGTTATTTGTCTCCAGAGTTTTATTTTAGTTAGGGTTAAATGCTTTACATGTATCTGCAAACACTTTTCTTCTGTCTCTGCTTTCTAACTTTCCTTTTCCTAAATTAAATAGTATCAGTGGGAGGTCACACATCTTTAAAAAAAAAACAAAACCCCCCCATTTTTACCACTGCCTGTCCTGACAAGGGAAAGACTCAAGATGTGCTCACAAGTCATGAAGTGTGTGCTCAGATGTTTATGCTGATTTCTTTAGATGAAAATGACCACATTCACTGACCCTTTGGAGCAGATAAACATTCAATCAGAACATTGTTCAGTAGTAAACACATGCTACCTCTATGAATAACACCCATTTGATTCAGTCATGTTATTTAAATTATATATATGTACAAAATGCTATACTATTGGAGGGTGAGAGGGTAAAGCAAAGAGGGAGAAGTCCTTTCCCTCAACATTTGGCATTGTGTTGAGAAATAAATTCTTGGGAGTAAACTCAGAAGTAAACTATTCCCAAAAACAAACCCCATTTTCATCTGAAAGTGAACTAACTGATGCATGCCAGAAACAAGCCTGGAAGTTAAGATAAATTCCATGTTAATGACCCACCCCAGAGTACAGACTAGGTTGTGAAGTCACTGCCATTTTTCCACCTTCCCATCTTTCACCAGCAGAAACCTTCACCAAAGCTGTTGCCAGCTGTTACACAGACTCAGTTTATAGGTAAGCTCATGTCTTTAATCGCAATACAAGATGTACCAGCTTTGTTCTATTTTGGCCTTCATTATATTTATCAGCACAACAGAGAAAATAGAGCTGATGAAGATCTCAGAAGACAATTTCATCTTTCCCCAATCTTCAAGGCAAAATCATCTATACCATTTTTTCCCTTGTAGACAATTGCTTGACTTCAAAATAAAGAAAAAAAAAAGAAATAAATCGACAGTCTAGACACCAACAGCTTCAGCAGGCCCAGTGCATTCTGGTTTTTTCTTTCTTATTGTAATTCAGTACCACAGTAGATATGGAAGACACTGGATTATATTGGTTTTGCAACAGTCTCTCAGATTCTTCTAAAATGAATTGCATGTTTTCCACTATACCAAACCCAATTCCATCTGTCTTTCCTCAAGGGTCATATGTTCCATATGCCTTCAGTTTCGCTTTCTTCCTTAATTCCTATTACCCACATCTCTCTTGAAGCATCCAAAATTAGACACAGCACTCCAGCTGAGGACTTGACAGTGCTACACAGAGAAAACACTACTCCATATGTTTTACATATGACTCTTTGGTGCTTTTATGAATTTTGCTTTTTTTCACCAGTTTGAATTGTTGGCTTCTGTTCAGTTTTCCTTCCAGTATATCTCCTAGATGCTGTTCTGGAGAAAAGCTGCCTGTAAAGTCCTTCCCAACCTCTACTAATTGATAGATTATTCCTACACAAGAATCTTGTGCTTCTGCATGAAAGAATGTTCTCTTATTTGTGTTTCAAGTCCATAACAAGTTTGTATGGACTTTTTACCGCCATTGCCTTTAGCCTACTTTTCCACGAGTAATAATCCTACTGAGAAACAATAATCCTATATTCAAATTTTTCTTTATTCTGTTGTCTTCCTTTTTCTGTAAAGAATCATCAAATACAGAATGTCACGATCACTTTCAGGCAAATCTCCTTCCTTGATCTCATTCTATTTCTCTATGAAATGTGGAAAAGTCCATCTCCAGTTACTTCTCTTGAAAGAAAATTCTGTTCTTAGCACTTTGCAAAAATTTAAGGGGCATTTTTTACCTCTTGTCTGTATTTCCCACTTAACACTCCTGGTCTGATAGCCAAAAACTCCTTGGTCTGTCTTTCTCCTGATACAGCACAGAAAGCCCTAGAATTAATAACTTGCTTTTGTAAGGCAGTTCCTCCTCCCTTTCCCTTTCTCTCCTCCCTGTCTTTCTGAAATAAGTGTATAACAACATCCAGTCCCTGAACTATCTCTTCACCAGCTTGAGTCACCATTTTCATAATGTACGAAGTTTTCCTGTTTAAGCTATACAAAGTTTTCAGCAGAATGACTGCCTTCTGTGCTTAATATGATCTTATTATCTCACTCTATCACTTATACCAAAAAAAAGAAGAAAAACAGCTCTACTTTATAAAAAGCAATGAATCACATTGACTTGACCTTTTTTTTTAAAGCAAGAGGAATTATAGTAATTACGCCAAATTCTTCACACTTATCACTTAAATGCCTCCTAAAACACCTGCCATGTCATAGGAGAGAATAAAATGCATTTCCTTGGTTTTATTCTTTGAGAAAATGTGTACTACAGAGAACTTGTAAAACCATTTCAGCATTAATGAATTCCTGCAAGTTGTTCTGGTTAGAAACTATTATAATTAAATAGCTATCTTTGATGTAACTGCTTAGTTAAAAGAATCAGATGTGTCCCTGCTCCCTAGTTTCTGGGAAACCACAAATAATGGTTCTGCTTGGTTACAGCTTTAGGACTTCTGGACAACAGAGTTCAGTCTTTCTCAGAAAGTTCAAGTGTTGGGACATATTTCTTTACCTGATATTTAATTCTTCCAACATTCACAGACCTTCTCCATTCACTGCACCAAATCTCCAATAGCTCTGCAGTTGTTATAGCAGAATACCTATAACATTGTTTTGATTGGAGATTTACAAAATTTAGTTGGCTTCTTCCTTTAACAAACCACTCCACTTATGCCCACCAATATAAAATCCAATCTTCTAACTGCAAATACTGTGCCACAACCACCGCTACTCCCAGTGATTATTAGTAGTATTACTGGTGAGCTTCAGTACAGTACATATGTCCCTTTACTGCTGTAGGTAGGTGGGAGTGGATTATAACTAATGGTGACTAGGCCCCAAAACATACAATAGCAATTTTCCATTTTTGGTTTGACTTCTGACAAGTAAATGAAAAAAGGACTTTCTTATTTTAAAATGATTCTGACAAGTCCTTCCTGGCTGAATCACAGGTAAAACACATACATAAATATCACAAAGCAACAAAAACCAAACTGCAACACAGTCTTTTATAGCTCCACCCTGAGAATTACAATCCAGCTGCATAAAACATGAAGGTGATCAGCTGTAATTAAGGTAATGAGTCAAAAACTAGCCCTGACTTCCCACACATGGTTTCTGAGTGCAGATGGGGTGTCTTGCTGGTGTTCTTCTGGTCTGTTGCAGAAGCCAAAAAGCAGTAAGGAGTTATAACACCTGTAAAATACAGTACACCTTCTTTGTATTTGATTGTTATTTTGAGGAAATGTTCCACTAAAGCTGGGTGTCCAGTAAAGCTGATTTTGCATACCATGTGTTGCATTCTTTTCAGGGTTAATGGTTTTCTCGGGAAATGAGTTCTCATTTCCAGCTTGTGTTACAGGATGTTTCTGGTGGGGTGTTTTGTTTGCTTGTTTTTAGTAATATGCTTATGGATAACAGCTTTTTAAAGTAGATATATTTCCTAGTCAGTTATGGCTGTTATAAAGTAATGATACTTGGCTGCATTTAATGTCACTCGTCCTGGCAGTGACCAGTTTTGGACAGATGAACCAAACACATGGAGGCATGGATGTATATTGGCTGTTTGGAATAGAATACTTTTCAGATGCATCTACTATTTTCCAAAATTATACAAATATTTCTGGATAAAGGAAGAAATAGTATTTAGTCTCCAAATTGCATTATGATGTTTTTATCATAATGTGTTCATCCCAAAATTACAAGGGCAATATTGTAAACTACAGGTTTTTGTGTTGCTCCTCTACCTTCTTTTACTGATGGGAGTCTTCTCTGTGTATTTTTACATGTGTATTTTAGTCCAGAATTTTTGCTTTTGCAAAAATGTCAGAATATGCTGTTTTATTTTTTACTCAACCATTTTACTTTAAAGTTAGCTGTAACTAGACTACAAGCCCATGTTTCTCAGTAGGTTTGATGGGGAATATTTTTCCAGGAGACCATTTCTTATTCCGTCTTTTTTTCATTTTCTATTTAATCTCTTTTTTAACAGCCGGGGGAGGTTTTCCCCCTTTGAAGATGCACATTAACTTGCATAGAGTGTAACATCTCTTCCAAAGAAACAAATGGGAGAGGAGGGAGAGAGAAGGAAACAAATTCCTGCTCAACACCCTGTGATTTTTTTTTTTCTGCATGATCGGTTCTTTGCCCTGCTCTTCTCTCACACCCTTTTTGGACTGACTTTTCTATGCAGGGGAATTCTGAGGCTCTTTCTTGCCAGGCCTGTGGTGTGTAGAGCAATGGATCTGAATTGTGATTGACACTTCATTGCTACTATGTATGAATAATTGATAAAGACGATTTGAAAAGTGAAAGTGTCTGTGTTTTGGAGGTATTAAACACTCTCTAGTTGCCAGTGATGCTGAGTACGATGAGTACTTTTAGTAGCTCTGAAATACAGTCCAAGTGATTTTTTTGGGTTCATGCTACCTCTGTTCTTGTACTTTGCTGTATGCTCAGTCCCACACCAGAAATTTGCTTTCCAGGTGGGACATCCCTCTGTCTAAAATTTTAAATGTGAAGATAGTTTCTTCTGAAAATAAGAGTTTATGACCTGTTTAAACAAAAGCTGAGACATGGTAAGGAGACGTTCTCACTCTGGTGAGATGAGTAAGAAGAAAACCTGTTACCTTTGGTGAAGAAAATACTGCATACAATGGTGAAGCCTGAGGCTGGGGCAGTGAAGTAACTTCAGCTTGCTGTTATTTTCCAAAAATCTGTAAATTCATATTCTTCATGACAGAAGAAGCCAAAGCCTTTCTTAAGTTTTTGAAACAGAACACAGACATGAATGTGCATAATACAGGCTTAACGCTGAGTCATAGAATCACAGAACCATTTAGGTTTGAAAAGACCTCTAAAATCATTGAGTCCTACTATTAAACCAGCATTGTCAAGTCCACTACTAAATGCCACAGCTACACACCTTTTAAATGCCTTCAGGGATGGTGACAAAACAACTTCCTCGGGAAGCCTATTCCAATGCTTGACAACATCTTTGGTGAAGAAATTTTTCATAATATCCAAACTAAACCTCCCCTAGCACAACTTAATGCTATTTGCTCCTCCTGTCACTTGTTATTTGGGAGAAGAGGCAGATCCTCACCTTGCTACAACCTCCTTTCAGGTAGCTGTAGAGAATAAGGCTCCCCTGAGCCTTCTTTTCTCCAGGCTGATATAAATTACATATATATATACACATATAGCTAATATAAAATATAAGTAAGTAACATAACCCCTAGGTAATGCTAATGAGACTAAAAAAGTCATAGGTCTGACATGGAGGAGTTTGACTCTAAATGAACATACAGGGTTCCAGTGGGCAGGAGACAGTAATACCTAATAATCCCTTTTCCTCTCTGAGGTTCTTTCAGAGCATCATGACCAGCGTGTAAGATATAATCTGAATCCCGTGTGGAAGGTGGAAAAGGGAAACTTAAGTTAGGCCGGGTCTTGAACTCGTTACTAGACAATAACTTCAGCCGAGTAACTAGTTTAAGTATCTGTGACTGTTCTTTGGGATTATGGCATTGGAGTAGATGGAAAAACAACTAGGACTTTATGTATCATAAACACTAGAGGCATTACTGAAAGCAAATTTTATAGATTATGATATGTACTAGTGGGCAAGATGAAGAACTGTTATTTTTAGGCTGTGCAGAAAACCTAATCTGTTTACCTGGTTTCTTCAGATGGGCGAAAAAACCAAAGATATCAACAAAAGCAACCATCTTCTGAACTAACCCAAAACAAGAAACAGTCTTATTCCTGAAAAAAACAAAACCCCACACAAATGATGGAGAAGAGGTGGGGACTAAATGAGCAAAACCTATTGCTTAGTTTCTCTAAAAACAGTTATGAATTTAGCTGGCATTGATTGTCACGTCATTTAGAAGTGCTACACAAAACGCTTTATTTAATAACATTTCTCAGGTGAAATTCACCAGCATATCTTTACTCTTAGTTGAAATTCTCCAAGCGCAGTCATGCAATTTCCCAAATGTGGCAGGACCTTGCAGATAGCTTTCCCAAGCCTGAATGTTTCCCTGGACAAGCAACTCTTCTTCAAATACCCCCTTCTCTCTGCTTAGCACCAGAGTTTTCTAGATTTAACTTCTAATTTTAGTAATGGTGAGACTCTGCACCCAGTTCTGGGCTTCTCAGTACAAGAGACATGGAGCTCCTGGAGCAGGTCCAGCATAGGGCTAAGAGGATGATGAGGGTAGTAGAGCACCTCACTTCTGATGAAAGGCTGAGGGAGCTGGTCCTATTTAGCCTGACAGGGAACTTATCAATGCCTGTCCCTATCTGATGGGAGCGTGCCAAGAGGACAGAGCATCTCTTCTCAGTGGTGCCAAGCAATAGGACAAGAAGCAACAAGCAGAAGTGGAACAAGGGAAGTTCCACCTGAACATGAGGGAGAACTTCTTTGTTGTGCAGGTGACCAAGCACTGGAACAGGTTTCTCGGAGAGGTTGTGGAGTGCTCTTGCGCTGGAAATATTCAAAATCTGTCTGGATCGATCAGTCCTAAGTAGGGTGCTCTAGGGGACTCTGCTTGAGCAGGGAGGCTGGACCGGATGACATCCAGTGGTCCCTTCTAACATTAACCATTCTGTGAGACTCGGGGTGGAAGCGATGCTCCGGCAAGGGGCCGATGGGCTCTCCGTGAGCGCTTTGCAGGGCTGCAGAGGGCAGGAGCCGCCGGCCGGCATCGCTCTATCCTCGCTTCCTGGGCGGCCCGGCGCGGCTGCGGCACCAACCTTCACCTGCAACCCGAGCCGAGGGCGGGCGGAGGGCGGGCGGTGCCGCCGCTATAAAGCCCGGGGCGGGCGAGGAGGATCCGCCCCGCAGGGAGAGCACCCGGCCGGGGGCACGGCGCTGCTGTCGGGGGCTGCAGCCACCCACGCGTGCGGGCATCAGCGTCTGTGGAGGTGAGCTGAAATAACGCGAGGGGAAATGCACAGTCAGAAATCGAACCAAGAAGGTGTTCATTCGTTTTATCCTTTTTTTTCTTTTTTAAATTTGAGTTTGATTTGGCATTTTCCTATCATTGCTATTTTAAGCTTTGTCACATTCATATGTGGCTTTTTCCTTGGGATTTCTGGTTTTGTTGTTGTTGTTGTTTGGGGTTTTTTTAACCAGTGTGTTCGATAGATCAAGACGAAAAGCCTCGGAAGACATAGAGCACCAGTCATTTACCACTTCTAAATCTTATCTTAGTAAAACACGGCATAACAAGTGCGTGTCTTTATCATTGTAATCATGACCATGTTATGACGGTTCAATTAGTTCTAATCAAACATAAAGTAATGAGGTAAATCCTCTGTTCTGGAACAGATCATTCACAATAATTTCTATGTGAATGATTTTAGGATTAAGCAGAAGAGACTGCTAAAACAGGTAACTGCGCTAAGTCCCCTTGTAATAGTGCGCACTGTTCTTAATATCTCATTAATTGTAGTTCTTTTGTCATGCTGTTACGTATTTTATTTTCTTTATAGTCTTTCTATTAAAGTAGAATAATGTTGACACCAAAATGTAATGAGTCATGGAAAAACCTACAGATGGGAACTCTTTAAATATTTACAAATTCTAAGTGTTTTGTTGGGGTTTTATTGCAGGTTCTAACTAATGTGACTTTCTTATAAGCATACAACAAAGAAGAACAATGAAGGACTATTTTGAAAATTCCACAGAACAGGACCTCTCCGTCGCTGGTAAGCGGGAACACCACATGTGTGTTTGAGGAATACATTCCACAGATTTGAATCTAAAGAACGTTATAAAGTTCTCCTGATTGCCATAGTGGTTTTGTAGGAGACAACATAATGAGTTTCCTATGAATTAGTGAGTTAAAACCACACCTATGAAACATTCTGCATGAATCATTCCACCAAGTTCAACAAAATTCATTTACATCGGTAAAACTATTCAGGAGAGTCCTAGCCTGGGCATGAAAATCCTCCTGAGACAAGCTTAGTAAGCTGGAAGCACATTATTGCTTTCAAATGGTTGTCTAAAACAGTCAGTATAGACTGACTAACATTAGAAAAGTATGCAGAAAATTCTATTCATAGTGAGTCAGCAGCTAAAGTTAAGGTAAATGTAAATTGGGAGTGGCTGGTGTATGGAGCACCTGTTCTCCTGTTTTTTGTTTGGCTCCCTACTGTGGTTACTCATCAGTTTCTTTATAGATCATCTTATTTTATGCATTTAGAATTATAAGCTTCCTGGGGTAGGATTTCTTTCTCATATACCCTTCAGAAGCCCCTAGCACAAAGGGAGTGGGACATGTAGGAACTACTGCAATAGAATAATGAAGATGGTCATTAGAGGCAAGGACATGAATCTTCAGTTAGCTTCCATCTGTTCTGTGTTACCTGCAGCAGTTATAACCTTCACGATAAGCAATTCCACTAATTTCATTAGGGCTTCTCCTAATGAACACTCAGTTGTGTAAGCAGTTGTTTGAAGAATTAATTAACCCTTTCTTTTAGTCTTTGATAATCTTTTTGTATAAATGTATTTTAATTATAAAAATGAAGCTTGTTTCCATCTCAGAAGTGGACATGGAAGCTTTTTCCTGGAATAAAGATGAACTGAAGAGAAAAAGCCTGGTTTTTTTTTTTTTTTGAAACTTCCAAGAACACGAGGAAAAACTAGTCTTGAAATGCAAAAGAATCAGCAGTGAAAGATGCAAGAAAGTGGTACAATAGACGGATTATTATGCTAAAAAAGTCTTCTTTATATTTCACAGAATCTGGAAGCAAGGCATATGACAATCCTTCTTTCCAACATGAAGAACATCTAGAACAAAGTGACCAGTTAAAGCCCAAGGAAAAAAAGTAGGTGTTTTTTTAACTTAGTGTCTGACGGTGTAACTGGGTGCATGGGGAAGTGACAGGGGCAGAGGAAGGAGAAGAAGAGCTTAATACAGCTTTGCTAAAAAAATCCCCTCTTAATTAGTCTTTTGTATTTTCCTCTAGGAAGGAAGATAAGTCAGAGAAACAAATGGTTGGCATTCTTGAATTGGTAGGTGGCCTGTTTGATGGCCTGCTTTATATTTTCTTTTCTTTATTTGCCATTGTGAGTTGTTTATGAATTGCAATTAACAGTCAATCAAAAACCTGAGGAGAAGCCTGAGACCTACTGATTCTAAACCTCTTAAAGTTTTGCCCTGTTGTATCATATTCCCTGCTTGGTGGATTGTGAGTAGTGACAGCAGTTCAACCTTAGTGCTGTTGGAAGATGAGGCTGTTTTAGGACACATATATTGCAAGGACTCTTGCCTCGGCTCTGTTCATAAAGGATTTGTCCTGTGTTTGACATCTGAGGGATCTGCTCTCTGAGAACCAGTGATATGGTTTTGTGTCAGTTTTCCAGAGAACAACTATTCCCAAACTCAAATAGCTCTTACATGTGGACTTGCTTACTCTGAAACAAGAAAAGTTTTATTCTTCTCTGGTTATTCCACACCCGTTTACACTTTAAGAGGGTTAGGTCAGTCAGGAATCAAATGTTCTGATTTCAGATTAATCACATCCTGGGATATGTATAGCAGTTTAAATTCACATCCTTCTTTAACCAAACAAAGCTTCAGGAGTAGACAAGTCTTGAGATACAATCTATCTCTGCTGAAAGCATTTTCTACTGGTAGATATAAGCCAGGTGCTGGTCAATAACTCACTCTTGATTACCTTACATTACCATTACCTTACATTACCTTAGTAAATATGTAACTTAATGGAATGCAAAATACACTATATTGTACAAAGATCATCATCACTTACAAACATGTAGTTTTATTCCAAATTGAGAATCTGTGTCTTGCCAGTATTCTCTTAGCAGCATCAGTACTGATTTAAAGATGTGTTGGTCTACTATAAAATCCTTATGTTCCGAGTTTGCCTTCAGCTGGAGTGTTGCTACTTAGAATACATAGACAGAAATGAAGCATGTTCTGCAAGTCTGCTATACTGTAGCAAATACATGAACCGTCAGGTGTAATGTCACTTTACTCTCTCTTTTTTTTTTAATGCTTACATAGTTTCGCTATGCTGACGGGGTGGACGTCCTTTTGATGGTAGTTGGTTTGGTTGCAGCTGCTGCAAATGGCACTGGAATGCCTCTTATGATCATTGTCTTCGGAGAGATGACAAACATCTTTGTGCAAAGTGGCATGGTACCCAATGGTAAAAAGTTAAGATTAGATTCCTCTACATATTGGTTGTGCTTTGCTTCTGTGGCTAAGATTCTTTTTTGCCCCAGACTATGCACTGGTACATATCTAAGTGAGTATATAATGAGCAACATTCATCCTGCTGGAAATAACCCAGTCACTTTAATCAACCTTTAATGACTAGACATGGGAAAAACCAAAGCATTGAATGGGCATTTTATGAATGAACTTCGACTTTGTCAAGATAGTAAGGAGCATGAACAACTTCATCATCAGTTATCAGGCACTAATTCCTTAAAAATAACTGTGTATTTGCCGAATCATTTTGTATTTTGCAAGACCCCATTTGCAAAACATTCCCAAACTAATGACCCCATATTGCCATGAATTAACTTCTCTCTATAACACTTTTACAAACTTTCCTACTTTGTACTTCCCTTTCACAGATACTTCAGTAAACATTTCCAGCTGCCCCTCAGATCTAGGTGTGGATATAGAAGGTGAAATGACCAAGTAAGAGTCTTTTTGTAGTTATTCTGTTAATAAAGTATTGGAGGATTTTCTTTTACGATGTTATCTCTTTGAGCAGAATCCAAATGTTTGCCTTCTCAAAAAGTTTCCCAATAATGATCACAGGCGTTATTTTACTTACTTTGCTGTGATTGTTGAAGACTAGTTGCTGCTCTGTGTGTCTAACTTCTCTCACAAGATACAGTGGGATCACATGGGCTTTTGTTTCCTTCTCCTAGGTTTGCTTACTACTATGTGGGAATTGGCTTTGCTGTGTTGATCCTGAGCACCATCCAAGTGTGGACATTTTTGATTACTGCTACAAGGCAAACAGCAAGGATCCGGCAGAAGTTCTTTTTTGCAGTGCTCCATCAGGAGATGGCTTGGTTTGATATCACCCAGATAGGAACACTGAACACCAGACTGACAGAGTGAGGGCACTGCTCTTTTTTTACACACAAGCACACACCCCCAGTGTGGCATTGAAAACTGCCATTTATCTCTGCAAAATAACCTATAGAGAGTTTAAAAAAATCCCAACCAAACAAAAATGCCTGACATTGGCTTTCTGAAGTCTGTGAAGTACATGTCAGCCAGTGCCAAAGAAACAGCTCTGCTGTCTCCACCTAGTTTATAAACACTGAAAGCTGACACATAATTGAATGGAAATAAGCTTGCACTTGCATCCAGTCAGATCTCAGGCAATACTCTGTCTAGCCAGTTACAGTCTTTGGAGCTTTTCCATAAACTTAAATAGACTTAGGGATGAGGACTGTAACCCCTCAAATGCTATGGGATTATATGCGTGAACACAATTTTTTTAAAAATATTTTTTCTGGATTTTATAGTACCTTTGCACACAGCTGTGTCCTGAAAAGTGTACGAGAGGCTTAAGTGAAACTACTTTCAACTCTAATATTTGTATGTTCTCGGAAGAGAAAATGGGGAAGAAAATTGGATGAAAAATGGAGACTATTCCAAATAATGGTATGATGGAATGGGTGTAGCCCTTCATCTGAGCCTATAGCCAAAATTAAGAACTTAAAGTGTATCAGAGAGCTGAACAGAAGAAATCATTTAGAGATGGTCATGTTGAGTGAGGAGGCTGATTGACTCTATTTATATTGCTCCATTTGGATGCCAGATGAGCAAACCAGGTCATTTGTGACCTAGTGACAGGGCATAGAAACAGCAGAGAATGGTGGAGAATACAGAAAATAAGTCCTTAAAAATAGGAGGTTTCCACTGTGTTTTGGCCACAGAAGACCCTAATGGTACAGTAGGGTTCAATACAGTTCAGTAGCTGTGGTTAGTAACTGTGCCAGTTAGGAAATGGCAACGCTTCTGACATGAGGCCATGCAGCATGAAAAGAAGGGGGAGGGAGTCACAGTGAGAGGCATTCTAAGTTAACAAATATTTTTTTATTATTATTATTCAAAGTGACATCAACACCATCCGTGAAGGCATCGGAGACAAGATCTCTATATTCCTACAGTTTTTTAGCACATTTGTGGCAGGGATTATTATAGGATTCATCTATGGGTGGAAGCTGACCCTGGTGATTATGTCAGTCAGCCCACTTCTTGCTGCATCTGCAGGAGTTTGGTCAACTGTAAGTGTGTGGGGATTCACAAACAAAGAAAACCAGAAAAACCTTACAACTCTTATGCACAGGAAAGGGGGGGAGAATGGGAGAAACCCAGTGTGGTTTCTAAGTTGGGAGGTTGGCCCCATGCTTACTTTGTTTTCTGCTTCTCCTGTAGCCTTTCTCTGGGTTCTCGAGCACACACTTGTAAGTCGTGTTCCTTATCTCTACGTATCCTGTCCTCGTGCCATGTGACAGGAGGGTAATCTGCATCAGAGCATCTTTCTGGCACAGCAATTTCCTCATGGCAAGCAGTGGGGAAGCCCAGGCGCATACCTGTGGCCCTCGCTTTTCCCTCCTGATACAAATACCTTTCAACCTCTTTCCATCTGCATGTGCATGTACCACATCTCCTGCAAATGATTTACCAGGTTTCATGTGGTGTACAGAGTAGATCTATCCAGTTGCTGAAAAGTGAAGTGATAGAGATGAGAGAAATAGCTGGAGAAGTTTTTCTTTCAGACAGGAAAGCAGTTTCCCCTTATGCACTATTGTAGCCACATTAATGGGTATGGCTCATGCTCCTGAGTGGCTATTTGTGTATGATTCTTTGGGGGTTTTTTTCCTACCTGAAGCATTCCAAACAAGCTAGAGAAAAGAATGTTAGAGGCTGTAATGTGATTGACTTGCTTACTTCAATATCTACTGGTGCTCTAAAGACTGAACACCTCAAGAACTCTCCAGAGCAGCTATGGCACACCTCCCTACACACGTCATAGTGCAGTTTGTAGACTGTCCTCAGCCTGGGAGGAAAGTGGATCAGACAGGAGCTCACCTGATGCTTGTGTAGACTGACTGTAATGAGGAGATGATGATAAATTGAACTGGATTTGAGGGAAATTCAGGGTACAGGGAGGAGTTGACCTCCACTTTGCTAAAATCTCATCTTGTACACCTTGTGCGATTTTTCTTATTCACCAGTACAGTGTGCATATCCTTTCAGTAGGCTGCAATAACAGCTGGTTTTCACCTTTTCAGCTCCTGGCATCCCTTACTGCTAAAGAGCTGTCTGCTTATGCCAAAGCAGGAGCTGTGGCAGAAGAAATTTTGACAGCAATCAGGACTGTTGTGGCTTTCAATGGACAGCAGAAGGCATTAGAAAAGTAAGTTTTTAAAATTAATAACTATATTTAAAATATGGAAAAGGGATTTGGTTTGTGGAGATTTTTTTTTCTGGAGAGGCAGGGGAATGAGATTCTCCTTAGTGTCATTTTATCTTTCATAAGTGGACAAATCACCTGAAAACAAAGATGTGCAAAGTTAGTGAATACAGGCTACTTTGTGTTGTCACTGCAGCATAGATTAAAATTTCTTCTTTGAGCGAGATCTGGAGTTGAATTGACTGTGCAAGTGGTGAGAAGGTTATATTGACCAATGAGTCAGATGCAACAAAGCATGTGATCAGTTGCTTAACTTTTAAAGCATATGTGCTACTGTTCTGATCTTTGCTTAATGAGATAATTTTTAAACTACACTGGATAACAGCCTTGAGTAAAACCACATTACTGGCTTTTACAACTTCAGTGATTTCCAAATAACACTTGCAGTTGCCCGGTGTTGGCCCTAGTCACATGGAAAAGGTGAGGTGGTTTTGGCTGACCATAAGCTTATTCACATGTATGTCAGATAAAAAGCATAAACAATAACATTCTGTGCATAAATACAAGGCATCACTGATTCCATGAGGTTGGGAAAGGCAAACCAGATGACCTGATCCAAATGCTCCATGAAACTCTTCTATCTTTTCCAACTCATGTTTGCCTTGGTCTTGTGCAAATTTCTAGGATGGTGTCAGCCCTAGTTTAGGATCCTACAGCCTGTTTCTGCATTTCAGTCCAAGGACTGAGCTCTATCTATCTTTTTAGCCCTTTCTTTTGCTCACTGGGATTTCTCCTTAAAATGCAACAGTATTAAGACCCTTTCTGCTTACACAGTAAAGGCATAAAAAGCCCTAAGATGACCTAGATCAGTTGTCCTCCCTCCTCCCATCTTCTGCAATTATCAGTGTCTGAAAATTAAGTGGTAGGATCTGCTTCAAACTACTTTGTCAAAAGACAAAATAACTGATACCCAAGTAAGGCCAGTAAGGCCTTTCTTTTCCATGGCTGACGAGTCAGCCTCTTCCACAGCTATGCCTCAATTTAATGCAAAAAAACCCAAACAAACATGGTGGCTCTCCTAGGAATATCTGCTACTAGGGACAAACTCCTACTGGGGACTGACTAGTGCATTTTTCAGATGGTGGATTGTGACTTCTACACAGCTCTTGAATGCTGACCTCAGAGTTAGGAAAAGCATCCTTTCACTGCACAGTGCCTCCACTGACTGCAGAAGTTTACTCTTGCAAGGGACCTTCAGTCACCTTTGGTTTCTGGCAGCTGCTTGGCTTTTCCTCTGTATTTGAGTGATCACATGTATTTGTCGCACTGCTTAAAACAAGTACCCGTTTCCCTGGAAGACCTGTGATGCTGCTGACTCAAAGGTAGGGCTTGGTTTTAAGAGCACAATCAAGTCAAAACATTTAAATATATTTGACTAACAAATACAGCATTGGTGGTGTCTTAGAAATTTACATGAACAAAATTAATGCAGTTTTTTAAGATTGCTTCCCAGCTGAATGCATTACATCTCTTCCTACTATGGGGTTGTATTTTATAGAAAATATGTATTGGGAAAAGAGTGCAAGCTGCTGAGCATGTTGCTTGCAAGTAGAAAGTTACGCTATTCCTAGATTACACTTTCCAAAATGAGCTTGAGTAAATGAAAGCTATTTGCTGAAAATTATAAATGAACGAATTTGAACCATCCTTAGAAGAAATAATTCTCTCATTGAACTTGTTAGTCTTTATACTGATCTGTGTCCACTGGTTTCCTATATGTTAATAAGTAAACTAACCTAAGGGAAAGATACTTGACATCCCAGTATGGCCAGTAAGAGAACAACTCTGGTGTCAGAGGGAGCTCTCTCTCACTTATCTCCTTCCCTAGTGCCTGGGATTGTTGGGGTTTTTTATTTTTATTTTGGTTTTTTAAAATGTGGAAGATTAAACTTTACCTCTGATTGATCATGTTGCTAAAACCTTTTCAAGGTTTCATTTCAGTATTAATGGAAGCAATGGGTTCAAGAATGCTATTGTGTCTTCCATTATGATAAAAAAGCTGTGATGTTGAATTGTTTTCTAAATGTCTTCCATAGCAGTATGCCAATATTGTCAGCATATGTCAGAGCAGATTTATTCAAATTAATTATATCCCTAACAGTCCTCTGAAAAAAAAAAAAAAAAAATCTGGATTCTCTTTGAGATTTTAATTGTTTTTCTTACAGAAATCCTTTTAATTAAAAAAAGGGCACTGGGAAATATCAACCAGAATGGCACCTGCCAAATTAATGGTTTCCTTACTCACTTTCAGATATGATGCTAACTTAGAGATGGCTAAACGTGTTGGAGTGAAAAAATCCATTACCACTAACACATGTTTAGGTCTTTCACAATTTTTTATCTTTGGATGCTATGCCCTTGCATTTTGGTATGGGACCAAGCTCACTGCTGAGGACGAACATTATGACATCGGCCGTGTGCTAATTGTAAGTACAGCAGTGCAGCTCTGAAAAATGTTCTGTACCTTCAAGGAAAGTTATGCAAGAAGTGTATCTATTTTCTGCCATGTGCTTGCTAACTTAGCTGTTAGAGACTCACTTGGTATAAAATAACTAAAAGATATTCATCTTGCCTACCTTCTGATGTAACAAGTTTGATTGTCTTGGACTCAATTTGTAAGGTGGGGTGAATAACCTAGAGCTGGTGATTAAGTCTTTCTAGTGCACATGTGGGCACTGGTGGCTCTGTAATCATTAACTGCAGTGCTCCCCTCTGTTTGCCACAGGTGTTCTTCGCTGTGCTTGTTGGAGCTTTCTCACTGGGCCAGGCAGCTCCCAACCTGGAGAGTGTGGCTAATGCACGTGGGGCTGCCTATGAAGTATATAAGATTATCAATAAGGTAAACATCTAAGTACATAGAATAGAAGCCTGTCAACGAACTTAACTTCCACTCCCTTTCCTTTTAATTTTTTTTCCTTGAGAAATGTAACAAATTGCTCTAAAGCCTCCAAATCATCAACTCTATAGATGCCAACCACAGAAACCCATAATATTTCTATTCTTATATAAAAAAATCAGCTTCTTTATTTGTTACAATGGAAGTTGGGAAACCAGACCTGTGTGTCTGAGATATGTGGTTGAGATCTTTCTCTAATATTAGACTTTCAGCACCAGAGGGAAAGTATTAAGGCACTATAGTAATTTTTTAAAAATTCATGTGTGCACAAATTCAGCTGAGATGGGGTTTATGGGGAGGCAGGGAGTTGGTGAAGAGGGGATTAATATAGCTATTGAAAGCTATATCCTGTGATGTTGATGTTGCTATGAAAAAGCTTTTGCACATTATTATCTAGGTCTTGTTGTGCTATGCAGCAGTAGCATATCTGTGTATACAAAATACTTTAAACATGTAGGACTAAAAAGTTCATGGAGAAACAGCTACATCATTCTTCTTGATGTGAGTATAAAATCCTCCTACGCAGGTTATTGAGGGCCATGTTGGCTGCAAGATTGTGAAGTTACGTTCTGCAGTTACAGATTTTCTGCTATGGATTTTGTTGCACTTGAAAATGTCTTATATTTGTCAAAGTAGAATTCACAGTTTGATGTTCCCCTGTATTCAGCATCCTGCAAGTAAAATGCAGCAGTTCTGCAAGGATGGACTGCAGTGTAAACCAGAAGCTGAGAAAGTAAAGAAAAATGTATGTAGCAGAAATAACAATTCCAAAAGTGAAATAACCACCAGTATATTTTACAAACTTCTTTCCAGAAACGGCTCATAGATAGCAGTTCCAAGGAAGGCTACAAACCAGACAAATTCATAGGAGAAATTGAATTCAGAAATATCCATTTCAGTTACCCTTCCAGACCTGATGTTAAAGTAAGTGTTCTGTTTAGATCACTGTACTGAAATTCGTCAGCCTATGTCCATGTTGTTTGTCTCATCTTCTTGTTCTTGAATGCCAGATGCATTCCTGTTTTGGGGGTGAGGCATTATTTTTCACCCAATAGTGCACAAAGACAGCTGTACATCTATTGTCACTGTCTATTTCATTCTCTTCTGCAGGACAAATCTAAGAATGTGTTGCTTCTGGTCTGAATTTCTGTGAACTAGGGCTTTGATAAGTCAAAAAAGATTTTTCAAAATCTGTCATTAGGGCTTCCGGACTTTAAACCAGAAGGTTACTTTTTTCCCAGTTTCTTGGCTATTCAGAGTTGCTATGATATCCCCATGTGACAAATTATCAGAGATAGAATTTACAACCAAATGCTATCAAATGCATTGAAACATATCATTCTAAATATACATTTGGAAGTCAAACATTGTTTTGGGCATATGATAAAATTGTTGTTCAATAAACTGTTGTCCCTGTTCTTTGCTAGTTCAACTTCCCTTAGTGACCTATGTACATAGTATCATGGTGATTCCCGTTGTAGTTGTACAGTTGGTTTGACCTCTCTGCCACATTAAACAGTTTATAATCTTTTGAACACCTTGATAAAGAGCAAAAGAAAAGGAATTTGCTGCTGTTGATGAAGTAAAAGGTAGAAATAGAGATTTTAAATGTCAACACTTAAAAGCTGGATATGCTGATTTAGTGGTGATAATGGAAAGGTTTATATCTCTCTGGCTTTCTCTTCAGGTGCCTCTTCCCGCATCAGTCATCTGAGGTGTCTCCCACTGTTCATCAAATGTTTCCAGGACACTGGGGCAGCTGGATGAAAGACTCAGAGCTGGGCTTTTTCTTTAACTGAATTTTGTGCAATTCATCTTCTATCTCTCTTGACTCAGAAATCTGAAGGGATAGAGCAGAGTCTTCATCCTTCTTCCTAAAAATCCTATTCGGGCTCATGAGTTATGTTATGGGTCAGCACACCAAATGGCAGGGAAATAAGAAATATTTGTCATCCTTCCCAAAACCGAGTCAGCAGCTCTCCCTACTAAGAGCATCAATGTTATTCAATAGAGCCAAAAGGAATCAGCAAAGCTGTGCAGAAGTGATCCACAATCTCTCAAGCAATTGGTGCAACACAGTGTAATCTTCCCTATCCAGGTTAAACCAAATCAAAGAGATCTAAGGACTATAGTTATTGTTAGTTTTAATCTTGGCAACAACCTTGCCTGATGAAAGAGTTAGAAATAGCCTATTATGTGGTAGTGACTATTTGCTTCTGGAGATATTATGGTATCTAGAATATATTCTTTCTTGATAATGTAGGCACCAGGATATCACCTCCCTGGAGATACAAAACCGGGGGTGATGTAATACAGGGAGAGGCGAGGAATATTGCAACTATTTTAATCTCTCATTGCAAAAACATGTGTAGGCAAACTTATAAATCAGCCTCGTATAAACAAGAAGAGTTCTCATGGCAGCCAAATATTTTGGCAACTACACAGCATTACTTATATATGACATGGACATCTTTTGAGGTAAAATGTTCCTAAATGTGAAAATAGCAACAAAGTTATCATTAATCTGTAACTACTCCTCAGGTTGCCAAGGTTGTTAACAATAAGAAATGGGATTTATTATGGGCTTTCCAGTGGTTACCTTGTCTAAACAGCCATGTATATTCTAAATAGTAGAAAGAAGGCTTGTTTCTCAGTGATACTGTTTAGCACCTGAAAAATAATTTTCTGTGAGATTCCTAATTAAGTGTTATGCCATGGAAAATGGAGAACATCAGGAGAATGTAAGATCCCAAGCCTGTTACCAGATCACACAAATTGGAGAAAATGAGCTATCGAGTTTAGAGTACTGTGGCTGTGTCTATATTAGTTTATTTGAGTGTGCTGGGGAATTTTCCCAGGCACTGGAATGCAATGGTCTATGCAAGGGAACTCTTAAAATGTTTCTTGGCATGAAGTTGGCCTGTTCCAGTTATCAATCTTCTCAAATAATTCCCAGGCTTGGTTTGGTAGCCAGAAGGATTCAGGGACCATTCCCAAAAGGCAGGTTGCATGTAGCCATCCTGTTTCAAAGGCAAATACATTTCACAAGCATAGGTACAGCCTTTTTCCTGTCAGTGCTCCAGAATATTCCCAGGTACAATTAACTTATTAATTGCCATACCTTCAGACTGTGGCCCTCACTATTGTCTTGGTTATTGCTACAGTTACCTTGGCAGATCATTCTCTAATCAAACTTGTCAAACTAAGATATAATTATTTTGTTTTTATTCCTAGATCCTCAAAGGTCTAAACTTGAAAGTTCAAACTGGGAAGACCATTGCTTTAGTTGGTGCCAGTGGCTGTGGAAAAAGCACTACTGTTCAGTTGCTGCAGAGGTTCTATGATCCTGACCAGGGAGAAGTAAGTGTCGGCAAAAGACCTGTAAAAACTCAAAGCTATTAGGACACGCATGAGTTTCCCATATTGACTGAACCTTGCTTTTTATTTTGACTGAATTTGAGCATATTTCTGCATAGTTCCTATCTCCACAATTTAAATTTTAAATGTACTATCTTCTCTTGTTGGCTTGACTTCATTATTCTCCTCCTTTTTTCAGTACTATGTCACAAATAGCAAATGCCATGAGTCTTTGAATAGACTCACAAGATCTGAATTTAAAATAATTATCAACAGTTCACTTTTAAAGTTCTCTAAACTTTTTTAAGCGAAGGATAATCCAACAATGTTCTGCTGTGTTGTGCTTCCTTTTCATTGAATGTAAGCTAAAATCTGTGGAGGATTTTCCTACTTTAAGTGGCTGTTTTCTTGGCTTGTTTTTTACTATCTGCTAACCCGTAGCAGAAGTTTCCATCATTGGGCATTGTATGTCTGTTTTATCACTAAACACTAAATCCGTTTAGTAAATGGTGAATATTTCCCACAATAAATTTCCAAAGGAAAAAAAAATGTGGGAAAATAAACAACATATTTTTAAGAAAATGTGCTTTTTATTCTTGATATTGGAGGAATGCTACTTAATAGTGGCTACTGCTAGTTGAAAGTGGGTAAATATTTCAAATATTAAACACTGAACATTGAACATATCTATATAAAATGTATCAAGGCAGCTGTTATCAACACAGTTCTTTCTTAAACTTAGTGTTTCTGTGGCTGTTCATTCCTGCCCCCATGCCTCATTTTGCTGTGTCAATGCTGCTGTTCATATGACTACACTGCAAATTATCTAGGTTAAAAATAACTTTCCTTTTAGTCAGCTTGAACTCTTTCTTTGATCTGGTATAAAGCACAGCCACAGAGATGATTGTGTAGCCACAAGTGTGATGACAGCAAACTGGCATAGGGGTACGAGAATCAGTAAAACGTGTGCAAGGAAGCTGGAGAAGTCTTAAGCCAGCTCAGACAGGGTGGTTATTGGGGCCAAACAGATGAAGAAAAGCCCCCAAAACTTGATGTCTTCTCTGTTTATGCTGATCCTCATCATTTTTCAGCTTGCGCAGTGGATGGAAAAACTGCAATTGTAGCTTCTCCCCCAACTTCGTTTTTTGCTAAAGACAATAATTTATTTTTTTTATTGTCCTTGTAGCTGATACTTCAGTCAAGTAATACTAATTAATTGCTTTATTAAGAACAGAGTACATGTCATCAACTTCTTTGACACGCTCTTTTCCTCTCAGATTACCTTAGATGGTCGGGATATTCGGACACTTAATATAAAGTGGTTACGAGAAAATATTGGCATTGTGAGCCAAGAGCCAGTTTTGTTTGCAACCACAATAGCTGAGAACATTCGCTACGGCAGAGAAGACATTTCTGATGCTGAAATTGAGCGAGCAGCCAAGGAAGCCAATGCTTTTGACTTCATATCTAAACTGCCTGATGTAAGTTCCTGAACTTATTTTGAGTGTAAGAATGAAAAGTCCATTTAGGCTGGCAGCCTGTTTCTGAGAGGGAGAGCATGGGAATCCAAGTTGCACCACAACTTCTTAAGACAGTCTTATATCCTCCAGCAGCTTTCAGTTTAGGGAGTTTTTCAACTAGATATTGTGCCTTTGGTTGCTCTCAAAGGATTTGTGCTAAAGTCTGGGAAAAAACGTCAATGCCTTTCAGGAGAAAGGGAGCTTCACAACTGTATTGCCATCCCTACCCATCTCATGAGGCAGGAGAAGAGTTGGGCTTTAAAAACGAAGAACCAGAAATCCAAAACCCTTTGTCAGGAGCTGTCTGTACATTCACAGGAAATGGGGGGAGTGGGTGGAAATAAATAAGTATGCCCTGAACCAAGACCCTTTTTAGCAGTTAGGTGCTTGAGCTCTCCCTCTGCCTGACATTCACAGCTTTGAGCCCTCTCTTAGCAGTAGGTGCCTTATTCCTTTCAGTGTGGGGGTGGGAAGTGAGGTCAATCATTTTAAACACATCCTCATAAATGGATAATATGTCCTTCCCTTTGTTCCTGAAGTTAAAAGAGGTGGGAGAAGTCTCCACCTGGGATTTGATTTCAAATCCTTTAACTGCTTTAGAGAGCTTGGCCCCCATCTTTCAAGCATGTCAATCTGTTCCAACGTTCCCTCTTCTCAGGAAGAGTTATTTACACTTAAACAGCTGTATAATAAAAGACTACAGTGGACTTTGAGACTTGCCACTTTACAATAAGTTACACAGGCAGTAAGAAGCAAACGATGGCTCCAAGTGGGGTGTCTCAGGTTCAGAGGAGGCAACATTACAGGTCCTGGTGTGTCCCTCTCATTCCAACTCTTTTGGAAAGGTAGGCAACCTTCAGAAAATACAGAAATGCCTTTTACAGGTTGTCTTGAGAAACCCCAGGGTTTGGAGCACTGAGTGAGTACTAAAGATCATGTCTTTAAAGAACCATAAGTTTGAAGTTAGGCAGGTACAACAAGCAGTGGAGGTAGGAGGGTTTGGCTAAGAGCCGGCTGGATGGATGTCCTTTCATGTTTGTTCTGTGGGTGCTCAAGTCAGCTGGAACAAGCTACATCTTCTAGAAGGTGAGTACTTATGATTGCACAGAGGAGTGAGGGTTTGAGATGTCTCACAACTTGTGTTTGTCTCTCTCCTCTCTCAGAAATTTAACACCATGGTGGGGGAAAGAGGGGCTCAGCTGAGTGGAGGACAGAAGCAGCGAATAGCTATTGCCCGTGCCCTAGCAAGAAATCCCAAGATTCTTCTTCTGGATGAAGCTACATCTGCATTAGATACTCAGAGTGAATCCATAGTGCAAGCAGCTCTCGATAAGGTAGGACTCATGTTGTTGAAGCCATCACTGCCATGAAAAAGTGCAACAGCACTTAAGAAAAACTAATGTACAATTTTCAGTGCAGGTTCCTGTCAGAATCAAGGGCATTAGAAATAAAATTTGGACTGATGCTCAATTTCAGTGTTTTAATAGGGAGTTCGAACTATCAAAAATTTACTTGAAAATCATATTTATTTATTTAGGATTTCTGATTTTGCATTATTACTAATTACAAAGACACTTAGTCATGTGGAACTGTAACTTAGGTCTCCTGCACTCTCTTTCTCAAATCATAATTGTCCATTTGCTGGTCAAATATTGATGGTATCTTATCAAGGCAAGATATAAGGGCTGAATGGCCTTTTTTGGGTAGATTAATAGTAAATTATATATATGATATTTCTACTACTTGTTCTTTATTGAATAGTTGCTTCATAATTTTCAGAAAGCTCTTGGGATTTAGCCATTTTCATTCTTTTCCTGCTTTTATCAGCCCCACAGCTCTAGGGGCTGTCAGACCTTGTACCTCTGTACCTATGATCAGCACACAATACCTTTGTCACAGCCCTCTGTCATCAATATGTTTCCATCAACATGTAGTGGAACACATAGGCTTCAATTGAAAAAGAACTTCATGGTTGGGATTGAGTGTTTTTTCTTGTGTCTTTTATTTTAATATATCTTTTAAAATGAAGTGAAAAATCCTGCCTTTCATTCCAGTAGTTATACAGAGAGATATGAATTACTAGTATGGCTCAAGGGAAATACAGAATTTGTCATCTTCACTTGCCAGTCAGTTTAAACCTGAGGTAAAGTGTAGCTGTTTGTTATATTCATGTGATTTTACTGCTATTAGTATTGAGGTAACATGTAGATGCAAAAATAATAGCCATATAATCTAATTTGTATATCACAGATATAACATTGTATTTGTAATTGCTGCAGAATTAAACACTAAAAGATTGCTGCTTCAGATGTAATTTAGCTGTCTTGTGTGTTTTAATTTCATGATCAAGTACTTACCTTTTCCAGAAGTTTATTGCTTCATTTAGCACATAACAGAGGGAGTTCACTCAATTAAGTGGACTGTTCTATGTAGTCTTCCTTGTCCTTATTCATGTTCCCAGAACACATCAAAATGAGCCCTGAATCATAGCTTAATCATCTTTTCACAGCTTTTTGATGTCCATCAGTGTAGTCCCCAAATGGGATTTCCAAATTTCTTTTCAACATCCATGAGTGGACAAAGTGGTGCTAATATTGTTCATTATTTTTACAGCTGAGGAGCAGAGATATTAACCTCATGAATGCTGACTGTTTCTGGGCATTCATGTGCAGCTGCTTGTAGTCAGCTCTTTTTCAGATAACTTTGTATCTTATAAAGCATTTTGCTTGTTCTGATCACAGCTCCCAGCTGCAGCAGTGAAGTCTTCATGCATTAGGGTAGAGGCATAAAAACCTCACCGTGTCACACCTCCTGTGACAGGCTTTGAGTGACTTGCATCAGAACTTGATGGCAGGCGTAGGGGAAGAATTCAAATCTCCATAGAAGCATTCCTCTACTACGGATGCCCTCATCTTCTTCATGCCCCTGTTCCTGTGCCTATATGATGTACAACTCCTGTAGCAAGTAACTTCCAGCAGGTTCTAGGACCAGAGAACATACTTATGCCATGAGTATCCCCTTGAATCTCTCCTCCTGCCTCCAAGCCACCATCTGCTCCAGGCATCAGGGAGGAGGGAAGCCAACCTCTCCTGCGGTCACAAGCTGGCTGTGCTTGTTTGCTGCATGAGGGCTGTGTATGCTACTGGTCTGTGTGAGGGAGCTGGGGAAGCGTGGAACACGTAACATACTGACTGACACTCTTTCTGCCAAATCCCAGCAGGATTATTGTCAAATTGGCTTACTTCAAAAGACTGGAGAATGCTTTAGGGCGTGGCTCAAACCCATTTTTGATACCAGTTGTGCCCCTCTATGCTTTCCCGCTGAATCTTGTCAGAAATGATGCTGCTGTTGTACTTGCAAAAATATGCAGGGACAGTATGTAAAGAAAATATCTGTTCTTTATATGTTTGCTATCCTAGCTTTATTTTCAGAGAGATCTAACCATTTCACTGCATTTCCCCTTCATGCTTGCGTGTCCATGGAAACACTTTACACAGCAACTTTACATCAAACATTTCAAGTTTCATAAAAGGTCATATAACCTTAATTAAAGTCTTTAATACCTGTGTTTCCTGTCTACAAAGATTAATGTGGCTTTATCTACCTAAATTAGTCAAATGAAATTTTCCTTGGACTGCTAAACAAGAGACATGAAACCAGGAAAAAAAATCATCTTTGTTTTCAAAAGAGAGAGAATTATTTTTGAAGTTTTGATTTATTTTATGTTACAAATGACTGAAATAACTTTGTTTTATTTCTGTGCTATTTTCTTGCACATTTTGATGTAAATGGGTTTTGTGTGTTTCTGTAAGGCTCGGGCTGGCCGTACCACCATTGTGATTGCTCACAGGCTGTCTACCATCAGGACTGCTGACACTATTGCTGGATTTGAGAAAGGCGTTGTGGTTGAACAAGGCACGCACAGTGAACTCATGCTGCAGAAAGGAGTGTACTATTCTCTGGTAATGCAGCAGGTAAAGGCAAATTTATTTACTTGCTTTCTGCATTTCACAGAGTTGTCAAATGATGGTGGGTGGAGCCATTTTCTCTCTAGTTCCTCCATATTGTCCAGCTGGCAGCTGCTCAATTATTCTAGTCTGGGCACAGGCTTGGAATTCTTGGGGGTTTTACCCGTAAGTGTTTCCCATTTTCACAATCCAATATGTCCAAAACATAAGTCAGTTGAAGGCACAGTGTACATAATTATGGCATAACCACAGGTGTGAGATTCCAGGTGGATTCTGTAGACTGGTTAAAGGAAAAGAAAGAAAAAAAAAATCAGGATCAGATAGTCTACTGCTCTGCCATTGGAGACTGAAATATATGTGGCCTATAGGCAACGGTAATTACACAATTGAAACAGCAGTATTCATTAATTTTTCTTCTTTCTGCTCAAAATGCCTTGTAATTGTATATCCTGGATTCTCCCTAGGGTTGTAGCAGTGGTGTTCAAGACAATGGCACATCGGAAGATAGTGAAGGCACGGGGACCGAGGAATATGAGGAAAACATAAATCCTGTGGAAGAGCTGACTCTTCAAGATCGTTTTGAAGAATCTGTGGTCTCTGGGAGAGGAATCATTCGAAGAAGATCCAGCAGATACAAAAGCAAGAGGTCTTCAACTAAGAAGCCGTTTGGAAAAAAGAAGAAAAGAAAGGAGCTGGAGGTTGGTATTGGAACTTCAGTTTAGAATTTTAATGAGAACCTGTAAGCATAAACAAAAAGCACATAACTTGGATTACTTTTAGATACCTGGCTGCCATGCAACCTTTACTCTGGTGCTATTGCAGTCAGTATTTGCCAGATTGAGTATCTGGGGACAACCATGTGTCTTAACAAAAATCTTCGTTTTAACACTACTGAGTAAGTGTGGGACTGGAGGAAACTTGTGCTATTGATTTTTCATGCTTTGTACAATTAACTTTGTACAATTATTATTTCAGTGGTACTAATGCTTTAATTCTATGTAATTAAAGCTAGTTGTGAGATTTCATTTGCAAGATTCTTTACTCTCTGGTAGTTACTGTTGCCAATACTGGTGGATATTGTAATCCCTGTAGTGTGTATACCAAAATTGAAGGCACTTTGGAGTATCATACTACATTAATGTCAAGCAAAAAAAAAGGATTCAAACCCCTAACATTTCAAAGAGCATTCTAAGTAAAATAATCATTATTCTCTGTTGCAGTATATTCTCCAGTTCTGGAGGGTTTTTTCCAGATAAAACAACTTAGTTGACAAATGGCAAATAGCAATAAAAGCCACATGGGAAGTTCAGGTTTTAGAAACACAACTTTTTTTTTGTCAAAGTTGAGTAAAACTTGCTTAGAGCAAGTTTTCTAGTGCATTCTGGATCAGACTTTGGGTAAGAAGCTCAAAAGAAACTTGATTTTTTTTCCCTATTTTGTACTACTTGAACTACAGCATTTTTCTTTTCATTAGATATATTGGAAGAGTTGTTTGGTCTATTTAGGTGACTTGGTTTTTTCATTTAATTTTGTTAGTTTTTTACTTAATTTCAGTACCCTTGAAGTGAAGAAAAAAAATATAAATTCCAAAGTAAAACCATGAATTCTTTTGAATCTGTGGAAGTTAGGATCTCATCTGTAATACATAATCTGACCATTTAAAATACTTATGGAAGCCTTAGTATAATTTTTATCTGGAGATACTCCTCACTAAAACATATCTTTCACTAATACATGTATCAAATAGCATGAAGGAGCTGGATCCATTGCCATTATCACATAACAATCATGTAACTTCAAGAGATATCTTTTGGCCGTGTATCAATACTGCTTAAGATCTTAGAGGAAGTAGGGGGTGTTCATGGTCAAGAATCCAATATTCATTGCATTCAGAAAAAATGAAGAAGTCAAGCATCCAGCAGTTGTAATTATTTCAGAAAGATCAGCCCACTTCTATTGTTGAGGCTTAGCCACCCTCATTCAGCATCTGAAACATAGGATAAAATGCCCAAGAAGCAAGAGCAACTTGCTCGTAGTCTCAACTAATATTTTGTCTCATTTCTGATGTTTCTGTTATTTGCTTTTCCAGAATTCCCCTATGGAGGCATAGGCACTTGAATAAATTGGGAAAGCACGACAGAATACTTTTAGTACTTTCAAAGCAGAAACAGGCTTGCTGAGTCTTACTTATGCCTCTATCCTGCTTTTGGTAATGATGCATAGGATGTAGTTTGCCAAAGAGAAAAATGACCTCTCTACTCAGTTGTTCTACTGCCAGCCCACTAGCATTTAGCTGAACTGGAAGGATCTCTTCTGTGCTGTGAACAGTGAGACTTTTAGTTCTTTATAATGATTGAAATGTTAGTTGCCATTCATGGTGACCAGGCCTATCTGACTTTCAATGAACTGTCCTGGCCTTTCTCCCCTCATGACTTAGCCCTTTGTTAAGCTTTTTGACTCCAAATTTTTGCAGTGAAGTTGATATTCTGGGATGTGAAACAGCAAAGCAGCTGATCTCCAGCATGTTTTCTCACCCTGAGTGCACAGAGAGGACTTTCAGCCATTTACCAAGACAGTTCACTGCTCAGAGCCTGATGAACCCCCACGATCTGGCAAATTTTATGTTCTGCGGATTTCCAAGGAAAATTTGCAACTTTTTCCTGCAGGAAGAAAATCTCCCTGCTGTGTCTTACTCAAGAATCCTGGCTCTGAACAAACCTGAGTGGTTCTATGTACTGCTGGGAGTGATTGCTGCTGCTGTCATAGGTGCGGTCCATCCTGCATTTGCTGTTATATTTGGAAAAGTCATTGGGGTAAGTTTTCTGGGTTTTTTTCTTAGCGGTTTGTTTGGTTGTGCTTTTTTTTTTGTTGGTTGGTTGGTTTTGTTTGAAAGGTGTTTTCTGGTGGCATTTGTTTGTGTTTTGTTTTGTGTGGGGTTTTTTTTGAAAATGGAGGTTGCAGTCCTGAGCTTCCCTCATGCTCAACCACTCACCCAGTTCTTTCTGTGTAAGTCTCTGGCTGGGATTAATTTGTATAAATGCATCCATTGAAAAGTGTTGAAGGGACCCTCTTAGAGGCAGAATGGTGGACCCTCTGCAGCATGATGGAAACAGCATCTGACTAGCAGAGGAAAGGAGGAACATTGATGGAGGTGGGAGAACAAATTAGTGCGATATAGGTTAAATGGAAATCTCGACTGTCTCCTGGTCCTCAGTGGAAAGCTGACTGCAGACTCATTTCAGGATCCAGGATACTTGCTAAAAGAAATTAAAGTAGACAAGCTTCTTGAGATGAAGACTGGTTTATGGAACTGATGCTTGTCTATGTACTCATTTTTGTGGTTGTTCTTTTCCTTTCATAGGCTTTTCAAGAAAGAGATCCAGAAAAGAGGAGTAAGAACACTTTGGTGCTTTCTTTAATGTTTCTTTTACTTGGAGTCATTATCTTAATAGCATACATAATCCAAGTAAGTGTCACTACAATGAAATCTTGAAAGCTCTTAACTTCCCAGTAGGCCACAGGTATAACTCATATCAACACAATCTGAAAAGCAAAATGCCGATCAAAACTTACAAAAATATGCAGAAATGGCAAGGTTCTTCCTGAGATATGTAGGTTTAATGTTAAAGTTTACTTAAAGACATATGTCTGTATTTGCTCATGGTTTAAATAAGCCACTGAAGTCAATGTGAATTCAACATGATTGAAATCAAAGTCTAGGACCTGGCCTTTAAAGTCAAAGTTAATACCGACATTTCTCACTGACAGTATATAGGCTCTTGCCAAAGTAAGTATAAAGTAGACTCTTTCCATTGCAGACGATGCTTTTCATACCATCAAGTAAATTCCATCATTTGCTGTCCTCTTATGATTGCTTTAAAGCTTGCAGGAAACACTTAGTGCCTGTTGATGTCCATATCCTAAAATCCATTGGTGTGACTGCTGTGAGTGAATGTCTCTGGTTGCAGTCAGGGTATGGAGGCCAATGATGAGACAGGTTGATTTATCTTGCAGTGCTGCTGAGGCACAGGAATAAGGTATTACAATGAAGCTGCTGCCTTCTCTGCCATGTTGCTTGCTTTCTGTGAGAAAATAGAGTTTTAGGTTTGGGAATGTGAATGATCCTTTCCCAGGACACATATATTCACAGGGGGTTGTAGGAGGCTTCTTGGTGTGATTGCTTTTGTTGTGCAGATTTGTAAACAGATGTATAGCATCAGATGAGAAAATGTGACTCTTTTTCCTCCCCCAGGGATTCATGTTTGGGAAGTCTGGGGAAACACTAACAATGAGACTGCGCTCTTTGTCCTTCAGAGCATTGCTTCAGCAGGTATGAATTAGTCAGTTAGGGTATCAAGAGAGCCAGATGTCTTTTGGAGACTGTTACAAGCTGCACATTGGGTTTTAACTGTGTGGTCTGGAGAAAAGAAAACAAAACCATGTCCTTTCTACCACTAGCTTAGGAAAAAGTGCAACTCTTCAGAAGGTCTCTTAACCCATGTACAATTTGGCTGAATGCTGCTACTGCAAATAGTCTAATTTTGAAGGAGTGTCATTGTAAATGCGCATATTTCTGGCAGGCTAATATGCACACAGTGTGCAGCTGTCTCTGTGTGCAAGGTTGACCAAAAAAGTTTAATCTCCCTTTGCTTGGGTGGTCATGATACAAGTATGTTATATATAGATGTAAATCTGATCTATTTAGTCATTTATATTTAAATCTACATACTGCAAACCATAGCAAGTAGAAAATCTGATAATTTTTACTGAAAAAAAATCAAACTTCCCTAATACCCATGAGAAGAATGAAGGTGCTTATGTCAAACCCTTCCTGTTAAGTTGTGCAGTATTGTTACTTGCATAGAAATGTTGAGAATCACAGAATTCTGTGAATGCACAACTTGGCACCCCACACACCCACTGGGGACAAGAACCTGTGTGTTCATAGAAACATCTGAAAAGGACCTGAAGGCAGTCAATTGGTGATTGGAAAAAAAACCACCTGCCATAGCCTTTGCAGATAAAAGGGCCTCCTTTCCTTCCTGCATGTACAAATCCTTGTGTGGCCCTTCCAACTCAGGATATTCTATGATTCTATAGTTGATGGAATAGGCAATTTGTAAGAGAATAGTAAACTTCTTCAGGCCCAAGGAATGTCTGAGTAAAAGGGATTTATAATAAAGGTGTCTAAATGGGCACATTCAGGAAAACATCATGGCCAAGAACACTTTGATTATGAACAATTTAATGTTTGCAAAAGAAAAATGCTTTTTAAGCTTTTTCCTTTTCATTTGAAAATGCTGACTACAGAGAGAATATTCAGTTAACTATCATGGTTTGTACTTTCATTTAATTTTTTGAAACAAAAATCCGTTCTTTTTTTGCAGGAGATTGGATGGTACGATGATCAGAAAAATGCTGTTGGTGTTCTGCTCACTCGTCTTGCTACAGATGCTTCCCAAGTTAAAGGGGTATGTTGATTCTTTTATGGGTGTTTTTAAATATCTTTTTCTTTACAAATATTATTTGCAACTGGTAAGGAATGCCAAGATTATGTCAGAACACAAGGTAGTAAATGTAGCCCACAGGCAGATGCACTCACATAGCATGCTGCAGAGACATTGGTAATGGTTTCCCAGCTGATAATGTATAAGAACTGCCAAAAATCCAGCAGATGTTTATGTACCTTTCATGTCCCTCCCTGCAAGTCTTTAAACTAAATATTTAATAACTGTAGACCATTTCACTATGAAAAGTGAAATCTGCATATGGGCTTGGACCACAGTCATTAAACCCCAGGTTTTTACACCTTGTTATGGGTGTCACCTAAATGCCACAAAGACATTACATCTGCAGAGGATACAAACACTTACTGACCTCAATGAAGAGAATTCTTCTTCCCATCCCTACAAAATGTGCTTCACAGGCAGAAGAAATAGCCTGACATTATTAAAGTACACTATGAAGGGCAATGGCCAAGGACGGGAGTGACTCAAGAAGCTGGTGTGGGAGAGGTGGCCACTGGACACTGGCAAGAGAATATGGCAAATTCTGCACAGTTCCTCTAACTGCTCACCTCATCAGCAGAACCTGACAATCTGCCAAACATTTCTGTTTCTTCCTTTCTCTTTGGGGGGAAAAAAAAATCACTGCAGGAGTTGTGGGTAAAGTTTACTAGTTTTTTAAGATGTCTTTTTTTTCCCCCGTATTTGTACATCAATAATCCTTTAATCTTGACGTTTTTCAGTCTCCATAGACTTTTTTCTCTCTAGCCCTCCTTTGTTATGGGCTTGCAGTGAAAAAATAGTATTTGATAAAATTTAGCCACTTTCATCTTTTAAAGTTTCAGTTTGCTTCAGTGGCATTGAACTCTACCAACCTGTCAGGTCAGTAGAAAGGAGGGGTGCACATGGTTCCCTAACTACAAAAAACAACTGAGGGCATGAACTGGTCTCCAAAGCTGTTGTGTTCTCTGGAGTGCCAGTAAGCCAGTACCATGCCTCATGCTGCACCGGTTGAAGTTTCCAAATTCATCTTTGTGTGCAAGCCCTAGAACATATGGCAACAATTCACCTTGGCATTGGTTTAATTATTAATATTTTAAGTTTCATTGAACAAGAAAAGTCTTTTCAGGGCAGGAAAGTCTTTGGCAAAAGAAAGAAGAATATTTGCTTCCTGCCAAAGGATTTTTGTTTTTTCCATCACGCCAAGTTCTGGAAGCTGAACTATTGCCACAGGGCTGTTTGCAGAACTTTATTCTGCAGACCAGAGCCCACCCGGGTGCTGGATGCTAATCATCTCTCATTTTAAAAAGTTTTTGATGAAAAGGTTACAAAGGCTGGGAGGAGGTGGGAGTTCTTCAATTGGAGTTAATCTTCCCTACCCATTATCCCACAGAGATAAAGCATTTCTGCAGGGTGGCCAAAATCAGGTTTCTTTTTTCTGAGAACCGAACCCCAAGTGCAGCAGTGTGAGAACCGGCGGGTGAGTTTTTTCCACCACTGTTAGTGTGCCGTGTCTCAGTGGATGACTGTTGTTGGAACCAAGGCCCTATTGCCTAATGCTGGACACCCAACTGCCAATTTTCCCTACTGTGACAGTGGTCACAATTTTCTGTACTTTGGGTAGTGTGTGAAGTCCCAGATATATATTTCATTAAACAGCTGTCACGACCAACTCTTTAGACTACTTTAACATCTCTTGAAGGCCTGAATGCTGGCAGGTGTGAGGAATCTCTAGGAATGGTTACAGAAGTCTGTGCATAATGTCCGCACACATGACCACCCACGGTTTTGTTTTCCAGCCAAACCTTTGCCCTTGACTATATAGCAATCTGAGGTGCTGATTTAAGTAAAAAAAAGTCTAATAATGGATATTTGGGGGGTTTCTGGGGTTTTCTTAGGCAACTGGAAGCCGACTTGCACTGATGACTATGACTGTCTTTACCCTTGTGACCGCCATCGTTATTGCATTTGTGTATGGCTGGCAGCTAACTTTGCTTATCCTGGCCTGCATTCCTTTTGTTATTGCTGCAAATGCTGTGAGTGCTAGCTCTATGTCTGGTCATGCTGCAGAAGATCAAAAAGCTTTGGAAGAGGCTGGAAGAGTAAGTTCTTCAATTTTAACTACAGGGTTCTGGTGTGAGATCACTTTTAAGGACAACATTGTAGTTATATTATAGCTGGCTCAATTGTCCAGGATAAATGAGAGGGGGAGAGGGGACAGGACAAGGTGGGGGTTGAGGGGAATATTTGTGTATCTTGAAGAAAAGCAAAACATGGATAACACAAACCATCTGCAAGACTATAAAAATGCATTTGAAAGCCTCCATAGTGCATTTCTGGGCAGTGGCAGCTGTAGCAGAAGCAGCCTCAGCACTGATGCACCTTGTGCCTAGGGTGAGCACAGTAGCTCTGCATTGCTCTGCTGCAGCGAGAAGTATTGCAACAATGATATCTTTATATTCTGTCATAAAGGCAAACCATTAGCATGCTCAGGAGTTTCAGCGTACTACCTTCATTCACCTGATAGCACTCTTCCAGGAGACAGAAGTAGTCCATGCAAAAGAGCAAGCTGTGTCCAGATGACTGGTGTTTGTTCCCATTTTATTAAATTGGGTTTAATTCATGAGGGCCACAAGCCATGGGTTGTGGAAGACACTGCTGATGCTTCCTGCATGCTGGCCAAAGGTTCTGAACTCAAATGTGTTGTTGGCTTCTGCCCCCATCATGTCTCACAATCACAGGGGGCATAATTTCATTGCTTGGGACTTTGCTTCACCTCAATCCCCACTCTTCAGCAAGCACTTTCTGATCAAAAATAACAAATGCTAAGGAAGAGATCAGGTGTTTAGGAGGTGTTGTAGATT
Source organism: Ptilonorhynchus violaceus (assembly GCA_013397565.1). Lineage (NCBI taxonomy): Eukaryota > Metazoa > Chordata > Aves > Passeriformes > Ptilonorhynchidae > Ptilonorhynchus > Ptilonorhynchus violaceus. The sequence continues at coordinate 73,275 of VZRJ01005913.1, read as the reverse complement.
GCAGTTGTAAGGTATTACCTCTTATTTGTTTAATCTCTTTATTTAGATTTCAACAGAGTCGGTTGAAAACATAAGAACTGTAGCTTCACTGACCAGGGAAGAAGCATTTTATGAAAGATATGTTGCTAGCTTGGATCGTCCATATAGGTGCAATTTTTTTTTTCTTTAATAATGTTTTCTTACTATACTTCAGTCTTTCAGATTTATTGTAAATATATTTCCTGGAAAGTATCCAATACCCAAAAGACTGGGAAGAATATCAATAGCTGTTTATATAGCTTTGAAATTTGTATAGTCTCTATATTTTAACAAACATTCTTAAATGCAGAGTGAAAAAAACTTTTGCAGGATTTGCCTTTCACTATGCAAATGCTTTATAAACTGCATTCTCTGCATATGTGTTAGAGAATATTGTGTTTGCCTGTGTATGCCTACAATATAGGAGATATGTTCACTCCATTTCAGTGTATTGCACTGATACTACTCAGGAACTGACAGTTCCACCACACCCTTTATAACATAAACCTGTTTTATTCCCCTCATATGACTTTGAAACGTTGAAAAGAAATTCATATGTTTCCCTTGTTTGACCTGCTACATCTTACTGACTTGTCTCCACTGAAATGCACTTGAATCACCATGGTTGCTAGATTTTTCTGCCTCCATTTTATTTAAACAGAATAGCCCAAAATCTAATTTCTTTCTTTACTCCCCCAAAATAACTAATGTAAAAGAAGGAATTGAAAATGATGGGTTGTGCAATCTGTCTGCAGCCAAAACAGTGTTAAAATTCAATGTCTGGTGAACTGCTAATAGCCCAGATTTGGACAGGACGCTTGCCTGGACTGTCACAAGTCTCTGATTTACAGTTCAGACTAGAAAAGAGACTTCCTCTTCCTCAGAGGGCATCCTAAACGATGAGGGCAGAGAGTTGTCCAGACTCTGATTCAGTGTGTTTTCAATTAGCTACACAAAATGAAGCTTTGCCACAGAGATGGATTGAGAAATAGCAGCTTAGTCTGAATCCCTGTGGGGATACCCAGTGATATGTCCCTGCACTGAATCGGGATGAGAGGTCTCTGCTCAGATGGGATGAGCTGGTGGAAAGCCGCAGGCAGCTTTTAGGCCAGGCCACAGGCTTGCTTGTTTTCTTAATAAAAGGGGTTATATGGGGCAGTTATTAATTTATTTTGTTTTAACTGCTATAGTGACCTGCCCTGCTATAAAAGCAAAGGAAGGGGATTCAAGTTAACATAACTGAGGAACAAGGATTTCATTGTTTTCTCTCCTAAGGGCAGTTCCGTGTTGAAGCTGGGGGCTTTTAGGGTCTGGCAGGGGTTGTTTGTGAGCATGTGTTTGTTGTGGGCCGATTTGTTGTGTTTTCAGGGGTGAGCTGGATTGCTTGAAAACTTTACTCCAGAAGTCTGGCTATCCCCCAGCCAGTGTCTGCTGTTTCCCTTTTACAAGTTATTTATGGAAAGTCTCTTCTTTTATCAGACAATCAGTGAAAAAAGCCCCTTTCTATGGATTTACCTATGGAATAGCTCAGTCTTCAAACTACTTTATTAACGCAGCAGTCTTCAGATTTGGTGCATGGCTCATTGCTCATTCTCTGACCAACTTTGAAAATGTATTTATGTGAGTATATGTTATAAAATGTTAAAAAAAATCAAAATCAGTACACAGGATAGTGATTTCAATGCATGCAAGTTATTTTATTGAATTATAGAGGTAATGGGGCATGGGGATTCAGGAATTCAGTCTGGTTGGGGGTGTTCTTTGGGCATAAGGGCTGCTTTGGGGAAAGGTACGTATTTGGGCAGTGAAGCAGCAAGCTCAGCACACCTGCTCTGGAGAAACCTTTGCCCTTTGTTCCTTTCAGGCAGAGGGTGTTAACAAGAGAAGTGATTCGATACGGCTGTTCATCTGTAAAGTAGCTATGGAAACAAGTTGACCTTCCTAATACTGGATGACATTTTGGGGCATGAGAAGCTCCAGAAGTATCATAACCTAAAGATGCTAAAAAACTTTATTCTGACAGTATGTTTTACACAGGAGGAAAAGAAAGCCTTGTTCTACCTGAAATGAATCATGCTTTGTTTTTTGCTTTTTAGAGTCTTCTCTTCTGTCATATTTGCAGCTATGAATGTTGGTCAGTCTGCTTCCCTGGCACCAGACTATGGCAAAGCTAGAATGTCAGCCCAAAGAATCTTTCAACTTTTGGACAGAAAACCTCAAATTGACAGTTACAGTGACAAAGGTGAAAAATTGGTAAGGGTTGGTTGTATTTTGTTTTGGGGAATTTGTTTGGTTTGGGGGGTGTTATTTTTTTCCAGAAAAAAAAGTCGTAAAAACTAAATTAGTAATGATGTATTGTCTGCAATTGTATTCATAACTTCATATTTTTTAAGGTGTCACAAAAGGTGACTAAATTAGGATGACCTAGTTGCAGCCTTACTTACTCCCCGAAGGGAGCCTACATCTTTCTTAGATGGAGAGGGACTTTTTACAAAACCATGTAGTGACAGGATGAGGGGTAATGACTTCAAACTGAAAGAGTTGTACATTAGATACTAGGAAAAAATTCTTTACTGTGAGGGTGGTGAGTCACTGGGATGGGTTGCCCAGAGAAGTTGTGAATATCCCATCCCTGGCGGTGTTCTAGGCCAGGCTGGATGGATCTCTGAGCAACCTGGTCTAGGGAAAGGTGTTCCTGTCCATGGTGGGGGGTTGGAACTAAATGATCTTTAAGGCCCCATCCAATCCAAACCATTTTAGGGTTCTGTCAAAAGACAGACACTATATAAATAGTGGTACTGACTTATTTAAGAACCATATTATTTCTCGGTTTCAGACAAAAGTGTATGGCCTTTAAGGTAGTAAGTGATTAAAAAAAAAAACTTTTCATCCTACTGCCCCACATCTTAAATGGTTTTAGAAAAACACTGATAATGTCAGTTCCAATAAAAGTTTTGTTGTTTTTGAAGGGTTTAAAGGAGAAATAAAATACTAATGCATTTTTCTAATTATTTTGTAAATAATAGAGACTAGTTCCTTTAAAGACAGACATTTTGGCCAAAAGCCATCTTATTCCAGCTGTGAAACTCTTACAGTTAAACATGTGCTCTTGTGAAGTCAAAATGAACTTATTGAATAATTTGGCTTGCTCTAAATTTGAGGAGGTAAAGACACAAGGAAGAAACAACAATAAAAAGTGAAAAAACAAAACATACTCAAAAATTCCCCAAAGAGCCTCACCTCTAAACCAAAATTGTCACTAAGGAGGCTGACCTCAGCACTTGTCAAATTTCTGAGTGAAATGCTTTCAATTTACATGTTCTGAAAGGATTACGTTTGCACATCCAGGTTCATCTAAGTTTAAAATTAACTTCCCATGTAATTTTAGATGGTGGCTCCTAGTCAGGAAGCCATAATCCAGTTTCTATAACTTTCAGCTTATACACAGGCTTTTCAGCCTTTAAAGTTTTCAGCATACTTGCATATTTTCTTGAACCAGGGGTCTCTGGCGCAGACAGTGAAAGACTTGGCAAAAGGTCTCCAGTAAAATAAAACTTAAGGGAAAACACTTACTGGACTCAACTTCCAGTGATGCCTGTGACTTAGCAAAGCAAAGCCTTGAGCCCATCAAAGTAGGTTATTACCTGGTGTGAGAGCATTGTACTAGTGGTGCTGCTGGTATGTACATGGGGCTGACTCATACCCCAAAGAACAGGACAGGCAATAGCCTTGGCATCTGCCCCCTTTCTTCCACTTGTGCTTAAATATCAGTGTGGCTAGAACGGCTAATTAACAACTATCACTGCTTTTTAAAACACAGCTTGTCCTTCGTGCCTGTGAATAACTTAGCAAAGAATTTAGCTCAGCTATCTCAATCTCTGATTTTGACCTTGTGTTACATTTGTTCAATTTGTGCTACCTGCAGGGTGAGATCAGGAAAGCAAATGATACAGTTTATATCACAAGTAGAAGTGCCTCAATTAAATGTGTTAGAAGGTTGGAATATGAATTTTGTCTATTTGTCTAAAGAGGGTGGTTGGGCACTGGAACAGGCTCCCTACAGAAGCGGTCACAGCACCAGCCTGACAGAGTTCAAGAAGTGTTTTGACAACGCTCTCAGGCACATGGTGTGACTCTTGGAGTGTCCTGTGCAGGGCCAGGAGTTGGACACAATGATCCTTGAGGGTCCCTTCCAACTCAGCTGATTCTGTGATATTCTTTTCAAAAGGTGACGTGAAAAATAGATAGAAGAGATGCAGAAAACTACTTCTCCAAAAGGATCTAGTGACCTACATCTGCAGATTGTCCTATAACTAGTGATACTATGCTCAGTCCAATATGTCATTTAGAAGAATTTCAAAAGCTCTTTTGAAAACATCCTCCCAAACTTTCTTGGTTTTCTCACCTTAATAACCAAGTCTTAACAAGTGTTGTTATAGTTAAAGCCAGTAAATGTTAATATGAACATGTGAACTCTCTACTGCTTTTCAGAGCAATTTTGAAGGCAACATTGAATTCAGAAACATCCACTTTGTGTACCCAACAAGGCCAGAAGTTCAGGTTTTGCAAGGACTCAACGTGAAGGTTAACAAAGGACAGACTCTGGCATTAGTAGGAAGCAGCGGCTGTGGCAAAAGCACATCCATTCAGCTCTTGGAGAGATTTTATGACCCTGTGGAAGGACAAGTGGTAAAAATAGACTTGTGTAGCTATTAATAGCAATTAAATCTACAGGACTTTTTATCTTCCAAGGTTTCAGAGGCTTTCAATAATCTGAGCAGTACTTCTGTTGAGATGCCTTATTTAGAGATGTGAGTTACTGGGGCTGTGCCTCCAGTGGATCTGTGCCTCCAGTGGATCTGTAGACCATCCCAAACCCCCTCTCATTGCCTGCCCTGTGCATTTGCCCACAAGTAGCTGTACTGGCACCCATGTTGGCACTGTATGCTGGCCTGGGAAAGAAATGACCGTGTCAGACTGCATTGCCTCTCCAAGGCTTCTCACACCCTGGTCACATGAGGGCATATGACTTATTTATCTTGCTTGTCAGTGTGGAAGTTTTCTTGCTGATATGAATGAATACACTGGGGACACAGATACATGCTTCAGATAACACAAATGTAATCTCACACAGATGTTATTGTGTCACCATCAGAAGGTTGCAATGGGTTTTTTGATGCAGTCCCTGTTAATGAGTATAAAAAGTCAAAAGAAACCTCCTTGGAGGTTGTAAAATTGAGTTAAAGGCATACAGCTGAGGGACCTAAGGGACAGGCTTTTCCATGAGCTTCCAGGTGCTTCTTGTGGTCAGTAGGGCTGGAAGGACTGCAAGAACAGCCTGTGACCTGCATGTTGTTTTTGTCTGCTGGGAAATGGAAGCAAAACCACACAAGATTAAACCATAATGAAAGGAAATATTTCATCTATTCAGCTGGTTCTTTTCCATTTTGCATGCAAAAAATTGACTTGATTTCATCTGGGAACCTAGCACGTAATTGGCTTCTTCTTACAATTCATGTTTCCTGTTGACAGTGTGTATCTACAGATGAGCTCTACAGCCAGCTTGGCATCATATTTCTGTTGCTTTTTCTAGCTAGCAGATGGATTTGATACCAGATCTCTGCATTTACAATGGCTGAGGTCCAGACTGGGCCTGGTGTCACAGGAGCCCATTTTGTTTGACTGCAGCATTGCTGAAAATATTGGATATGGAGACAACAGTAGGGTGGTTAGTCAGGAGGAAATCGAAGAAGCAGCTAAAGCAGCAAATATTCATGCCTTCATTGAAAAACTGCCAGAGGTAAGAGACGGTGATGTTCTCTTCACAGTGAGATCACATACATGGAATGATATGAAAAAATCAAGGTAGTGCTCACTTACATAGATCAAATTAAAAATAAACACTTTTGTTTAACTTAATAAGAAAATGCATAGCATTTATGTTTTAAAATGTCAGTGTGCTTCAAGCTTTAAATCCTTCTTATTTTTTACAAAAACAAAAGCCAGTGTTTCTGCTATTATATTGGTAGACAAGAATATTCTTCGGGAGGGGAGAGGGAAATGCTCTGTACAGATGCTCTGTACTTTGACAGCAGAAACTTCTCAAGTTTCTCTGATAAAGAAATTTTATTTTTCTAAAGTAATTTAATAAAATGAAGTACTCTATTTCTAATTGAATGGGCATGCACAGGGAGTGTTTCTTAATAAACATGAGGGGGCAATAAATCAAAAGTGAATGACATGGCCTGTGCCCTTCATGCTTGGCAAGAATTTGGCTCTAACAGGGAAAAATGCTTTGATAGTTTGTTTTCACTGTAGTTGTGTACTTGAATCTAAAGTGATGATGCTGAAAAATATTTAATTACTAGTAATGTTTGAGATTCTTTATTTACAAGCAATGCAGCATCAAGTTCTTTGTGTGTATGTCAGTAAACATTAAATCTCTAGGTATTCTTATGATCATATGCTCTCTGGACACCTCACTGCTGGTACCATTCAAGACATATTCAAGTCTTTGGGGGAGCAAATTTTCATACTGGGTACAAATATGTGTGGCTGTATATGTAACTGTTTTTACTAGAGATGTTTATAAAGCCTTAGCTTTATTAAAACCACTTGCACTAATCTTTTAAGATGGAAATACTTAACTTTGATAGGCATGCATAAAATTTTACTTTTTTAATCTTGCTTCTTTAAGAGTATTCACAGGTGATTGTTTTTATTTTTTAACATCCAGAAATATAATACCCGGGTGGGTGAGAAAGGAACACAACTTTCTGGAGGTCAAAAACAAAGAATAGCAATTGCCCGTGCTCTGGTTCGTAATCCTGCTGTTCTGCTTCTGGATGAAGCTACCTCTGCTCTTGACACAGAGAGTGAAAAGGTGAGCAATGATTATCATGTGAAATACTTATGCCTATGTATACGTCTAGTTGCTTTCTGTAGGATAACATGAATGCAAACTTGTTACAAATGCTCGGTTGTGGAACAAGGTTGGTGTATCATGATTGCTTTTCCACCTGAAAGCTGTGAATTGAACTGTACTGGGAAGCTGTTTATATCTACTAAACAAACAAGTAGAAAACCCCCAAAACTTTAAATATAAAACACCATGTGAAGCTGATATTCCTCAACTGCCTTCCAGTTAGGTGTATTTGATGGTAAATACTGAATTTGTGTTCTGACCCATACTGGCTGCCCAAGAACCCACTTGTCCATGTCTCACACTAGTTTGATCAGGCTCAGTGACCTCAGTGAGAAACCCTGTTGAGTAAAGGTCTCCATCTGTATGCACTGGCTTGTATATCTATGGGAGATGTATTAAGGTGATAACAAAAAGTGAAAAATCAAATGTAGTTCCTATGACAAGTGAACCTCTTTCCAGGTGCTAACAGCATTTTCATGATATCTGTGTGCAGATTGTCCAAAAAGCTCTGGATAACGCCCGGCAAGGCCGGACCTGCATCGTCATTGCTCATCGCCTGTCCACCGTGCAGACGGCCGACATCATTGTGGTGATCCAGAATGGCAGGGTGGTTGAGCAGGGCACCCACAGCCAGTTACTGGCAAAGGAGGGACACTACTATGCCCTTGTAAATGCACAAGTCTCTAATTAGTACTATTTGCTGAGGGGTTTTTTCTTCTTCTTCTTTTAATGGAAAGACATGAAAAGCTTTACAAAGAATTAATGTTGGCTGTGTCTGTGCTGATGGAGCAGGGACTGTGTTGCAGCCTGGTTGCTGTATCCAGTGTAGCCCTTGACCCACACATCCATGGGGATGAGCAGTGCATGCCCTGTGCTGGGTCACAGAAGGTGCACAGAGGAGTCCTAGGGGCCGGGCAGTTTGGGGTGTCAGGTGATCTGGAGAGAGTCAGACCTGGAATAATCTCATCCATAGCTCAGGGGGCACCCTACTCTTATTGTCCACCAAACCCATGCCCATAGCAGCTGCCACAGACCAAGGGGATACCAGAGTATGACAGCAGTTAAACACAACGGATAAACAGCGAGCTGCTGCTTGTGGTTGCCCTTTGGGTTTCTTCACCAGCCAGATGAAGTCATAAGGTTGTCTTTAGTTAAAGATGATTGTCAACTCTTACTGAAAACAGAGATTCCAAATAAAAAAATTTGCATTAAATTTAAAGAGAAAAGGGGATGATTGTATGGGTTTGATTTTTTTCCCCACTTTATGCCACTTTTCTGGTACTACTGTGCTTCACACATTTCTTGGAAATTCAGTTTTCTATTTCAGATATTAGTTGTAACAGTTACAAGCTTTCCATAGCAAGATAAACTGACATAAAACATACCATTGTTTTGTTTAGTATTGTTCAAATGTTGACCTAACAGAGTTTAATCGTTCTTTGAGTCCATCAGGATCATTTCAAAAGTTTTGTGGGGGAGCTAGGATGGCTTCTTTTTGAGTGGACTCACATCAGCCATGTAAATAGCTTTTCTTTAAAATAAAGAAAAAAGTTGTTTTCAATGTGAGTTTCTTTATTTTTAATGGGCATGGTATTAGGCGAAATGGTTTAGTGGTGGACTTGATAGTGGTAGGCTAATGTTTGCCCTTGAGGACTTAAAGGACCTTTGCCAATCTAAATGATTTTATGGTCCTATGAATAATTTCAAAGATTGTTTGAAATGTTGGCAAAGCTGTTTATACATGTGCTTTAATAATTTGTTATTCCTCTGATATATTCCTCAGGATGCTGCAATACCTCCTTTAACAGTTGAAGAATATATACTGTGTAGTCACAATGACTCAGCAGCTGGGTTTTTTTGGCTGGTTAAACCCAGTTGCAGCATTTTAGTTTTCCGAGGCTTTGCACGTGGCTTTGGGTTAGGATTTATAGCCTGGAGCAACCTGCAGTACTTTATAATTTCCACATTGTATCAGACAAACTTACAGTAATTACTATCTCCTTTGCTCAGTTCAATTATTTTCCAGCATCAGGATCTGCAAGGGGAATAAAACACACAAAAGAAAACGAATTTTGATCTCAAGTTTGCCAAAATAAATACAGTTGCTCCCCCTTACAGTTTTTCTCAGGGCCTTCTTCAGAGGAGTTTTCACTCATTCAGGCACCTCTCTTTGCTTTCTTGTGACAGGCAGATACTATGGAACTGCTGCCCTTATTGCATTCACAATTATCTAATGTGGGCTCCAATTAATTCCCTTTTCCCTGTTTTGTTTCTGCACTGGAGTTAAAATTACAGAATTAACTTGGTTGCAAAAGACCTTTGACATCATCAAGTCCAACCTACGACCTAACACTACTTTATCCCCTAGACCATGGCGCTAAGTGCCACATCCAGTCTTTTTTTAACCACCACCAGAGACGGTGACTCCACTGCCTCCCTGGGCAGCCCATTCCAATGCCCAATCATTCTTTCTGTGAATAATTTTTTCCTAATCTTCAGCCCAAACTTCCTCTGGCATAATTTAAGGCTGTGTCCTCTTGTCCTGTTACTGGTTGCCTGGGAGAAGAGGCCGACCCTCACCTGGTTACACCCTTCTTTCAGGCAGTCATACAGACTAATAAGGTCTCCTCTGTGCCTTCTCTTCTCCAGGCTAAACAACTCCAGTTCCCTCAGCTGCTCCTCATCAGACCTGTGTTCTAGACCCCTCACCAGCCTTCTTGCCCATCTCTGGACATGCTCCAGCATCTCAACATCCTTCCTAACTGGGGGCCCAGAACTGGACACAGCACTCAAGGTGTGGCTTGCCAGGGCTGAGTATAGGGGTAGAATCTCTGCCCTGGTCCTGTTGGCCACAATGTTCCTGATACAGGCCAGGATCTGTCATTGGCCTTCTTGGCCACACGGGTACACTGCTGGTTCATGTTCAGTCGCTGTCAATCAGGTCCCAGGGGATAATCACGCTCCTGACACTCGTTTCCCACACGCACTGGTTGTGCAGACATCACGCTGCGTGATTGGTACAATTACTGCGCCTTAGGCCTGTGATGGCCACGTCACTCCTGTGTAATATCCATGTGACTCCTGTGTGATTGCCACAGGCCAGGAACACGCTTGTCATGTGCTGTCCACGTGCTTGGCCCCCCTACTTCAGCAGGGCCGAGGAAGTGGGCAGTCAGATGGGGAGAGAGCCGAGCCTGACAGCTGTGCTGCAGGAAATGTCCTCTGCTCAGATGCAATTAAGAAGTAAAAATAGAAAACACAATGGAAGTAAATAATATTGACTTTACCTAAGTTTACAAGTGAGGTGTTATGTAACATCCAAACATCTATTACTGATTTATCTCTGTACAAACACTATTAAAAGCCACTCCTGTCACAGTCCTGTTTAAAAGATCAGCTGCAGACCTGAGAAAAATACCAGACAAAAGAAAGTCCTACCCAACACAAAATAGACGGTGAACAAGAAAACAGAGCAAAATCCCCAACATCTGTAATAATGACAAAAGAGCACACTACTGCCTGCCTGCTAAAAGACAGACTGACCTGGATGACTTTACTGACTCCATGAGATATAAAGAGATGAATACGTTCAGCTTGCAGGCACTAAACCCAAATTCTGTGCTCTGATGGTTTATTTCAGACCATCCAAGTCACCTTCCCAGCTGGATCTGCCCAAAGAGCTTGCAAACTAGCTATTCTCTGATTAAAAGCAGACCTAAATTCAGAGACAAAGGTATGTCAAAAGCATCTATTTCAGCACCAAGCCCTAGATGATGTAGAGCTCAAAAGAATAAGCCCTGGCAGAAAAGAAAATCTTGTGAGGACACATTTTAAGAGCAGAGGATTTGTTGACCCCACCAAGTAAACACTCAATTTTTTCTTCAAAATGTCTTATGAATGCCTTCTCTGATGGCTTCGCTCTCTTTTCTGGGAAGTCATATCTTTATAATTCCATAGGAGACTTAGATCAGATCATTAAGCAAATGTCTGAGCTGAGTGGTCCTTGTCTAGTCATGAAGGAGGTCTTTGGTGTTCCTTGACAAGCATGGGCTAATCTGTTCCTTCCCCCCTATCCTTGTGGCAGTTAGGGGTGAGGTCCTGTGACACCGCAGTGACTCACCATATTGTGGGCAGTGACTCCCCATATGTTTGAGATGAGAATACCGGCACCAGCTCGTGCAGGGTTAGGGAAGACTTTGACACCTGAGATATACAGCAGCACAGAACAAGCATTTTGGAAAAAACGTGGGGTTATAAATATGTCCTGGGTCAGCCAGGACAGGGTTAGTTTTTGCAGTAGCCAGGAGGGGGCCTGTCCAGGATCCAGAGGTTATTCTATACCACTTTCTCTCTTTTGTACACCTTTGTTATTAATACTGTTGCTGTTGCTGTTTGTTTTCTTCTCTCATAGCTGTTTCCAGTAAATTGTTCTTATCTCACGATGATCTTTACCTTTTGTGCCTCTAATTCTCGTCTCCAGCCACCCACAAGGAGGAGAGAAAGGCAAAGGGAGAAGCGAGCAGCACCATGGTTTGGAGAGTCCCAATGGGAGTATTAAACTGGGGAGTACCATTCCTAAAACATGACAAAACATATCAATTTACTGTTTACAAACAGCATTATTATTTGCCAGTAAGTATTTTCAGTTAGAGAAGGGCTGTTTACTTTTAATTTGAATTTCTGTAGTATTAATAACAAAACATTTAAAAATCTTTGATAACAAAAAATGAGTCTTCTCAATTAAGAAAGCATCTAACTTCATTATCAACCAAATCTAGCCTCTCCCAACAGCAGAAGAATTTCACTGATTCTCCCACTAAAAATGCTACATTATAATTACATGAAGGAAGCATGTCAGCCCATGCTTGTCAAGGAACACCAAAGGCCTCCTTCATGACAAGAAGCACTTAGCTCAGACATTTGCTTTAAGTTTGCCAAAGTAAATATTTGCTCTCCTTCAGAGTCTTGTTCAGTTTCTTAACCACTGAAGTTAACCACTTGACTCCACTGTAGTATCCTACACAGCGTTTAAATTTGATGAAAGCTTTTCAGTTGTTACTCTAGTCACAATGTTAATTATGAACGTAGACTGGAGTCCCAGAAATGGGATAAGTAGTTGAACTAGAGGGCACAGGACCCAATTATCTTTACGGCCTCAAAGAGTTAATTGTTTGTATGAGCAGTGGCATGTACCAGTCCCAGTCGGTGTGGATGTTTCCCATTCTAGGATGTGCTATTTCAGTTTGAAATACCTGTCAGCTATTCAGGAATAATGCAGTTCACAAAAGAGTAAATTAATACACTGTTTATAATCCCATGGTTTTTTCCCCAAATGTCTACTTAGCTCTGCAACCTATAAAAATTAAATTTATGTTAATCTAAAACCTGTAAGTACACCCTTGTAAAGAATTAATTTAATAATGCTGACTGTACAGCAAAGTATGAAAACTTCCATTAAATTTGCAATTCACAACCCTTGTACCTTTTAATAAATATCTTAAATTTTTTTGAAAAGTGGGGAGAAAAGAACAATTGGAGATTTTTTAGGGTCAGCTGAAATGTTAGTACATCAGTGTGTACCTACAAGAAAGCTTGGAGAGGGAGTTTTTAGAAGGACATGCAGTAATAGTGCAAGGGGTGATGGCTTTAAACAGAAAAAGAGTAGATTTAGAGTAGATATTAGGAAGAAATTCTTTATTGTGAGGATGGTGAGGCATTTTCACGAGTTACCCAGAGAAGTTGTGAATGCCCCACGCCTGAAAGTGTTCAAGGCCAGGGTAGATGGGGCTTTGAGCAGTTTGGTCTGTGGAAGGTGTCCCTGTCCATGGCAGGGAGGTTGGGACTAGGTGATCTTTCATGTCCCTTCCAACCCAAAGCAAGCTGTGATTCCATGGAGAGAAGAAAAATTCATACAGTTTATCTCGAAATGTGGTTGTGTTTTGCTGAAGCAGGAAATACAGTGGCAGCTTTTCTAAGGTTTTTCCAAGCCCTGCTGTTTGCAAATGGACTTGGATAATACTGGGGGATTGTGGCTTGACAATCACGACAACTATATCCAATCTGTAAATGAACCGGACAAGACCGTGGATGAAAGTCAATACATTACTTGACCTCTTTCTGTGTATACCTACTGCTGTATGTAGACAAACTAGACTTCGGTAAAACACATCTTCTCCATGTCTGAGACATTAAGGCATTTCTAAGATCATCAACACAGTAAAGAAGAGAAACAGCTGGGCAACAGGGTCACAGACAGCATCTATGTAGTTCTTCCTGTAAAATGCACTTGAAGGGCTTATTTTGTTCAGTCCGAATCCTTAGGTACTTGTAAATGACTCGCAGTTTTAGATGCAAAGGTGGAAGAATCGAGTTGCCTTGCCTTGGTCCTTTATCACTCTCCATCTACCCTATATATAAGTTTCACCACAGATTGCCCATCACCCCGACATTTTCCAGGGTTATGGCTCTCCCTGACTGTTCACTTCCAGTTGCCTGGACTGCTTTTCCTCCTCAAGCACCTTGCCTAGCACTCACAGCAGATGCTGCACCATGTGATCCAATGCAAAAGCGCAGACAGAGATGAGAAGGGAAGTGACAAAAGCAATTGCAATACTAAAGGATTACCTTTAAAATTAACAAAAAATTCTCACCAGAAGATTGGTCATTGCACTCAGTAAATTAATCATTTACGCCAGATTGCTTTCATCTGCCTCTGCGCTGCACTTTGTTATGCAGACTCCAGGCACCTCCTATCTACCCAAGACTCTAGTAGTTATCTCATTGTAGCATTTTATTGCCTGTCTGGTTCATCAGCAGTTATGTCCAGAAACTATTTTCTGAAGCATGTCTTTCCATCTGGAAATAATAATTTGTTGTGCCCTTGAGGAAGCTCACACATCTGCTGGAGTTATCCCCAGGCTGCTCAGTGACATCACTATCACAAGCTCCAAAGCAAACTTGCTAAGCCTTCCTGTAATTCTCCTGAAGATGCCAATCTTTACTGAATGCTTTCACAGAAAGATGTTTTAAAGTCATGTTAGCTTGATAAATAGATTTTGTGGACTTGTTTGAATTGACTAACATATCTTTCATTGAGCTGCTCTTTCCATATGTTATACCCTGGTCACACAAACCTAGGGCTAAACCAACGTTCTTTTGCTTTGGGTAGGTGCAAAGCACAAAATTTCAACCAAATATTCTCAAGAAGTAAAAATACACAAAAGTTTACTGGCAAACTATAGAAAACTAAGGAACTGGCAAAAGAGTAAATAGTACATAACATCACTTATCACAGCATAGACTTAGCCCGTTGAACAAAGAAAACCTTGTAACCCATTCAATGTTACATTCTGTGAGAAGACAGTTAGAAGAAGAAGAAAGGGAGAAAAACAGAAAGACAGGGAAAAAACCAGAAAAACAGACATAGCTACCAACTCCTGTGTTCCAGTGATGTAAAGCTCCAAGATGAAGGTAGGGTTAAAGAACAATGTGCTGGCCTTGTGGTGAGGCTTCTTAAAGCCTTGGCCCATCCCAGGCCTTCCTCCCAGGTGGGACTTCCAGTCTCTCGGCCACTCAGGGACTGGGTCAGGCTACACTGAGGGGCTGCCTCCAGTGTGCCAGGATTGACGGACACTGCTGTGCTGGGGGCTATGGGGGCACGGCACCACCCCACCAAAGCAGGGCCTGACCCACCCCCTACCACACATTCCAAGCCCCCAAGATGTCTCAAAATAGATTACCTTTTCCAGTCTCTACCATAGGAGCAACATCCTCATTTCTTTCTAATCCTTAGGAACACCATCTCTTATCACTGCCCTCTCTCTACTGTGTTGTCCAAAGCAAAACCACCTTGCAGTCAATCACCACTAGAACAGTCCCTTTCGTTATGGTCCTCGAAGTTTGAAAGAGTGACTGTTGAAGATGGCTATTTTTGTGGAAATAACTGTTCAAATTCACCCCAATGACAAAAGGATATCCTCAGTGTTTGATCCACCATGAGCAGCACTCCTGGAGAATGCACAGGAGATTCTTCCAAGAGGGAAACAAGGGGGAAGAGGCACTGCTATGGGACACTCCCCACTTAACTGCAGACATTTGGGTCTGAAGCAATCAATCAGGTTGCCTTTAAAGTGCTCTAGGACACAACTCATCTGTTTCCAAACCTCTGCCTGAACAGACAGTGAACTACTTCAGGGAAGTGCCTATTTATTACCACAAATTGAAATGAAGAGTCTCAGTTTTTAGTCAGAATATACATCTACATTTACATCAGGTGAAGAGAGTTCCACTCTGAATGTTTTATCTTTCTTAAAGAGATCGCTGGGTTAGTTTAACAGTCCCGCCAATAATTCTTGAAGGTCCTCACCTGGGATCTCCAGGCGTCTCCAGATAGACTCTGGGGAGCCCAGTCTTGCAAATAAGGAATACTTCGAGGAAGAGGAGTGGCCTATGCAGCAAACGAGGGTCAATTTTCTTCATCTAGTTATCAACAGTGCAAGAAGATTTGGAGTGAAGAAAAAACACTCAGGAAACAGAAATATTTATCCTAAATATGCAAAAATGGAAAAGAAATGTACAGATTGCAGAAGCATCTGAAATACTTTATAAGCATTAATGAATTAGGAGAATCTGGATTTTTGTCCCTCTTGGATGGCATGAGGAAAATTTTAAACAAGGAGTTAGCATTAATAGGAATCAAAATAGTTGATGTCTCTGACATTCACATACAATGTCTGTTTTTTATGAAACCACACTAAAAATTATAAGCAGAGTTCCTATTTCCACATCTGGTATTCATATGAACCACCCCCTGACAATGCAGTGTGTGTGTTGCCTCAGAAGAAACTCAACCAAACAACTATCACTTTATACAGCAGTAATAGGTTTGGTTATAAACCCACTACATGTGTTTTATTTACTACAAATGAAGTGTATATCAGCAACACTGAATGGGGAAACAAAATTATTCTAGAGCAATGTGAAGAGATATTTGTAATGGAATTCACTTTTCAGTATTCAGTAATGTAGTTTTAGTTGGAATAAATAGGATTCCCAATACAGATTTACACTACTTTCTTGAATTTCTCGTTTCACACGTACTTTGAGACCTGGAACAACTTTTTCCACGAATAGATGCCAATTCTTTTGGGACTCTTCCAGTGTTATGTTTTAATGCTTTCTTTCTCTCTTTCTCTCTCTTTCTAATTTTTTTTTAGGGTATGTCTTCATGCCTCACTGCAATTATTTTACACTTATGAATTTAGATGCACAGTGTGATAGTGTATATTGATTCTGATACATTTGTCTGCATCCACCACCATTATTTAATCCTCGCATCTATCACTTTGTAATTGTTTCTCACAAATAAACACGATTATGAATATGCTTTTTCCGAGAGGAAAATGTCTAATCTGCCTCATTTATAGAACAGACAAAATTTTACATTTTTCAATACATATATGAGAGTATACTTAAGTGGTTATATAGTTACATATTTATAAAATATATACTAGTATATACTTAAATACATTAGACATTGCTTTATGACAATAAGTTTGAAAAGAATCCAAGAAAAAATTCAAATGAATCATAGAAAAATTCCATTTGCTTTCAGCGTTTTAGTTCAATTTTGCAGAGTCAAAAGAAGATTTTTCTTCTGACAGTCATCAAACTTCGATGATGCAGTTTTTCTTTTCAGCTTGGTCAGACTCTTAAGCCCTTCCTTGACTCATATGCTGCACTTGCCCACATGATGTCAGTGACTCGCACATATTTATTCTATTTTTCAGTAGATAAACCACTGTTAGTTTTATGTCTAGGTCTTTTAGCCATAACTCCTGGGAAAGCAATTAAAGTCCTTGCACTTGAAAAGCCCAGACAGCTCAGGCTATGACAGCACTAGCGGGTCTGTCCTGACCCCAGAAGCTGCCCCCCAGCTTCCAGGAGAGATGGTATTATGACAAACTACACAACTCAAAAAAGCTTTTCTGAAAATACTTACAGCAAAATTAAACCTTTCCTCATCTCACTGCTCTTCCAGAAAGTATAGTTTTCCTGTGAAGACTTCATATTTCATTCTTCTCCCACCCATCCTATAGTTGCAAATCATTCTCAGAAAAATGGGGGGCAGAAATGCCCCACTGCTGCTCAGGACCCCACTCAATGTTAGAAAATGGTCAGCACAGAAGGATCCTGGAAGTGCCACCCACCATGGCCAACACCCTCACAGTGAGTGTCCTGAAAAACTATGTCAAGCCAATGGCAGCACAGTTTATTCCACCCTACTCATCATCACATAGTACTGCCAAGTACCAGTGAAGAACTGTGTTGTGTGGTGACATTCAAAGCACATTGCATTAAAGTTCAGCTTTTGCCGTGACGGTTTTGTCTCGTTTTCATCTTTATGGGTAGCACAGTACATACAAAACTGCATTTTATCCTCTCTCCTATTAAGTACACTCAATCATAATGCCACCAGGAGTGGCATATTCACATAAACACTCACAGGTCTTGTGCTAACACAAGTCATATTTTGTCTGAGTCCCGGATTTTTAATTAAAAAAACCTGAAAGCACAAGCTCAGGCATCGAAATTTTTTTTACTCTTCAAACAAAAGATTGTGATTACAAGTGATTACAAGAGATTTGTAAATTGCTTGTGATTTACAATGTGTGTGTTGTTAAAACTATCTACTGCATTACATATATACATGTATATATATATATATTTTTTAGACCAGTAGTTCTATTTGTTTTCCCCAAAATCTGATGGAATTTTCTTCACCCCACCACTTCTTAGATTGCCCCAGGTTTTAGTCAATGTTTCAGTTGCAAAAGCTGCCACAGAGGAAGGAACTAAGGTATCCTGGTAGCGCCATCCTTCACTAACACTAGCAAGGGCCCACTTAGTGAGACCATATTACTTGAAATAACATTTCCCTGGAAACAGAGGCACACGAAAAGTGGCTTGGCTGTGTTTCGTTTACTGGGCAGGAAGATAAAGATGTCCTGATCAACTGTTAGAACTGGAAATGTCTGGGGACTTCCAATACTGAGATGCAGTTACTGCGTGTAACCCTAGTTTGATGGCAAGTTAAAGTCAGATGGGGCTTTACTATAATTGTTACCATATTTATTATTTGAACAATTGCCTCCAAAATGCACCAGCCTCATTCTAATGAGGCAAGGAAAATCCTGTCCCAAATGAGATCAATCTAACAGAAAATAAAACAGGGAAAAAACCCCAAACCTTAAACACTTGAAGTACATGGATAGGTGAATGCATAACCATGTATAGGTGAATACACACAAACAGAAACATCTCCAAGTCTTTCTCAGAATTCTGCACTATTGTAACCTTTCAAAAAACTTGGCAACCATTAAAGGTTGAATTGAATGATAGTCAGATGTGGATGTTTTCTGGAAATACTTCATGAGGCTCGAGGTGTAAATTGTGTTCTACAAGGACATTAGCCATCTGTCTTTCATGTGGCCTTCCTTCTTTCAGCTCATCGCATTCTCTTGTCCTGTCTTGCTTCAGAATAAATGGCAAACCTGTCAAGAGAGGGGGAGGTATTTCCCCAAGTTGTTTATGAAATGACTGGCGCCATCCAGCTTCAGTCCTGTCTGAATACTTTTAAGCACACAAAACACAATAATAACATGTCTTAAACACATGAAAAGGGTAAGCAAACTCCAGAACTGGTGAGTAAGGATGCTACAGGAAACTATCAAAAAGTGGAGGAGTTCTGGCTGGTATGGTTGCTATCAAGGTGATTTGCAGTAGAGATTTAAAAAGGTCCTATTTTTCTAAGAAGCCTCGTTCTGCTCAATTCACAAGATGGGATTTTCTCCATCCAGCAGTAGCCAAGATAACCGAACCATCCACCCAGTCCCAAGTTTTGAAGTACGAGGGTCTGCCATACCACACCAAAACCTTTGAGGAGACTACAGGGAGGCAGTCTGTGTCTGCAGAATCATTTACTTTGCTAGGTATGCTGGGATCAGTGCCAGGATGTGCATCAGAAGGTTTCCAAAACTGACTTGGTGTCTCACCTGAGATCATTAATTCTTCCATGGCAAATTCTTCCCAAGCAAATTGCAATTGCCAAGCCATTGCCAAGACATTCTCCTTCAAACTGTTTTGGGGGCAGCCAGACTAAAAATGCGAGCACTAAAAAATTATTTCATCAAAGCCTAATACTTTGCATATTTTGTTCAAGCAGAAACTGAAGGGTTTCTTTCTAATTTTAAAATTCTTGATTAGAAAATTTTAAGGGGAAAAATATCTTTTTATTTTGTTCTAGATGTGTTGAAATGAAGAGCTTCAGCATCCTCAGCAATTGTTCATTGCTAAAACCATTTGCCATATTTAGCTGTGAATAATTTTAGCTAACCTCTGCTGCCCTTTTTACTGAATAAAGTATACATCCAAAGCCAATCACACAGTCCTGTGTGTAACAAACAGAGATGCAACTGTGGCAGGTTGCTCCTGTGACAAAAGCAACCTGCTGGAGAGGGTTGGCTGAGGAGAGGAAAGAGAGATTAATTAAACAAAAAAAAAAGTGTTTGTGTGCTGATCATGCTTCGCAGTGCATTGCAAAGTTCTGTCTCACCCCCTGAGTGAGATTGCTCTGTCCCTAGGTGTGCCTGTCTCATCGACAGAAAAGGATTTGGCTTGATAACCTGGGCTGGGAGGAAGGTGCTTGAAATGCCTCCCTTGCTGGGCTGGGGCCACAGCATCTAAAGCTGGAATCAGAAGAGCTTGTGCACTTTGCAGAGCCCTTCTTGTCGAGCTGAGCTGCAGAGCACCTTGCTCCCTGATGGTCACTCTACCTACAGTCACCAAGTTCCTCAGGCAGGATGGGAAATAAAGTTTTATGGAAAATGGATGGAGACAGATGTGTGGAAGAGGAAGAGGAGGACAATGACAGGAAGCCACAGCTTCTGGTCCCTCGTGCTTTGCCCAGTGCTACCCTAACCTCTGTCCATGACAGCTGGCAACCGCTGCTCATCCTCAATATGCCTTTCCCAGCACTCGCCACACAAACGCTGCCATCATGAGGATGTTTGTGCCACTCTGAACCTGCCCAGCACAATCATCACCTGCACCCTCCCAGGGAATCCTTGCAGTGCTGTCCCAAGTGGGACACCCCTTCCCCTCCCTTCTCCCTTGGGAGACTGCTGGGGTCCAGGGCTGCTGACAGTGCCCTGTATGGGCCTTCTGAGCAAGCCTTGCCCCCTGGGTCTGGAGGAGGAAAGGTGTCATCTATGTTTTCATCCCTATTTATTACCTGATTTTAATACTTTTACTACTAATAAAACCCAAAACAACACCCAACTTCCTAGTATTAAAAAAGCACCACCTTTCCTCCTCCCTTAACACAGGCCCACAAAACTCTCAGTGCTTTTTAATGCTTCAACTGATAGTAAAATATTTTTAAGTCACCATAAATCAATATGTTTTTAGCCAAAACAGGTCTTGAGCTATGTTTTCATGAGAAATTCTCTGATCCCCAATGCAGGAAATATCTGAGATTCCTGAAGAAGAGCAGTATTTGCAGGGCAAGGTGATGATACTCAGTCTGCACCTCCAGCTTTTGTTATTGGGATGAGAAAGGTTTCAAGGCAGCTTAAGTTTGAGGTGTTCTGGCTTCTGATGTAAGTTTAGTGGTTCACAGTCTCCAAGAATTAAATTCTAATAATTTACCAGAAAGATATTTTAATTAGGACAGAAAAAAAGAGAACTGGAAATAATAGTGCTGACTTAAATCCTCATGTATTTTTTTCCTTTTTTTTATTTTTAAGTATATACCTTGTGAGTTGGATATGATATGATATGATATATGATATGATGATATGATATGATATGATATGATATGATATGATATGATATGATATGATATGATATGATTGAGGGAGAAGGGAAAATGAAAATTAAAAAAAAAACCACAGGAGAACAAAACCTTCTCACCCACTGGACATTTTTGTGTCATTTACAAGGCAAATTCCTCAGGTCAGAGTCTCATCCGTGGGGATTTTCCACTTCCCCACTCTGCTCTCTTGAGGAGAGCAGAGGCTGTTGCACATCAGCACACACTGATCCCCACAGAGAAGTGAACGGTCAGATAAGAGATTGCTTTCATTCCCTCCAAGCTCCCAGGAAGGTACGCAGTGCACAGAGCAGTGTTTGTATTATACTGTGAAGGGAAGGATTTTGGCCAAAAGAAGCTGGCAGCCCTGGCTTTTTAATGAACCATGTGCTGACAGGCCTGGTTGTGAGCTGTTACAGATGTGCACCGGACAGTCTAATGAGACACAGGAAATTCAGGAGCCCAAAAAATCGCTTTGGATTTTCTGGTTATGGTGGTAGTGTCAAAACTGCTTGTGTTCTATCTGGCATCACCAAGCAAGGGGTATGCTAGCTGTCCTTAATAAAAACATTTCCATTTGGGGTAAAGGCACTGATGTGTGTTGATTGCCATAAGGGGGAAAAAAAGAAGGGCTGAGTCACTAGTCAAGAATGAGAGCACAGGCAGGACAGGATCCTGCAGTGGCACTTTAATTATAGTAACATTTTCTGTGATTCCCCTGCTACGTAACCACAGATGCCAGGAGCATGTGTGGGGGCTGCCATGTGAAAGGAGTTGGCCAGGATGAATGATCTGGCAAGTAAGGGAAAACAAACTCTTGGTGAGAGAACAAAAACCCCTGAAAAATTCTTCCTGCATAGCAGTCTCCTGCTGATGTGTCCGGTGTGGAAGAGGCACCTTTTCCCAGTGCTTTAGCAGAGGAGTGCTCTGGTATTTCTCTTAGAACATGACTCAGATGCAGGGGTTGCCAAAAAGCCATGCCAAGTCCTGCTCTCAGTTACATGTGCCCACAACAACTCGGCACATGAGCATAGTATCTCAGCACCAACAGACACATTGGATCAGCTGTGGGCTGCTCTGTGCAGCTCTGCAATTCCTCCGTTTCACCTCTGTTCTCTCTCTGAAGCCTGATTAGCAACTGGATTGCAGATGGTCTTGCTAATTGTCAGGCCTGCAAATTCAATCAGATCAATGGTAAAAGTCTGCTTTTACTATTATTTGACAGATAAAATTTATTTATAACTTATCTAACTGATGAAGCACCAGCCAGCGGATGCCCCAGTTTACTTGCTCTTTGTCACATGGACAGGCTTAGATATAAAAAAAGCATAGACAAGAGTCCATGAAATGAAACAGGACACATAGACAGACTTTTCCCAGCAGAGCTAGGCCTGACAGCGTTTGCCAGAACTACAAAGCTACATAAGATAAGCAACACTGACATCTATTGGCCCACAGGCTGTGTGCTGCCCCCTGCTCGTTTATTCTGCGGCATTATTTTTAGCGGTGTTCTCAGTGCCGTGAGTGCATGTCCCACACTTGCAATAGCACACTGCCACTCCAGGGCACAGCCACACGAGCTGGCAGGGCTGCCCTGCAAAGAGCTTCTGGGATAATTTGCCATTAGGACACTGAAAAATTTAGTCTAGACTGTGAATGGCCCTTTGCACAATATGAACTGCAGAGCCTCCATGCTTCTGCAATCCCCACTCACAGTGGACCCCCCTCTTTTTGGCGCGTTTTGGGGTTTTTTTAAAGACATTTTCACTTGAAAATGAATGTGTAAACATTCATTTGTTGCAAAAACGTTGTCTTGTGA
Organism: Ptilonorhynchus violaceus; assembly: GCA_013397565.1. NCBI lineage: Eukaryota > Metazoa > Chordata > Aves > Passeriformes > Ptilonorhynchidae > Ptilonorhynchus > Ptilonorhynchus violaceus. The sequence continues at coordinate 50,643 of VZRJ01005913.1, read as the reverse complement.
CGTTGCATTCTGGGGAAAGACTTCAAGAATTTCTTCTCGCTTGGAAATCCAGTGGTTCTCCAAGGGTTAGGAAGTCAGAAACAAGACTGCTAGTAAAACTACTATTTCCTCTCTTTGTAAAGTCCTTGAGGCTGTGTGTAAGTCCAGCCTCAGGGTGCTATATCCCACCCTAAGAGGCAACTGCCAGCCTGTGAGTTTTGAAAGTCCTGGGTTAGTGTTTTTAGATCACTCAACTTGCAACACCCATATGTTTCAATCTGACAAAATTTACACTACAGGAGTAACTTTCCTGAGGAAGAATCCCAGGGAGTTTTGCAATCAGTTCCTGTGCTGCATCTCTTTGTCAATAAACCTGTGCACTGAGAGGGCAAGTGAGTTTTAGTCAAGGCAATAGGTAACGTGGGCATTAGAGACTTTATCTGCTGCTCCTTGCCTGGCTGTGGACAATAAGCAGGCATTTTTACTCCCTTTCTTGCCATTGTTCTCTCAACTTTTCTGATTTAGGGTGGCATGTTTAGAGTGTTTTGAAGTTTGATTCTAACAGAAGCTGCCTGCTTACTGAGTGGCTAAAATAATGACTCTAGCTGAGTACGTGGTTTAATAACTATTATTAACTCCTGGTGTTCTTTTCCCTTTTTTTCCCATAATTATACCTAAACTGTGTAGTTCAATGCAAGAGGATAAACTGAGTTCCTGGAATAAAGTGTCCTTTAGTATTTCAGGAGCATTGTTAAGTCACTTTAAATCTCCTACTCTGTTAGGTTTGTTAGGGGATTTTTAAGACTTCTTCCCGTGAAATTATTTTCTGATTATTTTAGTCTCAAGTAATTCACCTACCACCATGTGGCTCTAAAGAGATGTGGGGAAAAGCTGAAAGGATGGTGTACTTTAACCAAAAGACACTGGTTTGCTTTCCTTGTGTCAGCAGAGAAGCCTGGGAAAAAAAGAGAAGAGAACTTATAAAATTGATTTTTAAGTAGATATTATTTTCTATTTTACCTGTTTCTTGTAATAAAGTGTTGACAAATTTTATTATTATTTATGAATGAGTTTTAGCTTTCTCATATGTAAGTCAGCTGTCTGTGAAGAAACCTAAGCTGAGTAAGATTGCACATCATGAACTTCGTGAAATCTTTTGTATCAAAACCAGAGAAGAAAGGCACTATGAGGAGATTGGATTTCCGTCACAGTTATTGCTGTTTTCTCAGGAGAAGTGGTAACTGATGCATTTACTGCTAATGACTAATAAAATAGAGCACAAGCAGAGACAAATGCTGCCTTTAGAAGAAGAGAGCAGCTTTCCTATGTAGCCATGCAAGAAACCCCCCACTGAGCAGTCAGGTCAGGAAACCTGTGGCATCAGAGCTGTCCTGGGTGAACAGTTTTCTGTATGCAGGACATGATGATGCCTCCTCGGTCCCTCTTTCCATAAGTAATCATCCTTCTAAGTGACATCTCACTAAGGAGGCCCTGGAACCAGAGCTAAAGGCAAGGGAAAGCAAAATCAGAGTTTTTCACAAAGCTTCATTCCCATCTTCTTTTTCCTATTAAAATTAAAATATTGCTTTTTTTTCTGAATGCTTTCTACAGATGTCATAACTGCTTGTACTTGTGAATCCAGACATGTGGCCTTTGATCCTGATTGTATACTGAGTCACTGTTTTAGGAGCTACAATGACACATACAGATTAGATGATCCACTATTATAAAGCAACGGGAAGAAGCCAGAGTCAGCAAGGTACCTTGTTAATGACAAATATTTCTTTATAAAACGTCCCTAAAATTGCAATACTTTCTTCATCAATTACGGAGAGAAACTTGGCCTTTAAAAGTGTCTGCAACTGCTGGGCAGCAAAGACAATTTGCTGGGGTTCAGAAGAACCTTTCTTGTTTCTTTCTTGGCTTCTTTCTTACACACATGTCCTTCCTTGATAAAGCTGTCCAGCACAGTATTGCTTGGAAAGCCATCAACCAAAGCATCCCGTCACCAGCATGAAGATTAGAGGGAACAGCCAGTGAAATGAATATTAAAGAAATATAAACATGGAGACAAATGTGAGGAGAAAAACCGATAGAATAAAAGAGCGATCCAACAGCTTTTCTACTTTGTTCCAAATTTAACTTCGTGTCTTTTCCTGAGGTGTCAAAATGACTCCTCACAGAATCACAGAATTTTTTGAGTTGGAAGGGACCCACAAGGATCACTGTGTCCAACTCTTAAGTGCATGGCCTGTACAGGATCAAACCCATGACCTTGGCATTACTAGTTTGAGCTTAGACATGGGGAGAAGCCTTTATCTGAGGTTTTGTCCCTACAATGAAGTCCTGACAGATACTGACGTGTGATGAATTTGGAGAGCTGGAATGGACATGGGTGGCTTGAAGATGGACATTATTGCAAGGAGAGATGGACATGCAACTTTTTGTATTTTTTTTATTCCTTAGTTTTTTCCAATATGTTCTGCAAAGAATGGTGTTTTTTAGGATTGAAACACAGGGTCCCCCATGCTGACCCATGTGTCTTGCTGAGATCAAAACAAATTGGAGGAGAAATGTCCTAAGTAACAAATCTATTCCAAAATGTGTCACATCTTTCCTTAACACAAGTACAGCAACTTTCATAATTCTGGAGAAAAAAGGCTTGTCATTTAAAAATAAATTATTATATTGTTTCAGAAAACATCTTGCTGCTCCATGCTCCATGCTGTCCTCAGGCATGTTTCCTCCATCGTCTCAAATTTACTGTTAAAGTATGAAGCTTATTTTTATGATGCATGGTCATGAGTTTTGTATTCACTTTTGTCAGCATGGGAATGTTTATTTCCATCAAAATTTTCTTGTAAATTCACTAAGCCATAGGAAAAAAAAAAAAAGTGTGAATTCAGAAAAGCTTCAGTACAAAATCGAGAAGATATCCCACTGAACTTATGTTTTGGCAAACTATTGGTTACATGCTCAGGTTCAAAACTCTTACCAAGAAACAACAATAAGATACTAATAAGAAAACTCTTTCAATATCTCAATTGAAGAGTTGGCAGAATTTTCAAATGCTCCAGGAGTCAAGAGTATAATCCTTGGGGAAAGGAAAGGTCTGGGTGGAATCTGTTTGGAAAATAAACATAATTTGCTGGTATTTTACAAGAAAAGGGCAAAAATACAACAATGCTCATTAGCCAAAAGCAAGCCTGTAAACATGTTATTACAGATTACATAACATAAAAAAATAGATCACAGCTCTTTTTTCAAACAAGTTATGCTCTAAAATCAAGGATTTAATTAATTCATGAAGAAAATACCATATACTGACCCAAATCTCTGTACTCTTTCTGCAGAAACACATGCATATATATCTCCAGCCAGAAGAAAATACTAATTTTACAACACATACATAGTGTATAAATATATATCACATGCAATGATGTATTTAATATTTAATATATTTCATGTGATAAAAGTATATCATATATATGTAGTAGTATTTATTTAATTGCAAATACACAAAATTGTGTCAGTAGGTTCATAATTTCAAATAAAAAAAACTTTCTGAAAGTAATTTAAAGAATTTTTAAAGAGTCATTAAGGTTGGAAAAGACTTTTAAGATAAAGTTTAACTGTCAATCTAGTGCCACCATCACGTTCACCATTAAACTATGTCCTCAAGTGCCATATCCACATATTTTTTGAACACTTCTAGGATGTGGTGACCACCTGTGGTCCACCACTTCAAATAGAAACATTTTTCAGAAGAGTGTATCTCTAACCATAGCTCTTTACAAATCAGGTTGCGGTCTCTATGCCTCATGTGAATTGGGTCATTTATGATGATATATTTGTAAATATATATGTGTAATTTATAAATTAGCAGTTCTAGAGGTGCTCTAATACCAGGTGAAGGCACCAATGAAAAAATAATTTCTGGTCTGAGCATCTGTTTTATATCCAAGAGTAGTGGCATGAATCACTAGCCTTAAACAAGAATGTCATACACTATAATACACTATCTAAATTTAAAGAAGTTACAGATTTCATTTTGAGATGTCTTGTGACTGGGATATGCTGGTGGCACTGCCAGTCCTTGTATTACAGCAGTGAAACTTTTCTTTTCTGGATTTCCAGGTCGTGTTCATCCTTGATCTAACACAGAAAATTTGCACCAGAAGCTTTAAACAAATTCTGTTACATATTGAAAGGTTCTCTTTATTTAACCTGGTGATTTAAAATTCAATTTTTGCTGATGTAGGAACACTTCATTAAATTAAATTACTGATTATGAAATTGACTACTAGTTACACTTTCCCCTGATTCCTCTTGCACATACCATTTATTCAGTAAAATAAATTTAGGATTTAGGAGTGCCTAAGCTATTCACACAAGCCTAGGAGATTATTCAGTCATTTCTAATCTGTTTCTTCACATCCAAAAGAATTTGTAATATCTGTTTTCTGCCAAGTAAAGCATGTAATGTACCTCTGATACACCCAGAATGTCCCAAATTGGCTGCCTCTGGGCAGAATCACAGATGTCATTTCCTATCCAGAACAGAGATTATCCAAGCTGAGCCCACAAGATCCCTGACCATGGTCATTTGGGCTGCCTGACCCTTTTGTGATTCTGCCTTTCCCACATACATGACATCATCAGCTTCCTGCAAAGCTGAGACAAGGTAATAACTTTGTAGTTACCTAATGCCTACGTTCTGCAGTCATAGTGGAGGCAATTATACGCAAGGGCCTTGCTGCTTCCTTCATTTTCTATCTCTGTGTCTTGAGAACTACCTGATATTGGTTTTAATTTTTTGCAGCATCTCAATCTCCTTGGTTTGACATTATTCTCACTTCATCCTTATAATCCTGACATCTAAAATACAACTACATTTGGTGATAAATATATTTTTCCCTTCTCATAAGTTCTTTGTTCACTTGTAGTATCTTTTTTTGAGACGAGTATTTGCCCTAAGGCTGTTTAATTCTTGGTAGTTTTTGCTTCTTCTAAATAGAAAGGCCTCTCAAATTCAATCCCTGAGCTCTATAGCCCAATTGACTTCACTGGATATTCAATCCACCTGAATACAAATTCCTAATAAACTGTTTCAGTTACCATATTTATGAACTTGATGACAGGTGAACTCAGTGAAGGAATGGGCTATGACGGCTGGAAAAGGATTCCAATTGTCTTTCAGTTTTAAAAACATATCCCATCTCCTGCTAGCTGTGTTGTCAATCATCCTAAATTTAGATCAAGTAAATTTTTTCAAAACTACTCTCTTGGTATGGATGTGCAGTACTTAAACAGTGAAATTCATGGATTAATTATAGTCATATATTTTTAAAAGCATCTTCAACCACTTTTTAATCTCTGTCTTGGAGATCTCATCCCATGCTCATTTCCCTGTAGTAGAATTGAAAGCAAAGAGGTGTACCAGTTTTCCTAACTCTGCAGTGCTTGCCTTTTTTTATACTGACGCCCTTCCCCCCGTCATACCTCTGACAGCTCTTTTCAGCTCACAGGTGTCAGCTGGGGGCATCACCTGGCCTCCTAGCACCGCTTGGATAAACATACTCCATGAAACAATGCTGCAGAGCGGTGGTGTGGTTTTATTTGCTTCTAGAGGTAAAACACAGAGGTAAGAAAAAGCAGATCTGAAGGTCTTAAGAGGTTGATTTCAAGGGATCCTTCAACCCTCAAATTTACGGTGCTGCAGGACAGCCTCAGCAGTGCTTATGTGCTGCTGTCAGCAGCAAGGGCTCAGGGCCAAAGGAGCGATCTCTGTGAGCGCCCGCTTGTCCACCACATGCAAGTCAGCAGCTGGGCTGGAGCACTTTGATTTAAACTGGGATTTCCTGGCATAGATAGCACAACAGCCTGCACCTGCCAGAGAAGGTGATCTTTCTCTATGTTTTTCTTCTCAGTCCCTAAGACTTTCATAATGTTTTGCACCAGCTCTTTCAATTAGTCTTTTCCTATGACTTTTGCTTGTAAAATAAAGGACAACAGTATTATTTCTACCTTTATATACAGTCTGAATAAGTCCATTTTTCCAAATTAATGTTTGCTTTGATAAACTGAAGACCGTGCTCCTGCAGCTATCACAACATAGTAAAGAAATAATAACCCGAGTTAAAAATAGACTCATGCAAAATAGTCTCCCACGGCAAAGGGCAGGAAATTGGTTGCAGTTGAACTAATATTTCTCTTGAAATGATCTGTAGCTGCTATTTGCTACACAGCTTCTGCTCATCCCCAGGCAATTCCGGATGCCTTTGGAAAACCCTCTGAAACTTCATGCTGCCTATATATGGTGTGATTTCTCATGCTTGTAGCCCTTCGGTGCAGAAGAAATGTGTGTCTTTACAGGAGGGATGTAGAAAGTGTCTATCGTATGAGATGACTCATTTATAGTATTTCCCCTTTGAGTGAAGAATAAAGGAAGTGCATCCCAAAACTGGGAACTTGCATTCAGGCTTGTAAACTCTTCTCTCTTGGATGTTTTAAATAGATAAACAGAGGGAAATTTACACCAAAAGACATGGATGGTCCAGTACAACGTAGACTACTATACAAGCTTGAAACAATTCTTGGAGATAGATATCATGTTAATATACAAAAGGGAAGCTTGATTTGCTAGTCGATGCAAGATTATAGATGAAATAGTGATGTTTACAATGTAGCCAATGTAAAACTTGCTGTAATAATAACCACTTCTGTTAAACTGATAAATATTTAAGAGTTACCTACTTGCTGTCTTTTTGTGATAATCGCTTTTCTCCACAGGAGATGAGTTATCTTGAAAGTAATCTATTCATCAGTCTCTAGCATTTCAGCCTATAAAGCACTCTTAGTTTAAACTTAATCATTTTTACAACTCTTGTGGGCATTATTTTACCCGGTTTTAGCCATCTGTCGTGGTTTGACACTGGCCAAACGCCAGGCACCCATGAAAAGCCCACTCACTCACTCTCCTCTGCTCTGCAACTGGACAGAGGAGAGAAAAATTTAACAAAGGGTTAATGAATTGAGATAAGGACTGGGAGAAAACACTTCAAGGGCAAACAGGCTCTACTTAATGACATAATGTGAGTTTATTACTAACCAGATCAGAGTAAGAGAACGAGAAGTAAAATAAGCCCTTACAAACACCCTTGTCTCCCCCCAACCCCTCCCTCGTTCCCACCGATGGCACAGAGAGATGGGGTGAGGGTTTTGGTCAGTTCACCACCCAAGATCTTCTTTCCGCTGCTCAGGGAGAGGAGTCGTTTCCCTGCTGCGCCATGGGGTCCCTCNGTCCTGGGATCCACCCGCTCCAGCGTGGGCACCTCCCCCATGGGCTGTGAGTGGATCTCTGCATCCCCTGTGGACCCCCATGGGCTGCGAGTGGATCTCTGCATCCCCCGTGGACCCCCATGGGCTGCAGGAGCACAACCTGCCCCACCATGGGCCTCACCACGGGCTGCAGGGACATCTCGGCTCCGGCGCCTGGAGCACCTTCTCCCCCTCCTTCTGCACCGACCTTGGTGCCTCCATTGTTGTTCCTCTCACATATTCTCACTCCTACTCCTCTCTAGTTGGAAAATTACAGCTGTGCTACAAACTTTGTTATGATTTCTTCTTAAATCTGTTATCGCAGAGGCGTTACCATCATCTCTAATTGGCCCAGCCTTGGCCAGTGGCACATCCATCACCAGAGCCATCAGGGATTGGCTCTGCCGGACATGGTGGAAGCTTCCAGCAGCTTCTCACAGAAGCCACCTCTGTGGCCCCCCCAGCTACCAAAAACCAGGCCCTGCAAAATCAACACACCATCTATCCAGAACTTTGGTATCTAGCCTAGGCCCATCATCTAGGCTCCCTTTGTAATCAGTGCAGGGAAAATAAAGATGCCTCAAAAACAGCTAAATGAAAAAATGGAAAATACTGTCACTTGGGGTTATACGTGTATAGTAGGGATTAAATATAAGAAAAATTAACGTATTCAAAACCATTAAATAGGCATGTGTATTCTCTACAGATGAATCTGTAATATGGCAAAGTACACTCAAGCCTAAGTTCCAGTGCCAGGTACTGTTCCATGAAAATGCACATGGCAGTTGTTCAATCTGTGACCACTTGACATATACAAATATGCACATGTACGTATATGTATATAATCACTTTTCTAGTTGCTAGCTGCAGGCATATTTGTAGACCCACTTAAAGCAGAAAAACCATTACCTAATGACTTGTTAATCTGATATCAGATTGCCCTGTCATATATATCAGTCTGATTCAGAGGTGAAAGGCCATAAAATGGAATCTTGTACTCTGGTAGAGAGTGTGATGTTTTCTGTAGATCATCCTGGAGGGACATGACCTAAAAATCATTTAATATAAGAGGCTTCTGAGAACTCATAGGCATGGTCAGCCAGGCGGCCATCATTTTTGGATGACTATTAGAACAGGTGGAAGACATGGCAGGGAAGATGCAATGTATGAACAAGTTGTAATCCAAACAAAAGAAGAATATCTTTATGTTAATCTAATGAATCTTCTGTTATGATACTCAAGTCTCTTTCTTCCTTGGAAATGAATTGACACAAAGTTCAATATTGAATAGGAGCTGGGGTTTTTGTCATGTATGTAGTGGAGTTTTGTGTGCTTGTCTATAAACCAGTTTATCTCTAAAATTTAACTTTTCCCTAAACTCTGTGAAATGAAAACCAAGGGGTGTAGATGGACACTGGGAAGAGAGAAATGAAGATCAGCTGAATAATAAGAACAAAGTCCAGAGCTACAGTGTGTCTGAGTGAATGTAAATGTAGCAGAAATATTAGAGGGACGTCAGAGGGAGAAAGAGGTGTATATATATAAAACTATATGCCACTCCCAACTGGTCACATCTTNGGGGGGCGGGGGCGGGGTGGTGGGAGGGTGTGAATTTAAACAAAACACTGATTTTCTGCAGCCACCTTGTGTTGGAAATGGAAAAACGCAGCTCTCAAAATCTGGTTTTGTAACCCCAGTACCCTGCATCAGCAAAGTGCTGCACCCAAGGGACTTCAGTCTCATAAATGTCACTGCTGTTGCCAGGGGACCTGCTCACACATGGGGAGTTATGTCAGTGGGAAAACACCCTGAATTAGGGTGGATTTTCACTGATACTCAGTTTCTGGGAGAAAATGCCACACAGCAAGAAAACATTACTTTTAGATCCCATTCCTTTGAAGCTTGAACTTTGCAGAATCAAAGGGGATCTTGCCATTTATCTTATCTTAAACATTATTTGTTCACAGTGCAAAAAGGGATAGATCTTATACCCTTCTTTTCAAAATGTGCTAGCCTTGTGGTTGAAAGAAGAAATCCGCAAAAATCAGGGGTCAGAAACCACAAATGGCTATTTATTGAGCTTTAGTGTGCAATCTCAAAATTCTCTTACTAGATAATACTGCATCTGCTCTGTTCACAGGCAGCACATTGCTAGCTCACTTTGGACTAGGAAAAGTAAGTGCTTTGTCATTGATATATCCCTCATTTCTCTTTTCTCCAATCATGCATTTAATTTAAATTCAGAGAGAAGACACAAGTGACAGTTATCATTTTCCATGACAGGTTTGTAACAAGGACAAGGATTATTTCCCATTCAGGGCAAAAAGCTGCCTACTGTTTTTCTGTGACAATATTCTCATCTCTTCCACCTCACTACCGCTGAAACAATGATTTCCACTTGGGTCATCTAGCAGGGGGCTGGGCTGGCACCATGCGATAGCCATCAGAGCAGAGGAGCCCTCCCTGCACACCCCAGGCAGCTTAACTGCACTGAGTGTTTAACTCCCAACAGTTCACTAGGAAGAAAACGGAGTCAGACGCAGTTTGGAAAAGGTCTTTGTCTCTCTTCATTGGTTGTATAGGCAGTCTGCAGATACTAACTTGTATGTTTGTTTATTCCTGGAAATCTGGGATTGGCACTTATGTGAGGTGAATGGCTTTCCTCTGTAAATTACCAAATTATAACCTCTACATTTTTTGTGTGGCAAAGGAAGCCCAAAGCTCCCTATTTAAGGCAAACAGATTGCCTTCAGCCAGAAAATGCTGAGCAACATTTACCAATGGCAAATAACTGGTGTCAAGCTGTTAGAATCGATGAGACAGTGGGAACAGACACGTGTCCTTCAACAGTGAGCCATTCTCTATGGAAATACTCCCAACTTTGTGCATCATGGCTGAGCTTTTCGACAACATTTTAAAAAGACATACTCTAAGAAAAGTGGGAGTAGACAATAAGCCAAAAAGGAAACAGGTTGCCAGGGAAAGGAGCAAGTTGTCCTTTAAGTCAGTTGTGAGATAATCATGGATTGTACGGATATTCAGCAAATTAGATCAATGGGATGTAACAGTGGTATCAATATGAAAAATCAGAGGAATTACTTCAAACCAAGCAACAGGGGACATGAATTACAGTTTGGTGTTTTGTTTACAGGCCAGGAGAGGTCAAACTACTCTTATTATTGCTCATTGGCTCTCCACTGCTCAGACGGCAGATGTAATAGTGGGCATTGTGGAAGGCGCAGTGGTTGAAATGGGAACACACACAGAGCTGATGGAGAAAAAGGAGCCATATTATTCACTTGCAACCTCACAGGTACGTTTATTTTCTTTGCTATTATTACTTGCATAAATGTAGTATGAAGGATGGATATATCACGGATCAAATCCCCACTGAGCCATATTTTAGATATGGGAGCTGGAAATATGACCATGCATAGATGCATCTGTTACTCAGCAATTTTACAAATGCTGGTTTCTTGTATTTACCACTGTGAATTTGTTTATTTCTGAATGGCTCAGGTGACCTTTAAAATACAACATGGTTCATGATTCAAGCATAATCCGGCATGTGCTTTAAAGTGACATGCCCAGAGATCTGGACACACAGACCTAACAGCTACACCATGGCCATCAGCAGGAAAACCCCCTGGTGCTCTGCTGTCAGTGCTGCCAGATACTGAGATACCAAAATCAACTCACCTCCAAATAAGGTTGCACCTCTTTATATCATTCTTCTGCAATCTCCTGGCAAAAATTTTGCCTTTAGTCTCAGTTAGAAGTGTGGGTGAAACTTCCACAGTTCAGGGTGGGCTGTAAAGACAAGAGCAGTAACTGAGGCCGTAACTCTGAGCCCTATCTGTGTGTAGGAGCCAAACTGAAAACAAAATCAAGAGAAGGACACAAAAATCATTCCAGCCTCTTTTTGTGCAGAAATATTAACAGTTTGGACCTTTTTCCCATGCTGATCTACCTCCAACAGCAAAATGAAAAGTACAAATAGAGTATTGGAAAGGGTTAGGGAGGCCAGGAATGGGCAGGTTCTCCACCACTCCTTTGAGTGTGTTTGAGTAATTGTCAACTTTGACGGTGCTGGCAGCATGATAGGGGAGAGAGAGACAATGTCTTGACCTACCACATTGTCAGTTCACATACTACTTGTAGGAGCATAACTTGAGACACTTCTTTTTAACACAATCAAGTTAAAATGGACAGTAAAAGCAGTGGGATTGGATTTCCAGGGATTACTAAAGCACAGCTTAAAAGCTATGTTCTGGAAAATTGCTTTAAAACATATACTTATCTGGGCCTGCCCAGGAATGCCATGTAAGCTGTTTGATAGGTGTGGTTCTGCCACAGCTGGCAGTGTGCCGTGGCCAGGGTCTTTCAGGCATACTGCCTAGAATTAGTTAACTCAGATATTTGTGGGGGGGGAAAGTAGCTAGAACTAGAAGGACTCACAAAGAAAATGACTGAAAAATTGTCAGGGTGAAATCTTGCTCTACTTGACTTAATGGTCGCTTTGGTAAACTGTAGACACTAGCAAAGATGTACTTGCAAATTGTAGGAGCCACCAAACACATTTCCTCAAGAATTTGCCAAAATTCCATAAAATGAAATTAAACATTGTCTATGAATATAAGAATCTATTGTTTGCTTGGAAACTTTGTCATTTGAAGAGGTGCTAAGTAATTATTACATCATTGTAGTCAGTGGACACTTGTAGGAACCTTTCAAAATCACACGGAATTGATCTCATTGAGGAAAAACAAGTACAGTTTTCCTGGGGCTTTAAAAAATTTATTTGTGCTTTTTTTATACTGTAGACTTATATGTGAATTTCCTAATGACTAAGGGAAATGTTTATAATGTTTCATAGAATCATAGAATTGTTAAGGTTGGAAAAGACATCTAAGATCACCAAGTCCCATAAGCAATAGCTTTTAGAAACGAGGCTAATTTGGTGAGGTGAATAAATCTAAAACTGAATACCAGAGTACTTATGTGAAACTACAAAGAGAAACCAGTTCACCTTTCAGAGCCACAGTGACCAACACAATACATTTCTGACTCATTTAAATTTTTTCATGTCTTATGCTCCTTGAATTAGTTTGAATTGATGTTACTAGAGGAATTAATGACCACAGAAGATCCTAAGGGTGGATCAAACTTCAACAGTTTGAAACCAAATAGAGCAAATGGGAAATCATGTTTCACAATAAGAAGATGAAGAGGAAGAATAAACCCCTCAAAAAGTAATGAATTACATAGGGTGAAAGGTCCAGGGATCTCACGGAACCCTATAACAACTAGCATGAAGAGGATAAACATTTGTCAAACAGTGTAACTATGGACTCTCCATCCTTGGAGCTCATGAAGGCTCAAGCAGTGAGCTCCACTGGCCAGAGTCGGCCAGGCAGCTGACTCTGAGCACAGGGTGGACTGGATGCCCTCTGGAAATTCCTTCTGACTGACAAGGTTCTCTGAACTTATGACATCTGGTGATAGTTCCAGCATACCACTTCCCCTTTCACACTGACATCACTTCTTCAGAAGAAAACATCGATGACTATTTCTGTAGTGATCAAGAGGACTGTTTCCTTTTTCTAAAATTAGTGTCACTGATATAGCAGAGTTATTAAGGTGGTTTCTGTTGTTACTTGTGGTCCTGAGGCAGCATTACGTAATGATTCAAACCTGTGTCCTCACCCTTATTCTCTGCTGCTTCAGCATTCTTCTGTTTGATTCCTCCTGAAGACAACGAGATCAGTTTATCCTAAAAAGTAGAAATAACTGTAATTTCAAACTATTTTTTACTTTTTTATTTCTGAAGATACTGAAATTAAAGTATGAATTATCATTTCTTAGTCTGTGAGCACTGGCCACAGTTTGAAAGAGGCCTGGTCCCCTGTTTTGCATCACACTTGCTGAAGGTGTAAAGAAATTACTTTTATTCCCATAATTTAATTGAAAAAATAAATTCATTAAAGTGACATGGAAAGTACCTTTAACAGTCTTTGATTATCCACACCACAGGGAAATACCAGTTAGAATTGTATCTTACACTGATTATTAAAGATTATTGCCATCACTTCCCTGGTCTTTAATCCCCCAACTTAAAAAGGAGAGGGTTTAGATTTCTAAAATGGTCCTGAATGTGGTCCTGTTCTGTTCAGAAAAAGAATGACTGGGTTCTACTACTCAAAATAGTTGTTCTTGACATAGTTTCTTAATGGTCTATTGAGTCCTAGCACATATATTGCGTATTTCCCATTTACAAAGCATGAAGAATTAATGACCGAGCTTTTACATTATATTTGTATATACATTTTCCCAGGAGTACACTTTCCTATGTCTCAGGAACATATGAGGCTTTTGCTTATTTTATTTACTCTTACAAGTGAATCCTTGAAGTCTCTGACTTTCAGTTGTTGTGTTTACATTGCTAAATCATTCCTTGTTCTAGCATTCCCTAGTGCAAACAGAAGTATTTTTCAACAGAGGCTCACAAACCTAAACTATTGCGTGATTTTATCTGATCCACCCTTTGCTCAAAGCAGAGTGAACTGTGAAGCAAGGCCAGGTTACTCAGGGCTCTTTAACAGGTAAATTCTGAATAGCCCTAGTGCGGGCAAACCCACAGCCTCTCTGGGCAGTCTGAGCTACTGCTTGGCCACACCCCCATGAATACTGTGCTCCTATTATTCAGTCAGAGTTTCCTTTCTGTAGCTGGCATCTTTTGCCCATCATCCTTTTACCATGCTCCCCAGAAGAATCTGGCTCCAGCTTCTCTGTATCTTCCCATTACCCAGTTGGAGACAGCAACCATCGTACTTCTTTTCTCCAAACTGAACAAACATATTTCTCTCAGCATGTCAGTGGCTTCTCATACACAGTGTGTTCCAGAGCCCTCTTTTTCTTTGTAGCCTTCTGTGGGGCTCATTTCAGTATGTCAATGTCTTTTTTTTAGCAGCAGGAATCCCAGGTGTGACACAGTGCTCCGGACACGCTCACAGTTTCTGAATGGAGGAGAATGATCGCCTCCCTCCACCTGTGGACTGCACTCCTTCACTAATCACATCCCCTGTGCTGTTGCCCCTCTTTGCTGGAAGGACACACTGCTCAGCATGGCCACCATGCTGCCCACCAGGATCCTCAGACACTTATAAAATAAGGAAGACTGATGATCCAGTAGCGAGAAGCTGAAAACTGGCAGTAAGACAATCTCATTTAGGACAGTCAAAGCCATGGTCAAGAAATCTTAGAAGTATAATAGAAAAAAATATGTGCATAAAAATTTTACTGCATGTGACTGAAATATATGTGTATCTAAGTGTATTTTAAATACATATACTCAGTGTAGTTTAGCCCAAAACATTCTTGTAAGATCTAAGCTAAACTATAGTGACTGCATATTTTGAAACTCTATATAATTGTTTCTATTGCTGTTTTTGCTATGGAAATGCTCTATGTAAACATAATCTGTTTCCAAAATCAGTATCCTAACTTCACCAGGACATCCTGCGTGAATACTCCTATCAGCAAGAGTAATCTAATTTTATTGATCAGTCTGTTAGGAAAAAAAGCAAAATTAATCTTAATATAAACCTAAAAAAATATTTCCCCAATACATGTTGTACATGATCTACAAAAGTTCCTTTCATTTCCATTCCCATTTAATTTGGGCTTCCTTTTTAAGAATTCATCTAAATATTGATCTGTGGGAAGCAATTTCCATAAAAGTACTATATATAAATCTTTAATTCAAATTGCAATTTTCTCCATTATTTCTAATGCAGCAAACAGCCAAACCCTCTTACCCTGAACAGTTTGAAATCATAAATATTTATCCAAGCCCAGTGGTGATTTGTTATAGTGAGGTTAGACTGTGTCTCCAACACAAATTTATTTTCACAGTTGCAGTTGGAGCTAATGAAGTCCATATTGTCATACTGATGATGTTCTTTCAAAATGCGCACTAGTACCCAATGTCTTTTACAGAGTTTGAAACACAACTGCTTTGGAAAATTTTATACTGAGTGTTCATTCTCAGTCTGGAACTAATCAATCATATAGTGTTTTCTTCCCTTCTCTATTCCAGTCAAGTGTGACTGAGAATTGTATAAAATTCATGAACTAGAGCACTCTTTGGTGAGTTATTAAATCAGTATTATATTTTTTTCTTGTGTTTTTACTTTTTGTACATAAAGAATTATAATTAGGGAACTCAAAATGAACCCAACGCCTTTTCTATTACATAAGTGATATTTTGCTAATCACCTAAGTCTTGCAAGTAATTCTTAGATTTAATAGAATAAGGCTTAGAAGAAGCTGTTTCTAGTCTGCTGTTTAAATTGGGATAGATTTGGTTTTCACAGTTGAGGGATCATGACATGAGAGGTGAGGACATGTTTGACTATGCAACTGTCTTTATTCAGCCTCTTTAGAATTTACCTGTAATATTCTATTCTTCAAGGCTACTGCAATAACGTATATAGAGTATGCAAAAACAGCAGAGTGCCTACAAGTGTAAAAGCGGAATACAGTATATACACATTTATTTTCTTGCAAGGATTTCATTATAGAAACGTGGGAGAAATTCTAAGAACGTTGCTCAGGTGTGCAGAATTTAAAGTCTTACTTAAGTGAGTTGTTGTCAGGCACACTAATGAACACCAAACTTCTTTATTTTATTACAAAAATTAATAGGAAATAGCTCTATTCCCATATTAGTCTTGTCCAGTTCCATTTTATTGTATCAACTCCTACGGTAAAAAAAAAGAAAATATAATTAATTCTTGAAGTATTTGCTAATTACTTATCTTTTAGTGCACCTATCAGTCTCAGAGGAGACTTTTGCTAGGTACACCCACAACTAAACATCGTCTTCTCACAAAATTTTCCTGACCAGCCATGGCATTAAAATGCAGTGGGAGTTCAGCTTCCTTTTAATAATTGGCTCAACTAACCAAGCACGTTGCAGTAAGTATTTGTATGTTTATCTTCAACACACATCATACACATATGTGCACAGAAAGTTTGCAAGAACCTCCACTGTTTGGCCACCGTCCCCATTTTGCTGATTAAGACAGAAGACATTGTTTCATATTTTTAGCAGTCGTAACTCTGCCTGCCAAGAGCAAATGATTAATCAGGTCCTTAAAATGACTTAACAGCTGTAAATCAAGTAGTAATTTTAAGAAGCAGAGCTCATGGACAAAATAACTGTTTCATTTGCCAGGGAGCAGAAAGATATATTTAGTCACCTCTGGATGCCAAAATTGCCTCCCCATCAGATCTTTTAGAAGGTCAAGTTGATTATTCCTCAGGTCTTGTCTGCATGTTGCTCCCGAAAAAATCTCACTGCAACATGCATAAATTCCCAATTTTTTCAGGATTTCCAAGACTCACAGCCACAAATTTCTTTGAACCTGGACCTTGCTTGAGAAAATAGGAGGTGTTTCTACATATTTCTTGCTGTGTGTCCTGGACTTTGTTCTTCATGTCTCTCTGAGGCTCTTGTCACTGCCTGCTTTCCATGCTGCTCCTTGAATCCTTCCTTCTGCCAAATCTATTAGCTAAGATCAAGCAAGCAATTCTGGCTGAAAGTAATCATTTTTTTCAAGAATCACCTGTATGTCTCCCCATCTTGTATCACAGCACTCATGATTATTCTGTGAGCTCATTTCTGGCCATTCTCATTGCCAGGTTCAGCAGGTTATTTCAGGGGCACTTTACTGAAAACCATTTCCAAGGTGTTCATGGTACACCAGTGGCATGCACTTCCCTGGGTGGGAATGACTGTGCTTACAAATGTGGCTGGGGCAGCAATGTAGCCTGCACACTTAGAACAGTGAAAGATTGAAGCTGGAGAAGTATTCCTGTATATCTACTGCTCAGCAGTCTTTGCATAACCAAATTACCTGCTACAGCTGATCCTCAAAGGAGAGCTTATATCATATTCCAGTTATTTTACAACCAACTTTTGCTTAAAAGGCCTGTTTCTCCACCCAGTGAAGCCAGTGGAGCATCTCTGTATTCTTTAGGGTCAGACCAATCTTATCAAATGTCAGGAAAATTGACATGTTGTATTTTATGAGCTCTGCAATACATCCACTGCAAAGCTTTTAGTAATGATTTTTAAACTCTTTCTTTAAATCTCTAGAAGGCTAAAAACCTAAAAAACCTTAAAACCCTATTTTTCAGACCACGTTGATGTCATTTGGGCCACAACATTCCCTAATCAAGTGCAGCATGGCCCATAGTGACACAATGGAAGTAGTCTCAGTTGGAATCAACACCTGCACCTTCACTCCTCTCCAGCCTTGGAATCAGACTGCAGGTTATAGGGCATAGTAAAATTTACAGAAGGGACAGAGTTCATAGGGAGAAAGAGGAGCTGCGGCATATAGAACTTGTAGATAATGCAAAATCCAGGCCATCATTAGAGTCAGACATTGTCTTTATTAAAAGTGCAAAAGGTCAACTTTTTAAAGCAAGTCTGTAACTGTGTCTATAATTCCACAAGAATGAAAATTGGCTGAAAAAATACCATGGAATAATTCGGTAACAAATATAAACCAACATAGTTTGACTGAAGTCTGTAGAGCTATTCTGGTTTACAATAGGTTAAGATCTGGCCCCGGATGGACATTTGCATGCATAAATCAAGTAATTGCATGCACAAACTGGTAGTTATTTTGATTTGCATGTGTAAGTGTTCACACTAATTCGCAAGAGCACTATTGAACTAATGCATGTCATGGTTTTTTCATGTGCAGATGCACTTCCGGACACTAAAGATTTTGTTAATAATAATCATGTGGGAAAGAGACAAAAGGCCTCTTACATACTGAATAACCTCTTTTCTTCTTTTTCTGCCTTTGCACCTTATGTCTGTTCTTATATGAAAACACCCACTTTAATAAAAAAAATTATACTGGACCTTTGGGGACAAGGTTAGCCAAAGAAAGAGAAAAAAAAAATCTAATGCTGTGTCTGTTTATGGCATTTCTGTGTCGGTTTTACATTGACATTAAATATGGGTCAGTCTTTAAGGATATTAATCACATCAAACTTACTACAGAGTGCATATTTCTATAGTGAAGCATTGCAAAGCAAGTGATGAGTCACACTAGGGAGAGGAAAAAAAGGCAGGTTTTAGGCAGGAGGGAAAATAATCGAGTGAACCAAAAGTGTACTTGCAAGAAATGAGTGTAAAGTGCGTGTATTTCAACCAAATTCTAAGTAAGCTCATAGGATGAAGAGGCAATACTCATTGAGCTGTGAAGTTATTGGTTTAGCAGGGCCTGGTTTTTGGTAGCTGGGAGGGCCACAGAGGTGGTTTCTGTGAGAAGCTGCTGGAAGCTTTCACCATGTCCAGCAGAGCCAATCCCTGATGGCTCTGGTGATGGACGTGCTGCTGGCCAAGGCTGACCTAATTAGAGATGATGGTAACGCCTCTGTGATAACAGATTTAAGAAGAAACCAAAACAAAGTTTGGGGGTAGTTGTATTTTTCCAGCTAGAGAGGAGTAGAGAAACATATGTGAGAAACAACAATGGAGGCACCAAGGTCAGTGCAGAAGGAGGGGGAGGATGTGCTCCAGGCGCCAGAGCCGAGATATCCCTGCAGCCCGTGGTGAGGCCCATGGTGGGGCAGGTTGTCCCCCTGCAGCCCAGGGGGGTCCACGGGGGATGCAGGGATCCACTTGCAGCCCATGGGGGTCCACGGGGGATGCAGAGATCCACTCACAGCCCATGGGGGAGGTGCCCACGCCGGAGCGGGTGGATACCACGACGCTGTGATCCAGGGGAAGTCCCACTGGAGAGAGAGGCCTTGCTTCCAGGATGGAGCAGCCGTCCTTGGAGGACTGCACCCCGTGGCAGAGTGACCCACGCCGCAGCAGTTTTGGGAGGACTGTCTGCCCGTGGGATGGACTCACGCTGCAGCAGTTTTAGGAGCGCTGCTGCTCGTGAGAGTGGACCCACACTGGGGAAGTTCACAGAGAACTGTCTCCCGTGGGAGGGACCCCATGGCGCAGCAGGGAAACGACTCCTCTCCCTGAGCAGGGGAAAGAAAAATCCTGGCTGAGGAACTGACCAAAACCCCCACCCGGTCTCCCTGTGCCATCGGTGGGAAGGAGGGAGGGGTTGGGGGGAGACAAGGGTGTTTGTAAGAGCTTATTTTACTTCTTGTTCTCTTACTCTGATCTTGTTAGTAATAAATTCACTTTATATCATTAAGTAGAGCCTGTTTTGCCCTTGAAGTGTTTTCTCCCAGTCCTTACCTCAACTCATTAACCCTTTGTTATATTTTCTCTCCTCTGTCCAGTTGCAGAGCAGAGGAGCGTAGTGGGCTTTTCACGGATGCCTGGCGTTTGGCCAGTGTCAAACCATGACAGAAGTTAAGAATTTTGCACCACAGCTTTCCAAAAGCTTGAGTCTTCTCAGATCTTGGATTAAGAGGTCAGGCAACTACAGTGAGGGATGCCAAACTTCTAGGTTCTTCAAAGTTTATGGGTTCCTGGGCATAAGATTTCAGACTAGTCCTGTTCCAAAAAGAGGAAGGAATCAGTGAGAAGGAAGGAGACAGAATGCATGAGTTAATGTATTTCAACTGAACTGTGCAGAAACCCATCCCAGATAGGTAACAGACTAAAAAAAAGTGCAAATAGTAAATCTGCCCATACCACCTTTCTCAAGAATCAAAACAACTTCTTAAATTGAACAAGGGACAGAAAAGGGAAGAGAGGAATTTGCAAAAGGCAAAGATTTTTATTTTGATATTTTCAAGCTGAAACTTTTTGTTTCAGAACAGTATTTTCAGTTCAAGCTAAACTTGAACTTTTCAAATATCACTCAAAGAGGGTTGAGTATTTAAAAAAAAAGAAAAGAAAGAACTTCAGGTACTATTAAACAACTTTTATAGCCATTAATTTTTTTAATCACTGAAAAATACACGGATTTTCTGATTTGGACCAATTTTGAGCTATATGTAATTTGCTTATTTTGTGGTTCAGCTGCCAGACTACAAATTGACATTATTTTCAATGTGTTTAGTTCTGTATTCCAGTCTGAATTGAAGCCAGTTAATATAACATCCTGGGATAGGTTACTTTTCAAAGGCTGGTGTTAAAATGCAAGCTAGAATGGGAGAAGAGAAATTATGTAATACCTAAGTGTCCTAACAAGGGTAGTGTGATTCTGTCCTCCAAGCACATCTCTTCCAGCTCTGTGTGACCAGCAATTCTGTGCACACAGACTACAGATGCAGGCAGCCTGGTAGGGTGTTTAAAAAAAATGGTCACTGCCTGGTTGACAGATTGCAATACACATTTCTGTCAAGAGAGATGAGGCCATGGAGAATGACTTCTATGACATGTTCATGGCCTCTTATTTTTCTCCTCTTCATTTCACCACTCTCTTATAGTTCTGGCTGTGAGCCAGAAGATGAGATTTTGAATTAATTTAATATTTAAGATTCAGTCAAACTATTATTTTTAATTAATCTGATTATATCTTACTGGCACAAGATTTGGAGCTGCAATATAAAACACCTCTATCTTTGGTATTTCTGTCATTGTCTCTTATATACAGATAACTGCTGATCTTTTGCATAGCGTCTGTGCTTCCTGTCACAGGAATGCTATAGATCATGTAAGTACCATGGATGACCGGGATGAAAAGGAACTTGCAGGCATTAGGGAAGGCAAGTCAGTACCACTCCAGATGTTCAGAGTTTAAAGGCTCTGTGCCTGTGATGTGGCCTTATTAAGATGTGTTTTCTATACAGCTTTCTTCCTCTTTTTCTGTACAGTACTTGTCACAGTGAGATCCTATAAATGAAGTTCTTTGAGCTACCACAATGATGCAGGCACAATATCAGCATGGTAACACAAATGATCCAATAACTGTCATATTTTACATATATATATTTTATACAAACTTGGTAATATTGTCAATCTACTGGGGGGTGGGGGAGGACACCCATTTTATTTTCTATAGACAGAATTTTAAAACAAAAAATCCACAAGAGAATTACGAGACACAAGCCAAACACAGTCAGCAAACATAGAGACAACTTGTGTAACTCTTGGGGGATGCAGAGGCACATTCCCTTCCTTCCCACATATAACCTCAAAGAACAGGGCATTTTTTTTCCTGTACCTGATACAGCAGCTACCAAAATACTCCAAACCCTAGCTAAGAAAACATCAATGCTGGATGTCATTGGAAAGAATGACTGACAATTTTTCGATCTTGTTTTAGGTGATTGCTTTTCCTGTTTCATTGAAGGTAGCAAACAGAGATATGAAATACATTTCATTAACAAAAGAATACTTCTGAAAAGAGGAATAAAGAAAACCTAGAGGCCATATGTGTCAGAAATGATTCAGGCAATTGAGTCTTATCAACCTGAGTGATCTCAATCATTCTTGGAAGCACTGAAGTATGCATTGTCTTTTTCATCACTTTTGTAATCATCCCTTTAATCTTTTTCAATTTTGTTGACAAAATTAAATGTTAAACCAATTCATAAACTCTTCAGAAGCAAAAAGGAGGAGGGAAAGGCTAGCAAAAATCTAGTATACTAGTATAATCTACTAGTATAGATGAGCACAAAGTTTTCTTAGGGAGGAAACACCCTTCCATACTAATTTGAAAGTGAAAATAAAATAATGCAGAAGAATACAGATAGTATGGCATCATACATTATTATTTGCTAGCTCTTTTGCAGCTAACTATAGTATTTCCCGTGACCATATTTCTCATATTTAGATATTTGTTATGTGGGAAAGATGTTACATTTGGCTGATAAGAGATTAAATTCTGACCTGTTAAAAACTGTTGAAAACAGCATTTATTTTTGTAGTTCTGTGAGTTCATCCTGTAAATACTTCTGCTCTTGAATATGAGAGAAAGGTATGTTTTCCTTTCCCCCAAGCAGATTGAGATCAAGTCCCTGTTGATTTCTTAGAAGCAGAAAGGGAAGTGTTCAGAGTAACTGACCTCTCACTGAAACTGCCAGGATTACACTGATAGACAGGCTTCCAAGGAGTATTGATGAAGCAATATGTTATTAGCAATCATTGCCCAGATGTCTTGCTCAAAGAATTCTGTTTTCACTGATTCCAGAAGGCTTTTCTCCTCCTTCTTCAAGTGATTTGTGGCTTTTGTCATACGAGATCTGGACAGAATCAGGGGATTGTACAATTATAGAATCATAGAAGAGTTTGGGTTAGAAGGCACATTTAATTGTCTTCTTGTCCAATCATCCTGCAATGAGCAGGGACATCTTCAACTAGATCAAGTTGCTCGGAGCCCCTTTCAACCTAACCTTAAATTTTTGCAAGGATGGGGCATCCACCACCTCTCTGGGCAATCTGTTCCAGTGTTTTACCACCCTCAGCATGAAAAACTTCTTCCTTATATCTAGTCTCAATCTATCCTCTCTTAGTTTAAAATCATTATGCTTTGTCTTATCGCTACAGACCGCACTAAAAAAGTTTGTCCCCATCTTTCTTGTAAGCCCCCTTCAAGTATTGAAAGGCTGCTATAAAGTCTCCCCAGAGCTTTCTCTTCTCCAGGCTGAACATCCTCAGCTCTCTCAGCCTGTCCTCATAGGAAACATATTCTAGCCCTCTGATCATTTTTGTAGCCCTCCTCTGGATCTGCTGCAATGTGTCCATATCTTTCCCATCTGAGGACTCCAGAGCTGGATGCAGTAGTGCAGGTGGGGTTTCACAAGAGTGGATCTGTACTGGTGGCTACTCCGTATTAAAAAAATATATTTTCAAGTTTTCACCAACCAGTCATTTGCACCTGAATCGTAATTCGTCACTTCTTATACAGGTTACCTGGTGAAAGCAATGGAAGAGAATTGGCACTATTATAGGTGTTTCCATTTGTGCATGCAGTCTGTGTGTGGTGCACCTTACTGTGCACAGGATCTTCCTGCATATACAAACCACATCTACTGGTGAAGCTGTCTCATTTACAGAACTCCCTGACTCTTCAAATGGAGAAGATGTCGAGTTTTCACAAGTGATTTATGTTTCTAAATAGTGAGTATTTCAAAAATACTTAGAATAGAGCTGAGATAGGTGGGTCCTGCTAAGGATTCAGTCTTGATTTTCTGTATTTCCCCTGTACTGAAGGACTCAGGTTGAGGGTGCATCTAATTATTCATGTGAGACTGACTGTGAAGGGTGTTTTCATGCAAGCCGTATAAATTAATAAACATAAATGTGTTTATTAAGAATGTGCAGATTTACACCTCCCTTCACATCTTGGAAAATATTTCACTGTCACAAAGATAAATTGCCTTCTGAGTAGAAGAAAATAAATTCTGGTTTACATCTGTATTCTTTAAAACACCAGAGCCTTTCTCAAAACAATTCAGCTCCTATTTCAGTAACAGCCTTTTGGATAAAATTGGAACTTAATTTAGCCACTGTGGTTAAAGAAAAAAAAAGGTTTCTGCAAATACATTGGAAGCAAAAGGAGGGCTAAAAGGAACATCTCCATCCTTTGCTGGATGCAGAAGGTAGCATAGCATCCAGGGAGGAGGAAAAGGCTGAGGTACTTAATCCCTTCTTTGCCTCAGTCTTTAATACCAAAACCAGTTATTCTCAGGATGCCCAGCTCCCAGAGCTGGAAGTTAGTGACAGGGAGCTGAGTGAAACCCCCATAATCCAGGAAGAAATCATTAGTTACCTGTTATGCCAATTAGACACCCGCAAGTGTACGGGTCCAGGTGGGATGTGAGAGTAATGAGGGAGCTGACAAGAAAGCTTGCCATGCCACTTTCAATCACTTACCAGCATCCTGGTTAACAGGAGAAGTCCCAGTTGACTGGAAATTAGCAAACGTAGTGCCCATTTATAAGAGGAGTCAGAAGGATGATCCGGGGAATTACAGGACTGTTAGTCTGATCTCGGTACCGAGGAAAGTCGTGGAGCAGATCATCCTGAGTGCCATCACACAGCATGTGCAGGACAACCAGGGAATCAGGCACAGTCAACATGGGTTTACAAAAGGCAGGGCCTGTTGACCAACTTGATCTCCTTCTTTGACAGGGTGATCCACTTAGCAGATGAGGGAAAGATTACAAATGTTGCCCATCTAGACTTTGGTAAAGTGTTTGACACCACTTCCCACAGCAGTCTCCTGGAGAAACTGGCTGCTCGTGACTTGGACAGGTAGTCTTTGCTGGGTGAAAAACTGACTGGCCAGGCCCAGAGAGTGGTGGCGAATGGAAACACAGGTGGCAGCCGGTCACTATTGGGGTTCCCCAGCGCTCTGTGTTGGGGCCAGTCCTGTTTAATACCTATATCGATGATTTGGCCGAGGGGATTGAGTGTACTCTCAGTAAGATCGCAGATGACACCAAGTTAGGTGGAAGTGTTGATCTGCTGGAGGGTGGGAAGGCTTTCTAGAGGGATCTTTGATGGGCTGGATCAATGGGCTGAGGACAACTGCATGACGTTCAATAAGGTGAAGTTCACTGTCCTGCACTTGGACACAACAAGCCCCAGGCAGCACTACAGGCTAGGGGAGGAGTGGCTTTAAATGTGCTCAGCAGGAAGCAACTTCAGGGTGCTTGTTGACAGCTGGCTGCATATGAGCCAACAGTGTGTCCAGGTGGCGAAGCAGGCCAGTGGCATCCTGGCCTGTATCAGCAATAGCGTGGTCAGCAGGACAAGGGCCCTGTACTCAGCACTGGTGAGGTTACATCTTGAATCTTGTGTTTAGTTTTGGGCCCTTCACTACAAGAAAGACATGAAATGTGTCCAGAGAAGGGCAGTGGAGCCGGTGAACTGTCTGGAGCACAAGTCTTACAAGCCCTGACTGAAAGTTGGAGTTGTTTAATCTGGAGAAGGGGAGGCTTAGGGGGACCTTGCTGCTCTCAGGTCTGACAATACAACTTTCTTTTTTTTAAAAAGTTACAGTACAACTACCTGAAAGGAGGTTGTAGCCAGGCAGGAGTTGGTCTCTTCTGCTACGTCTCAAGTGAAAGGACAAGAGGAAATGGCCTTAAGTTGCAACCAGGTGAGGTTCAGATTAGATATTAGAAAAAACATTTTCACTGAAAAAGCGGTTTGGCATTGGAATAAGTTACCCAGGGAGGTGGTGATGTCGCCATCTCTGTAAGTTTTCAATAGGTGTTTGGATGTGGCACTTGGGGATATGGTTTAGGGGTGATTATGGTGGTACTTAGTTGATGGTTGGACTAGATGATCTTGAAGGTCTCTTCCAGCCTTGGTGATTCTATGATTCTGTGAACAATGCCTTGCCATGGTGAACTTGCAACATAAAGAGCTGTTCCTAGGAACATCTCATTTGTAATTGGACCCAGAAATATTTCTTCCAGGTATCTGAGGCTTTGCCCAGAACCTACCACAAAACTGTATCACAAGATTGAAAACCTGGAAAATGACCTTGTCTCTAAAACCCAACTGCTGCCTCCAAGATCATGCGCATCACAATACACATGACAGACATGGCAGATAGAGAAGTGTGTCAAGGCCTGATAGATCTTGGCAGAGTGAAGACTGGATGTAACATCCAGTTAACTCACCGCAACCCTGATCCCAGTATATTTGCACATCCAAAAGGCAAGACATGCCTGGAATTGCTCTAACAACACATAGCGTGTCAAGCACACAAATAAATTGGAGGCTGGAGGTAAGGATTTGAACCTTTTTTGGGAAAATATTAAACATGCATTGCTAAGAATTTTACTGTTCAATTGAAACTACCTAAAATAACCTTGGCTTGTCAGTGTTTATTTATCCCCTCTTCAGGCATCACTTCTGCCCCCTTACCCCTTTGCATTTTGTAGTAATTAGTAAAATGTTTATGAATATATTTATTTTAAACTGAGAAATTAAAAGTCTAGGCACACTCTGCATTTTCATCCAAAGCTTTTCAGTGGATGACACATTTTTGGATCCTGTCTGATTCTGGTGTCAAACTGCTGGCAATAAAATGTATTTACTCTTGTTGTGCCTAATCATATATGCTAGTAATATCTGGGAAGATATTGGCAATGTAGGTGAGACAGATCTGAAGAGCAGATGATCAAAAAATTTAAATAGCTCCCCAAAAGGGGGAGTGTCTGTCAGAGAAGTTTGCCATATTAAAAATGTTTAAGTGCTAAACATAAACATACCTTGTTCCAGACAGAGATGTATATTGGAGTAATATGACCACCCAGAGCCAGGGAAGGGAATTACATCAGTGGACAGAGCACAGCAGATCAGCACAATGCAAGAGAAAGGCCGCTGGTGGGGAGGAATGTGGTTTTAGTAGCTGATTATTAAAATGAAAGCTTATTAAATTCCCTTTTGTCCTCATTTGTCCTCTGGTGTTGGCAATGTTGTTTTAAAAGAAGAATTAGGCTAAGCAATAATTTTGTTCCTCCCTTTTTCCATCAAAGGATGAGGGAACCTTACCAAGCTCCATGCCAGCACCTGTGACCCTGTCCCTCAGACACTCCAGACATTTGACGCACTGGGCCAGTGTCGTGGGGGACCTCTCACCAGCACTGATCAAGTCAACCCTGTGGCTTCCTGCCCATCCCCACCCCATGCTTCCCTCAGATTCACACAGCTTTCCACGTCTCACCCCCTAGGCCCTTTCCCTGCCAGCACGTCTCCCAGCTGTCCTGGTGCAAAGACAGCATCACCAAGGCAAGATTTGGGCTGTAAACTGGCTATTCAGAGGAAGTTTCAGCAGCTCTTTGCCACCATGCCAAGAGTCTGAAGCATCTCCTGCAGGCCGCCCCAGCATCACGTCCTCTCCAGCCCTGGAAAGAAGGCTGCACTTGAGGTCCTGGGCCAATATCGGGCTCTGAGCTCCCTGGGCAGCCTCACTGGGGCCTCATCCTCAACCTTTCAACACAGCAGACACAAAGGGCCCCTCATTTCACAAAACAAATCTTTTTCCAAGTGGAACCTAGTGTTAAATGCATGTCCCTGTCGCTTTCTGTGTTTTTTTCTCATAAAGATGGTTAATTGTAGAGACGGTTTTTCTTTTTTTTCCTCTTCTCTTCTCTCAGAGAGATAATGAGGATGACGAGAAATAGCCGTCTACCAAATACCAGTCATATCAATGCCACAGCACTTCACTTCAGCAATTGTTGTCCCTCGTACCAGTGACAAAAATATTTTAGTCTGGACTGTTCTTTGGAAACCAAAATTCTGGAAAATGTTGTTTTGTATGTCACTTGCACTTTGCCAATGTCTTTTACTGTCTTTCCACTTACATACCCAGTTTTTAAATGTCCTCATAACAACTTAGCATGTTTTCAGATGGTATAAAACTGGGAGAAGGATCAACATGTCAGACAATAGGGCTGCCATTCAGAGGGATCTAGATAGGTTGAAGAAATGGGCTGACAGAAACCTCATGAGCTCCCCTTACTTGGTACAAAAGTAATGCCATGTAGCAGGAGAGTTTGGGAGCTGACTGGCTGGGGATCAACTTTGCAGAGAAGGACCTGAGAGATCCTGGTGGACAGTAAATTGTGTGGCATGACCTTAGCATGAGGAAGACCAACCAAATGCTGGGCATCACTTTTAATACTGCACCAGTTGGAGAAAACCTATACAGCCCTTGTAAGGCCAGTCCTGGAGTGCAGTGTTCAATTTTGGGGTCCCCATCAGCAGTTTAACATGATCATAGAACCATAGAATTATAGAATGGTTTGGGGTGGAAGGAACCTTAAAGATAATCTAGTTCCAACCCACCTGCCATGGACAGGGACACCTTCCACTAGACCAGTTTGCTCAGAGCCCCATCCAGCCTGGCCTTGAACACTGCCAGGGATGGGGCGTCCACTACTTCTCTGGCCAACCTGTTCCACTGCCTCACCACTGTCACAACAAAGAATTTCTTCCTAACATCTAATCTGAACCTACTCTCAATTTGAAGCCATTACTCCCTGTCCTATCACTACAGTTCTCGGTGAAGAGTCCCTCTCCAGCTTCCCTGTAGGCCCGCTTCAGATACTGGAAGGCTGCTATGAGATCACCACACAACCTTCTCGTATCCAGTCTGACAGCCCCAACATTCTCAGCCTGTGTTTGTTTTGAGGGGAGGTGCTCCACTCCTCTTACCAACTTTGTGGTCTTCCTCTGGGCTTGCTCCAATACTTCTATGTCCTTTTTATGTTGGGGGCAACCAGAACAGTACGCAGTATGTTAGATTAAGTGTGTTCCTGGAAAATAAGCAAGTATGCAAAAACAAGGTTCTAAAGCATAAATCTGACCACTGCAGAGTGGTTTCTAAGTCAGACATTCAAATAGCACTACATATAGAACCCACAAACAGCACAGCATCCTGTGGTTGCTGGGAAGCAGAGTTAAGGTAACAAATTAATTTGGTAGATATTTTGAATGAGCTTCACATAACACGAGGGTGTATGGAGAAGGGCTACAGTGTAATGTTGCTTTCTTCTGTAGGAGGATAGCTGGGTATCTAATATCTCTAATATCTTTAGTCCATTTAAGCCTACACACTGCCAACTTCCATACAAATCAGAGGCAAATCTAGCTGTTTGATGAATTTACCTTTCTGTATGTTGTTTGAAAAGGCAAAATAATCCCTTGCCTCCTACACCTTCAAAACTAGAAGCAAAACAAAAGAATAAAGACATTTTTTAAATTTCTGTTTTCTGAATTCTCTTTGAAGGCATATTTTAGCAATGTAATTTCATGTTTCCTTTTAAAAATATAGGAGTGGTTTTTGCTAAAATAGATTATTATGTCAAAATGTGTCAGTTTTCATTAAACTACAGGATACAAAAGAAATAAGTGGCACTTTAACTGGAAAATAAGGAAATTTCATGGACTATGGAAGACTCATTTCCCTTCTTTGCCTCATTTTAAGAGTTTAGAGAGTAAAAATAAGTGTTAAGAGTTATTGTTTATTTCTAGTCTTGTTTGGGTCAGCTGTATTTTTGTTGGAAGGGCTTGATTTTGTTCTGCATGCAGTCTGAAGTTTCAATTTGTTCTGAAACTTTGGTCACTAAATCAAAATAGTATTGTTCTGCTGGTCTGCTTTAGATCTCACTGTCTCAGAGATGGTGCCTTGATGCCTTCTTCCTTCGTATGGGGTTAGTGCAGAAACAGGTGGTCACTGTTGTGTCAGTCGCTGACAAGAGGCAGAATCTACAGAGTTGTCTGAGAGAGAAAAAAATACTTGGTGCACAGTCATAAACCATGCAGGAGAGCTCCTTTTATTTATTATTTTGCATTACTGTGAGATACCCTGCTTACTTCTCTATCTTCCTTTCTATCTAATCCCCCAAAGTAACTGCATTACATCTCATAATCCTTTTAAGGCAATTAGTACTGTGTTTTCCTCCCATTCCTGAAAACTTCTATTTTTCCCATCAATTCTTTAACTATAGAAAATCACATGAAATAAGGACTGTTCCAAGATCTGCCATCAGGCAAGATAAAAAACCCGAGTTTGCTAGACATGTCATGAACTTTGCTAGTAAGAATCTGGTGGTGAAAAAATGGTAATTTTCAAGAATTTTCTTTTTTTGTGATGTAAAAATTTCTTTATGTTGCAGAAATCAGCAATGTAAAGCAGAAACAGCCTAGTGAAAAAAAGACTATATCCCACTGTGGTCTTCAATAACCAGAAAATGTGATCTTTTTCACAGTAAGTTTATAATCTATAAAAATTAAGCTCAGATCAAACATGACTTAACTGAAGTAGGTGTTTTAATTACACTTACAGTAGTACAGTACAGTACAGTATACATCTCTCCCTCTTGTTGCAGTTTTATTGGTCACAACAACACCTGATAATACTACATTATACTAAAAGATAGCAGAATCACCATGTCCTGGAATGATTTTCAAGGAATCATAAATGACAGACACACAGACCACAAATTAGTAGTGAGGTATTTAAATCTTAAGAGTTTCAGAGCCCAGAGGCTGGTGTAGTTATATGATTGCATCGTATCTGAGTGTTTTAAAATGGTTTAGTCTTGAAGGACATCACACATTCCCCTACAAGTAGACATATATGGTCAAGTTTGCCATTATTTTCCATGCAAAAGCTGAACACGTTCTTTTCCTGTAAGTGTTAAGACTACAGCTTCAGACCTAAAATTAAAGACTGATTATAGAAGAATGAAACTGAAGAACAGCTAATAAGGGTTATTCAGAATGGTTAGTCACCATTACACCCACATCAGCATTTCAGAGGTATTGCAGAAATCTTTTGGTGAATGCAATAATTCAGGGCATCCGAGTATGATGGAGCTACCTAAAACATACGTCTACAATAGATTCTTAATCCAAGATGAGCATTTTAAGACAAATGACTAAATGAAATTATTAGCTTTGAGAGCATAAGTAGTGTGTAAGCATTGTTGATCACTTCTCAAAGGGCACATTTGATGGAAGTGTAGAGCTCTGTGACATTTCTTTTGTGTATCTATCTCACTCAGATGTTCCCATTCTAGAAGGCTTGTCCCTTCAAGCTGAAATTGGACATACTATCATCTGTTGACACCTGTAGCTGAGGGAAAAGCATTTCTCTTCTGTTGCTGTGTGGAAGAGCACATGTTAAAACTGCAATTTGCTGTACTGATGATTTCTTTGATTTATCTAACTAGTGATACAGCTGTGGAAAGAGAACTACTGTCCAGTCTTGAGGGCTTTACAGGGAGGGTGATTACTACTGTTACTAATTACTAACATAGTGAAGTTTAATATTGCTAATATGTAAGAAAACAGGTTGTATTTTTCCTTATCCATCTTAAAAATTACTATCAGCAAGTTGCATATTAAGAGGAGGAAAGCTGTTATTTTGTTCTGCTTCACCATGACTCCATAGACACCAATTAAGCTATTCCAGTTTGGATCAGGTGAGACAGACAAACCGCCGTCATGTCAGTGTGAGTCCAATTTTACTGAGGAATAATTCTAGTTGATATAAGGGCAATGAAATGCTGCTTTCATGCTCTGTGTCAGGGAGGACAATGAAGACTTAGTAAAGGGTGGTTCAATTTCAGCAACTGCCTTAGCTTTGGATAATGGAAACCTCTTTCACTCCCATGTGTTGGTCACATCCTCTCATCCTGTGAACCTTCCTGTTCTTGTAAATGTTCCACTTCACCAGGGGATGTACCAGGACTGTTCTTGCATTTCCTATTGCTGATATCCAACATGGAAAATCATGTTATCATGCCAGATTTGCTTGGTAGGCACAGGGACAGTTGTTTTTCAACATCCACTCTTCCCCGCCTTCTTCAAAAAAAAAGCAAAAAAAATCCCTGTGATTTTTCACAGGAAAGCCCTCAGAAAACAAAAATATTGAGGTCTTATATAAAAACATAGAGAGTTCCTTAGCAATGTACAAGAAAAGGGAAAAGACAAAGACAACAGGGATAATTTGATCCAGTGTAGATGTTCCAGATGGAAACACTAATTTCTTCCCTTGCCACAGTGGAAGTACAGAATAGGTAACAAATGGTTCTCACATTTCTTATGTCACCCCATTGTTACCCCACAGCTATGTCTGATTATTACCTTGACTCTTTGTTCATACACTTGTTCAACTAATATACTGCAGGGTAAATGCAGAGTCTTGGTGCAAGTTCCATGCTTACTTCAGTTTGAAAATAGTGTTCTTGAGTTTGTTTTTTCATCCCTTCCGGTTTTTAAAAGTTTATGTTTCAAAATACTGAGCTTTCTTTTATTCCTTTGTTTCTATTTTATTGTAATTTTGTGTGTTTAAGGTTGCCACATGTCTAATTTTTCTTACACAACCAGGAAATGTTTTCCAAATTGGTAATTCTTTACCGTCTTTTTACCACTTTACCAATGTCCTTGAATGGAGAGAAATTACAGCCATCCTTATAAAAGCCCAGGATGTTGTTATGAACTGCTGAAACTAAGTGCTCAGGAATTTTTTAAAACCACCATAGAACTTGTTGAAGCCTGTTAACTGCCATTTTAATACAAGCAGATATTTCACTGCCTTTTTTCACAGCAGTATTCTTCGATGTTCTAGAGTTTATTTGGACACATCCACTGTCTGGTGACATTACAATAGTTTAAATGAGTCTTGAGTACAAATCATGTTGTACAAACTCTTTTTTCTTTTTTTTCCCCAAAATACATAGGGGAGGATTTCTGAGTATTTGGAGGTTTTTGTTTGAACTAACATAAGTATTTAAATCTTAAAAATATGGTTTAACTGATAAATACCAAAAGCCTTTAAAATCCAGCAAAAGCCGATAAAAGACAGGCAGTCATCAGTTTGTTTAGCATTAAGAAGCTCTAGAAGGTGACTTTAGTGGTTCCTGGAGAACGAGATTTCTGGCCCAAGGATATCTGATCTTCATATGAGCGGATGACAGAGATCAAGGTGTGCATTAGTGTGTGGCCCAAATCTGCTGCTTGAAAGATTTTCCTGGGTGGATAGCCCTGTTCTAGCCAAGATACTCAAGCCCCAAATTCACATAGAGAAGCACTTTTTTCATAGTTTCTGGTGACACATGGGCCTATGTGTACTTCTTATGCCTTATATTTTACAAGAGAGTCTGAACAACAACAACAAAAAATCCTGTGGCTTTCAGTGAGATAGGTTGCTACCCCTGAGAATATATTTAGAAGTAAATGGGATCAAAAAAATTATTTTAATGCATCTTCTGTCTTCAGTCTAAAGTTACTCTGTCAGTATATACATAGTGTAAAAAACCACAACTATTTCTTCAACTCACATCTAAGCTGAAAAACAGGATTATGGCATTACCACTAGATTTTAGTCCTACTTCTGCAGAAGACCTATAATAACTCTCAGTAGATAACTACCCATATTTTAACCTGCACTTCTAACAATTTTACTGCACAGTTTAGACTTAGGTTTTCTGGGAGAAAAAAGATTTGCAGATCTTCCTTTAAAGAGATTTTTGCTTCACAAAGTTTGGGCCAGGATCACAGAGAGTCGTGCTGCTTAAAGCTGGGCTGAGGTTTGCAGGATGAATGAGTCCTGGCAGAATATGGCAGAAAAAACCCTCCTTGTAACACAACTGCAGGTAGTTGTCTCTTAAACTTGTTTGGTGTGTGTAGGTATGACCAAAACCTGATGAAAGTATGCAGATATGCTACTCCCCCAGGAGAAATGTTTGATTTAGCAGTGTTTCTTGAGATGTCTGGACCTGTCTAAATGGGAAAATTTACCAGTTTAACTATACCGCTGTAATTCCCTATGGGGATGGAAGGAATAAGTGTATCCATGAAGACGGTTAGAGTTCTGGCAGTAAATTTCTCTGGGTAGACAAACCCTTCAGGTTTTGCCCACAACTTGAAAATTCAGACCTGATATTCATAAGACATAATTGATGAAGTTGCAACGCAGAGACAACACAGCTGCTCAGTCTTAGGTGAAAGAGCAAGGAGACCTGTTTGTTATTTGACAATGTTTGCCAACATGTACAGGACTATCATCACCTCATTTGATATGGTTTTGTGCCCTCTCAATGCTCTGCAGATCTCCATTTTATTTGGACTAGACATTGACTATTTGAACCAAACTCAACTGATTTGGCTCGTTAGACTCAACTTCATGAAGTAGCCTGTGCTCTTCCCATCCCTGTGGTGGAAGGGTCGATAAAGTACCAGGTTTTGCCAGCAGGGAGTTATCACGTGTGAGAGGCATTTGTCATGATGACATACTGCCATCCCAAGTGTGTGCAACCTCTCCAGTGAAGCAGACCTACAAAAGGACACTCTTTCCTTAGCTAGTCAGTGACAGACATGTTACACAGAGATGCTTTGCAGACCCATAGAAATAGATCTTATTTTGCCTAAATTTGCATATCCAGAGCTGCCTTTCAGAGGCTTCCAAATCGATTTCACTTTTTGCCTGACCATGTAGACACATTATAACTTCTCTTATTTTACCTCAGATGGTGGAACAAACTCTCTCCTGTGCCCAGAACAGAAGGACCTCATTGCAGTCACTTACCAACAATCACCAGCACCGAACAGTTATTCTTCTTCTGGTTACGAATGAAAAGATAATAACAATTCACCAGCAGTAATGGCAAGACATGAAGCATATTTTAATTTAGCAAATGCACAAACGTTGCCATAAAACATCAGTAGCTTGAGGTCTTCTTTAGAAATGAGCTGTCAGAAGGGGAAGGGGGAAAAAAAAAAGAGCGGTTAGTATCAAAAGGGCATTGTCTGACCTGCTGGTTTTACAGGCTTTTTTCCATAGTACATAAGTCCTATTTAGGACTAGAAGTCTTTCAAGCTGCTCAGTATTCCTGCCTTCAGAGAATAAATACACACTTTTTACATTTACCTGAATATGAATGTGGCTGAAGACAATTTTTCACCTTTTCATTCAAATGCTTATTCGCTCTTTTCCTCCTCCATAAAATATGCAACTGAGCAGACTCCCTTGGAACTAACAGTGACAGATATAATTAATTAGCTGTATAATCTTAAATTGTTGTTCTAGTTTTTATGTTAATTTTTGTAAGAGGAGGTTTAAATCATTAAACTGAACTCTCGGTGCTAAGGACTGTAGTGATGGACCTGATTTGGAAGCTCAAATTAAACAAATTAAAATCTGTGAAAGAGTTTGTTCTGCTTTCAGACTGCTTCTCAACTCAGTTCAAATTTAGTATTTAGCATTTTAACCATTTTCAGTCCCAATTTAAACTTCTACAGGTCACTTCTAAAGATTTGTGTTCTGCTCCTGAATGGTCTGTCACTGGACACCCTAAATGTTTGCGTCCCATACTTCAATTTCTCTTTGTGTAAATCTGTATTACTGCTAACTACTTCAACGAACAAGTGATAGAAAAATGCTAATAAGGAGCAAATATGATAAAAAATATTTGTTGTGATAGTGACATTTTACAGAGAAGCTTGAGGATTGTTACAAATTTTCATTCATCACAATCTGTATTTTCTCGATTTGTATTTTCTTTTGTAGATTTTGTGGATAAATTTGTAGATAAATTATAAGTTAATATAAGTTAATTACCACATTTTGGTAATACAGAGTAAGTGCACGTGCACGACCTCAAGACTAAATTGGGCTTCTTTAAGGGACAATTGGAAAGGAAAAGAGTGTTTTACTGGTTTTATCAGTCAATTTTCAGCATATAGCAACACCGAAGAGTCATGGTTTCCTAAAGAGTTTCCTTCTGCTTATTTCCTGGAAGAAATCTCTGCTCACTGATTCTGATGAAGTATCCTACAGAGCTGAATGCCCAGAATAGGAAATCTCAGCCCATAATAGAAGACTGCTCACTCTGTTAGAGATGCACCTAATCCCACAGCTGCCAAGCATATACCAAAAGATCAAGAAGCGTAAATAAAACATGTATTCTTGACAAACTGGACAAATCATCTGAAAAAAAGGCTGCATAAGTGCTCTAGTTTCAATCTCTTGTGATGTTGAATCCTTCAGTGCACCAAGTTCAATAAAGATCATTACTACAATGATTTGGAAAATGGTAGGGTTTTTGGTTTTCATTTATTGTGTGACCCATGGCATTATTGAAGTTACATGAAGGAAGAAATGGGAGTGGTAAATGCTTTATTGTTAATCAGTCTGATTATTATTCAGTCATGGGTTAAGAAATTAGAAATGCATTTTCAGATTTGTTGAAGCACTAAAGATCTTCAAAAAATTTGTGGCTAAATAACCTGTGCACTTCTAAACATCCCATGCCAGACATGGCCCACTTCTGAATTTAGGGCAGACTTCTCTTCTAAAAATATTTATTGAAGCATAACTAAGTCACACTATGATGTGCAAAGCCTAGAATAAACAAAGATCAATCTCACTTAAAGGATTTATTAGACTTGCAGGTGGAGAGTCTAAAGCAGACCAGCAACTTTCTCAGATACAAATTGGTATCCAGTGCTGACAATTCCTAACCATCAGCAACCTCTGCTTCACTCTCCTTGTTGAAAGGACTGATTTGCCCTGATATCTAACCTAAATCATCCTTGCTGTTCACCATCATTGTTTGCTGCTGGACATTTTCCAGCTGGCACACACCCTTCATGAAGTCTTTTACCCAAAGCCAGGTTGCATACTCTAGCTCAGGCATTCACAGTGCTGAGCAGAGCAGAAGGATTATTTGCCAGGCTTTGCAATCTGTATTCCCGCCTAGTGCGTGTCAGGAGGGTGTTTTGCAACAGCATGACATTGTTGCAAGTGGTCACTCCCCACTGTTTAGTTCCTAGAACTTGTCCTTACTGAATATCACCCGATTTTTTCAGACAATTTATCCAGTTAGTCAAGGTAATTTTGAATTCTAATCCTGTCCTCCGGCATCCAGTCTTTCTCAACTTGACATTTTCTGGAAATTTAATAAGCATGCTCTTCTTCCCATCTAGGTCATTAATGAAAATATTGAATATAACACAGCCAGGGCAAACTCTTGCAGAATTCCATTTATGCATCTGTTAGCATGAAGGACTCATGGCAGAGCAATCAGTAAAAGTTAGTAAGCAGATGCATTTAACTGTTACAATTATCTCTTCTTCTAAGTCAGCACACTTTGACTTGAATGCAAACAATTCAAATTCAAGGTGTACGGTTTAAAAATCCAAACATGATTGCATCTGTTCTCATCTGAGCAGTCTGTTTCACAAGGGACCCATTTCAAACTTCATTATAGCTAATGAATGGCTCCTGTAAATTTCAGTGGACCATGAATCAAGTTCGAAAAAAAGGCTAAACATGATCCTTCACTGACACTAAAAGTTCTGCAGAAGTCAGCATTTGATTTTTAAAAAATATTTTTATTAATTAAATTAATGAGTCAGCAAAACTGGTGAAAAATTGATTTTTCTCAAATTTTATATTTTCACCAAATGATTGAGGAATAAATTAAACACATTTCAAACTTATTATGCAAACATCTAAGAGTAAATGGATAACCCACCCAAACCTAACTAACCAAAAAAAAAATCCCAGTATGAGCTGATGGTGGGCCTCACTGGAATAGATTTGTGATTTCAGAGTCAGCCTCTTTTGGCTCTCACAGAGTTTGAAATGTTAAATACGGATTAGAGTTTTCTACAGCCTCTGGCAGTTAAAAAATTTTGCAATTTTGTAGCTTGATGGCTTATCTACATAGATTCAGAGATAGTAAACTCATTGTAGAGGACTGCTCTGATTACCTTCAAAATAGTACCAGGGAGTCCTTTAAACTAATTTCTGCCTAGACTTCGTTTTATTTTCTTTAAAAGGGTAAAGAGTTAACACTAGCAAGAATTTTACTGTAGCCTTTTGGTTGATTCCAGAAAATGCCTATTTTAATTCCAATGACTAGTTATCATCACAGCTAAAATTTGTCAGCCTGGAGTCTAAACTTGGCTCATTTCAGCCAAATTCACATACAATGAAACTTGAAGGATCACAAAAGCCTTTCCGTTTTATATTTCTGTTTTCCATACTATTACTTCAGGTGTAACCCCTTATTCTCCTCTTTCACAAGTTGGAAGTAAGTGTGCTTACAGTCTTTTTTATCCAGCCCCCAGCAGTGGATCTTCACTAAATATTGCTTTTATTTCCCTTCCTTCAATCTGATTTCACCAAAGTCCTCTTCTAGAGCTATTGCTCAATTACAAGCTGAGTAAAACATACAATCTGTGTATCTTGAACAAGAAAGGGTTTTTAAAAATAGGTTCATTTCAAATGAAGGTGATGAGACCCTGGAACAGGTTGCCCTGACAAGTTATGGGTGTCCCATCCCTGGAAGTATTCAAGGCCGGGTTGGAAGCATCTTTGAGCAACCTGGTCTAGTGAGAGGTGTCCTTGCCAGTGGCAGGGGGTTGGAACTAGATGATCTTTAATGTCACTCCCAACACAAACCATTCTATGATTTTATGAATTACCACTAGATATCTGCAACATTCAAATTAAAGTCCTCTGCCCTTACACGTTGGAGGCAGACATCACCACAATTTCCTATGACTTATCTCCTACTGTTTGGATCACCTTTACAGATTCTTTCAGCTGCCCTTTTCTTTCCTGCCGCATTCCAACATTTATTTCTGTACCTAACCTTCCACAGTGCCCTCTATGTGTGCACTGCTCTCTGCATTTAATGACAAAGACCTGTTGCTTTCTATTTGTGTGAACTTGCTGACTCCAGGATAGATGGAAGAGAGGAAAAGGAAGACTATTAAGAGACAGGCTAGAGTCATATCTTCGAATAGATAGATTGTCTTTGTTAAAGATAAGCTTATAATATTTCCCCTTTGCATTTTTTTACATTTAAACTTAAAATATTTCATCTTGCTGTATTTTGTTTGACAGTAAGAGAGTTATCTTTCTCTGAATTTTAGTTACCTTTACTGTCCTCTTCAGGATGCCTTATGTGTCAGGTCTTCTGTTCAGCCATCACTTTGCTATGGGAGGTGTTCCTTTCTATGGGTGCAAACTGAGAATGTCAGAAGAGTTTTTCGGCTTGCTTGCATAATGGCTGAATATTTTTCTTGTGTAACACACTTTAGTAATTTGGTGGTCTAGCTGGAAATATCTGATTTGTAGCTTGAAATCTGGAAAAGCTTAAACCATGTAACAGTCGGGAACCTTCAGCTGGGACAGCCACTTTTGTACCCTGCACGTAGATATTGCTGTTCACCTGGGCCCTCCACCCTCTTGTCCTGCTCACTTGTTTTGACTTGTTTCAGATGCTTTAGGAAACAAACTGTGAATATGCCTATAGGGAAAGTGTTTGGTTTTTGTACAAATCCTCAAGTAGACACTTGCTCTGATAGTGTTATTTCCACATGAGCTTTGCCAGAGAGAGGTAGTCTAGCCTATCATCCTGTAAAAATATACTATTTATCTTTCAGAAGAGAGGACAAGTATTGACCTGAGCACCCAGCACAAGACCTGCAATGCTGACTGAAGTTTTCATGCACTCTTCTCATGCTAATAATAAATCTAATTAGCAATTAGTAAAAGGACCCTTTTTTGTGTCAAAAACATAAGAAAGAAAAAGTCAATATGTTGTTATAGACTTCACTTGTGATTTTTAGGCAGCTGCTTCAGCATCTGGTTTTTTGTTTTACTTTCAGGAAGTAAATGTGGACACTTTCAGGTGGAAAGCACTGTGAAAATGTGAAAACCTTCTCAAAAATGGTTTTGCAAATAAAGCAAAATAAGACCTGTCTTCTCCTAAAAATTACCAGGTTCATAATTTGGTGAAGACAGAGTTTGCCTAATTTAGATTTCATTTTCATTACAACACGGTATGAAACAATCCATTTCAGTGAAGAGGCATCAATCCATGATATTTTTCAGCCAAACAAACTGAGATTTGATAGTTGCAATTCAGCCTAGGAAAGGAAGGCTACCCAAGGCAACCATGTGGAGGTGAAAATTGCCTCTGACAGAATTGTATTATAGGCATATTTGACAATTGTGCAACAAGCATGTTTGACTGAGACTTCTCTCCCTCCCTCAACATGCCACATATTTGGCTAAGAAAAGCCACTTTATGCCTGAAGGCATGACTGCAGTGCCTGTTTGTATGCCCACCAGCACCACCCTCGTGAGAGCAAGCATGGTCTCATTCGCCATCACCCCTTCCTCCTGCTGGTTTAACCAGCCCTCTGACTGTTCAGATTTATTCTGAAGGCCCTAACTCCCTGTATCAGTATCATTCCATGGACAGGAGATCTTATATGTTTAGGTATATAACTTTCCTGTTAAATTTTGAAAGTACCCTGGGTATTCTAGTAGTTTATTTCAACTGCAGTATAACTTAGGCACATCTCCTCTTCCCCATAAATGTGTAGTTCATGTTGCTGCATCAAGTCTTCCAATCTTGGAAGAAGGATCAGAGATGCTCCTTACACAGTGGGAAAGAGGTTCTTTTCAACAGTCCTAAATACGTCCTAAATATACTGCTTTCCACTACTGCTATAGTCCTGTAATACAAAATGTCATCATAATTGCATTATGTGAGATTCCTTCCCATCAGTTAAAAGTGAAATTTAAGGTCCTATATGCTCAAGGAAAATCACTGACTTTACCTTATCAAACAAAATGTATTCCACAATTATTCCACATGCAAAACCAAGTTGTAAGGCAATACCTTTCAAGAAAAGTAATTTGCAGTTCAGTGACTTTAGTTTGCAAGCCTTTCCGTACCAGATTCTGAGTTGAATGGTCTTTTGTTAATTAACTAGTTTATAAGTCTGGGATAAGTGTGCTACCATTTCGTTTTGAACTTCACTTACTAGAACAATCCATCCTATAGCCTCAGTTACACAGATCAGCTTTATGCAACAGGAAACATACTTGTCAAATATAAATGCAACCTCAAGAAAACAGGCAGTCTCTAGTCACACTAGGGACATATTCTTGTATTAGTCAAAAAATGTAAAGATTATTCTGAGTTCATTAAACAGTGCTTGGCAGTGGACACGTGGAAATAAATTTGTCTGTAGCATGAAGTGATTTCTTCTGGAAAC
Source organism: Ptilonorhynchus violaceus (assembly GCA_013397565.1). Taxonomy (NCBI): domain Eukaryota; kingdom Metazoa; phylum Chordata; class Aves; order Passeriformes; family Ptilonorhynchidae; genus Ptilonorhynchus; species Ptilonorhynchus violaceus. The sequence continues at coordinate 9,845 of VZRJ01005913.1, read as the reverse complement.
AATTCTCACATGATCAAACCACCAGTCTGCCTCTGTACCTCTCCTCACAGGAACTCTTGTATCTGTTGGCTGGTTTGAGGTGCAATTAGCTTCCTAAAAATTAAGAAAATAAGCAGTATTCTGGGTAGTGAAGTTTATTACTCCAATCCCAATTAAAGAGTAGGCCAAACTCATGTCTTGTTAGACATTGGAGTATCTCTCCAGCCCAACAATTTTTGTTACTGCTCCCATTTCAGAAGAAGCTTTCATCAGCATTTACATCTCCGTTGAGATACAGATCTCTCTGTTGTTTGGCATGAACCCAGGAGAAACCACACATCGTTTGATCTCTGGAGCAAATGCTTCGTTTTGCCAGTGTGCATTTAGCAGTTAGACAATGCCTGGGGACAATGCAGCTGAAATTCTGCTCTCTTCTTGGCTTGGGCACCTCTGCTCTGACTACTTGGAAGTCATACCTTGTTGGTCCCAGGCCAGTGGGGAGTCACAGGAAAGGGAGGCACGCTGCTGTGACCTTCCTCTCTTCGTTCATTAAAAGCAGTTTCCTGTACATTGTGTGGGAAGTTAAATCCTGATTGTGTACGCAGGGAATCCTCAAAGCATGTCAACAGCATCAAGTTCTTAAGGGACCTAGCAGGATAAGACACCAAAGTGGCCACACAGAGCCTGAGAGCATGTAAGGACATCCATACCTAGGCATGCAGGGACCTGTAGTGTAAGGTGCTTGCTGGGTTTGGCAGCAGACAAGTGCCTATGTTCTATTTCCTGTTCCTATTCTCTTCACTGGGTTTCATCTTGCCTTTTTTTTCCCCCTAGAAAGGCGAAAAACTTTGCCTACTTTCTCTGCTGGTATTATACTACTCTCTGGAAACGTAGATTATGCTTCAGAAAATGGAAATACCAACCTAGAGAAACCCATGGTGGCAGGGGAAGGGCCATGGTAAGATCAGCCTTGAAACCTGCCCATAATCAAGATCCTTCCTTCTCCCTTGTGCTTGTGTCCTCAAGCACATTATCATGAAAGCACAGCCTGTGGTCTTATTGACTCTTCAGCTCAGTCTTCACCCAGGCAAAGCCCCAGTAAAAACAGTGTTTCATGAGAATGAAAATTTGTCCAACACAGACTAAACACAGATTTTATCAGAGAAGTTATTGTAGTTGGGCTAGAAATGACAGCTGACAAAAAACATAAGGGAAGGATACCAGGTTTAGTGAGATCATGATAACTACTGCTAACAGGGGAGGTGTGGCTAAATTATGTGCCAAAAATGTATCTAGTAGATGCAGCTATTACCTTCTGATCTCTTCTGTGCCTGAAGAAACACAATAAATTATATGAAAGTATTTGTAACAGAACTTTCTTGAATTAAGCCTCACATCAGAAGTGCATTTTCCTCCGCTACCAAATGGCAAAATCCACACACGTAACTTTAAACATATTGCAGCAGCAGCAGAATGTGTGTTCAGCCCACAATCAGTAAGTACAATTCACCAACTATTTTACAAAAGGCTGAATTTTTTTTTTATTCATATTTAGCTGTTGGATCTCTCTCACATTTCTTTACATGAAGAGAAGTGCCAATGTGCATATTTTCTTGAGGTTTTGGGGTTTTTTTCAACTCCCGTTAATTCTCCCATGTGTGTTTTGGTAGGAGGTCGGCAATTACATTATGGAACAAACATGTCTTTCTGCTACCAAATTACAAAATCAAAACAAAATAAATACTATCAGATGAAAAGTTGTTAATTAAGACAATTAACCATGTTTCTTTCATGGCTTTCATCTTTTATTAAGGTTTACTTGAAAGATATTGAAAGTAAGTATTCTAACCTGTAAAATGTGTGTTATCTCTCGAAGGCAACACAGCTTCTCCTATTTTCCACAATCATTTTATACAGTATTACTAACAACAGGAAATCATTGCCTATTGTACATTTAAGATCAAAAAATACTGAGGCAAGAGGAGGACATTTTTCTGCTTATCTTTATTTCAACTTGTATGTATATGTAATAGATTTTTTTTACATCCCTTTTCTGATAGGCCATGATCCTGAATAGAATGTACTGTGGAATATTTACCTCACAATGGTCTAGAGAGTACAGATGTGGAAACTTAGTACTTTAGAAGTCCATCATCTTTCTTACCTGACTCATACAGTCAGAAGAAACTTGATGTCTGCCACAGCAAGTAAAAATTAGCAGAGGCTGACATGAATGCTAGCCAGGTTGTGATTTAATGTCTATAAAACATTATGGACTCTTATATACCATGTTTTGTAACTGAACTCGTGTTTGGGTACACAGTAGCTCTCCAGAAGAGAAACAAGTTCCACAGCATGATTTTGACATCAATTAAGCTTTTTTCATTTATGAGCAGAAACGGGCCAGACTGAATATTTGGCTTTCTGTGTCACAAAGGGAGAAGGATTAGACAGAACTACAAACAAATATATTGCACTCAATTTTCAAGAATGTCCTTGGTGAGAACAATTTTTTCAGGATCCAAGTATTTCAGAATGCACAGAGCATTGGAAGCTCCTTTTTAATAAAGATATGCTGCTTGCATGTGTTTTCAATTCATTCATTCATTCACTCATCCATTCATTCTTCTAAAAAATTCTCTGCTTGGCAAAATGGGACGTAAATTTAGTCTGCAGCTGTTCCCACAGGCTGTTGAGTTTAATTGAAAGTAGATGTGATCCAGTGTCAAAGTGGGCATTAAAACAGAAGTCTGCTGGAAATCTTGGGCTTGGTGCGTGAGACTGATAAGCGCCCTGGCTGCTGAGCAAGGGCTGTGAATGCACATGTGAGTGACACCAGTGCTGTGGAGGAAAGGAGTCCTGCTCTGGACCCCTCTAAAAGATGAGACTTGTGTTTGTCCTAGCACAGAGGATGGGTGTGCAGAGTTAGCAGTGTGCTGCCGCATTCTGCACAGTAAGCAATTGAAGACTGTATTTGGCAAGTGTTTTCCCCATTCGGCTTTGTCCTTTCATATGTATATGGATAAGCAAATTAAACCCCATTCTTAGTGTGGTAATGGTTGGACTATCCCAAGCAAAGCAAACACACACAGCAGACAGTGATGCTGGCTCTTACTAACGTTTCAGATACCAACTTCCTACCAGGTAGGGATTTCCTCCTTGGGACAGCCTGTTTGCATTGTCCACCTAAACTCCACACCAAATGTAATACCCTTTGCTGCTCAGCAATTCCACTTTATAGGTTGTCTATCTGGAGAAACCAAAAATTGTGGCTTGCCTACTCTACCCTCATGGAGGAGAGGTGCTCAAGACTCACCTGACGACTCTGAAAAGGCAATTGAGTGAGGTGTGGTGGTAATGTTTTTGCAATAGGCAAGATTTGCAAGGATAGGCAGCATCCTCACAGCAGGTCGATTGCTTTAATGGAGAAGAAAATCCTCATACCTGTTGCCAGGCATCCATGTCTGATCTTCAGGTATGAGCATGAAAAAAACCTAAAAACAAAAACCACAAACAAACAAGCAAACACAACAACAAAAACAAAACCAAACAAATAAAAAACACCAAACACCTCAAAACAAAAGAAAAAAGAATCCCCAACCTCTGAAGAGTAGAGGAGAGAAGGCGATTAAGGGGTTAAAAAATTCGAATCCGCGTAAAAAGGGACAGCAGTTAAAAGGGGAAAACGCCTGCAGTTCTGAGAATCAAAACTTCTTCCTCCGAGTAGTCCACGATCCGACTGCCTGCTCCATGCAATCGGAGGCAGGGGAGCAGGCGGCGATAGTACTTTAACACTTCATTTGCAGGCTGAAGGGGTTTTCTTTGACGGTCACCTTTCCTTTGAGAGGGCACATTTGCCCGGTGTGCCCACTCCACTGCATTGTCACCGTGTCGTTCCGTCCCCCCGCGGTCCCCCCGCCGCCAGTGCCTCCCGCGGGGCTGTAGCCTGCCCGGCTCCCCCGTTAGCCCTTCCCAAATCGGGTGCCAACGGGCTTGTAAGAATTTAATAACACGCTATACCCTTTGATTAAAAAAAAAAAAAAAAGTGCTTTCTAAGACTACTCGGGAGCAGCGTTAATTAACTGTGGAGCAACTTTAATTGTCAGGAACACTCTTTCAGCCTTTCGCACGCACAAGTCGGTGAAAAAAACACTTGAGATACCCTGAACAGCTAATTTTACAAAATAGAGGAAAGTACTTTGAAGCGTCTCCTCGGGACAGAGTTTTCTGCAATATAACTCAGGAAAGAAAAGGAAATTTAAAAAGCCGTCTTCGACCTACCGTTAGACGACATGAATGAGTTTAGCAAGTCAGCCAAAAGCCCTAGTCACCCTGTCACCTCCCCCTCCCAGCAGCTTTCAAAGAATTAGGGGATGAAACACCTAAATCCTGCCCTAGTGGCTGCTTTCGCATTTCCAGAGCCTCTTCATCTGCGACAAAGGAGATCGTCCTGCTCCAGCGAGGACCCGCGGCCGCCCCATTGCCGGCCGCCCCATCGCCAGCCGCCGCGTGTATGCTCGACAGAGCCTGGGGGGCTACAGGCACCTTATCCATCTCATTTATTTCCAGGCGATTTCACGGAGATTCGTTCTCCCGCAAAGGAGTGGAGCTGCTCATCTGCCCGCAGAAGCGAATTCTGGACCATTTGCTCTGCAAATAAATAAGCCCACCCTCCTAAGGAGTGTTGCGGTGTGTCGTTTCAGGGGAAGCAGGGAAAGCAGAGAGGAAAAAAGAGCACTTCTCCAGGGGGAGAGAATTGGTCGTGATTTGGAGTAAAACACCGTGACTTCGAAGGACACACCGGCGCCCGGTGCGAGGACCTGTGTAATGCCGGCGGGGGGGCCGGGCCCCGCGCCTCCCTGCAGCCCCCAGCAGCGTCGCACGGGTCAGCCACGGAGCTCTGCACAACCTTCAGAGTTCCCCCTCCGCCCTAGCCCAGGCAGCCCCGCCGGTGCAGCTCAGTCCCCTCGGGGGTCCCGCCGCCGACGGGGCGCACACGCCGGGTGGCGCTGCGAGCCCGCGGCAGCACCGCCCGTGTGCGCCGGTGTGTCTGTGTCTGTGTCCGGGCCGGGGAGGAAAAGGGCAAGGGGAGCAATGGGGAGGCAGCTCATCGCTCTCGAAAGAAGCACCGGTGCAGCGATGGGGAGAAAATCGAAGCGAGGTGTAGAGCCTTCTGCTCAGCAGCAGCCGGGATGTGCGAGTGGACGGCTTTATTGCCGGCGGAAGGAGAGCTTGTAAGGCGTGGGGCAGCTGGAGGTTGCAGCGGGTGTATAGGCACACGCATAAACATCCTCCTGTCTCGAGGGATGAAGACAAGTGTAAAGCAAAGGATGTTGCTGGCAATAATAATATTACTTTTTAAAAAAAAAAAAAAAAGTACTCTTTTCCTCGTCCCCGCAAAGGAAACTTGCACGGCTTGACATCTTCCCAGAAGCAAAAACTATTCAAAAGAAGCCTCCCACCCAACCACCTCTCCTTCCATAACCAGGGACGAACGCTCACAAGCCTTCCTTCTTGCGACCCCGACCCACAGGGCAGCCCCGAGGCCCCAGCCAGGAGCAGGGCTGCTCCCATCACCGCCACCCTGGGGACACCGACACTTCGCAGGTGCGTCGGGGCTCCGTGTCTGCTTTTTGCGCTTTTCAGAGCAGTATCGCTCCGCCTAAAAAGCAGAATCCTTTGATTGCCAAAACTAAGGTTGCTGCCCAGGAGGTTGGTCCATTATTCAGCCCCTCACTGGGCCTTGCAGGCTATATAAATATGCTTCTTGGAAAATTGTGCTTCTTTTCAAGAAGTAATACAGGATCCCAGTTTGTTTCAAAATCCACAAGTGTAAAATGGAATTGCTCTGTATTTAGAGAGCCCCACTAAAGCTCCTGTGCACTATTGCTTGCCATTATCCCCTATTTCCCTAATCCCTTTTTTAAAAAAGTGAGTAATTCCAAGTGGCAGTTAGAAAACCACAGAACTGGAAACACTGTAATTGTCCTAAATAGTGCAGTTTTTCTCAATACACACCTTCCTGATGTGTAACAATTTCTCCATATACTTAAGCACAAGACAGCCAGTTTGCTTAAAATGGTGCCACAACAACAATTGAAAAATTGGTGTTCTACTTTTCAAAGCAGATATTGCAAAATGTGCTTTCCCCCACTGAATTGTTGAGAAATTTTTAATATCTTTATGATTAAAAAAAAAGTGTAATGGAGTGAAAGCAGACCCCAATTAATTCTAAGAAACACAAGGTTATTCTGATACAGCAAAAGAGTTTTGTCCTTTTATCATCAATCTGGTGAGAGCATGAGCAACTGCACACCAAATTTGTTCACACCTTTTCTCAGCTCTTTCTTCGCAAAGCTAAACCTGAGGTCGCTTCATGGAATGTAACTGAAATGTGGCAGGTTTTGGCAAGTGCATACTTACTTTCAACCCTTCGTATTGAAAGATTTGTTAGACTGCATCAAGTATCCTTACTCCACCGCCTATACAGCCGTGAAGGTGTTGACAGCTGGATTAGCCATCACATGCACAAATAAAGCATTTGAGATTTCATTTCTTGTTTTCTGCTTTCACATTCCTAGACTGGAATCGAGGAGAAGTCAACACCTTTTGATCGCTGTTTAGTCTCGTCAGGCACAGGCCGAGGGTAGCAGGAAAGACACTACCAGCAGGCAGAAATGAAGTGGTGTTTTAAATCACTTCAGCTCCACATATCTCCCATCACTGCTCTATTGAAATTTTAAACTGGAAAATTACAATAAAAAGCCGGAATAATGGGTAAAGCAGGACACGAAATTCGATAGACATTGCTACGAGCTTGAAGGGAAGCGACTTAAAAGGTCAGAGAGCAAACGGGAATGGCCACAATCATCTGAAGGCAGTTGGAAGGTAAGTTGATGGACACCGGTTTGACCTGTAGGTCAGCAAACTAGTTTAACTCTACCTTGATCTGCACAACGCACAGACAAGTTCCCGGCTCCTATCAAGCAACTCAATGCCCTTATCTGGAAGGGTTTAGTAAAAGTAAATCCACTACAAAAAGGAGCTATTCAGCCTTCAAGTGCTGGGTTTTGCTGGCAAAAGAAAGTAAAAATACGTGTGTTCTCACACAGCCCGGATCCAAACTGGTGGCTCCCAAACAGCAGAAGCACACGTTCCTTCCCGGGGGAAGGACAAATTTTGTTGCTGGCTCTATCCCACTGCCAGACAGTCCCGAGACTGAGCAACCAGTGCGCTAAAGAAACCATCAAACTCCTGGACAGTAGCATTTTGATAGCACTCTCTTTTCAGGGGGATATCAGAGAAGCAGTATTAGAAGTTATCCTCTACTCCATTATTACCCTTTTTACTAGTTACTCAGACCATTCCATCTGGACCAAAACTTCCAAGTAACATAACCACCACTGCCTCTCACTCCCACTGGGGAAATCAGGTGCTGCTACACCACCCCATTTACATGGCATTAAAAAAAAAAAAAAATCAGAGCGAACTGTTGCTTTGTTTCAGAAGGAAACTTTGCAGGCCCCTCTCATGGTTACACTTGTAGTGAATAAAAATCAGAATGCAGCTCAGAAACAGTCAACTAGAAGAACTCTTGTTTCTAGTGGTTGTTAACAGACCCATCTAACCCCTACACCATGCAGAGGACCAAAATCTTGAATGCATCTGGAGTTCACTCGTCCACACTTTTTTGCCCTGCATTTTAACACCTGCTGTTTAAGGTACTACTAACAACATGTTTTACATGGATGCACAAAAGATCTTTCTGCTATGCAGATTCCATGCTCTAGCCCTGATTTTTCAGTACCCCAACAGTGAGCATCACCTCCCTATGTAACACAAGAGGCCAGATTTCCTAACAGAAACAACACATCCTCCACATGCTTCCGCACCTCCCCATCCCGAAAAAAGGTGGTAAGAGAAAGTGTTAGGAGTTTGAGGGTTTGGGGTTGGTTTGGGTTTTGGTTTGTTTTGGGGATTTTTTGCAAAAACGCTAAGCAAATGCCAAAGACGCTCGCAATTGTGTTTTTATTGTTGTTCAGGGACAGCTTGTGGAAAAGATTGAAAGGACACAGCAAGGGCAGCAGCGCTGGACCGGCTGGCTGGAAGCACCCTGCAGCCCAGAAATCGCCCAGATTCCCAGCCCTGTGGGGAAAACGCCCCCGAACAAAAAGGGAGTTTTCACGCACAACCGCAAAGTTTCCCAGCCCTGAGACCTGAAGAAGTTAGTGCTCGCTACAGCAATTAGCATCGCTCCCAGTCACAGCCACCTTACCTAAAAACAAAAGCAGAGGACCACTTTTTATTTTGTCTTTTAAAGCAATAATGACCCTCAGCATTTCAAAATTAAATCTTCTTTCACAGTGGATCTCACGTGGTATGAAAAATAATTCCAAGGAGGAGGTATATGCAAAGCAGCTTCTCAAACACACTCAGGGTTGTGAGAGGCACTGTACTATTAGTCTGACAAAAATAATTTTAAAAAAAAGAAAGAGCTAATGTCTTTCATTTAGTTTCCTCTACTAGGGCATTGTAAAAAGCATGAAACAGAACAACAACTTACTCATTTTAATGCCTCAAAACTGCTCTCAGTATGTGCTACAACTTACATTCGTTGTATTTTCATTTTTCTCTGAAACTCTAGAGAACAACTCATGCTGTATGAGTTCAAAGTAAATCATTGATTGTAATGATGGACTTACAAAGAAGAAAAACAATTGGCTGACCTAAGGTAGAATGTTTTTCTGGAGTTTATTAATACCATTTAAAATATTACAGATAAAAATCAATTACATTTCATGCATTTAAAATGCAAATCTAAAATGTTCCAGCGAAGGGCTTTTCATTTCAATGTGAAATATCCAAATTATTTCAACATTACAATGAGACAATTAGTTTGCAGCATTGCAAACCGCTAATGTAGTGTCAGGAGTGTTTATTAACATTTATCAATATTATTTTCAGGAAATACACATAGGCCAACGTTAGTTCAGTTTCACTTGGACAGTTTATTTAATACATGGGTTGTGGCAAACCCACTTTATGAAATATAGGAGAACTCTCACTGTAACTATACCTGAACTGCCAGCAAATGCAAATAAGTACATGCTCCATTAAAGTAAATGTCATTCAACATTTATCAAATATTGTTTGCTTAATTACAGTTGTATGCCTACCTAAATTAATATTCAAGCAAAACCTATATCCTGAAGTGTGATTTGATGCACGCTTCAAGGAATGAGTCCAGGAAAAAAAATGCAGTGAACCAGGACTGCAACAAGAATGTTTTCTCATGACAGGAAAAGAAATAAAAATTAAAACGAAAAAAAAGCTCGTGTACTTCAATATATTTTCAAATATTTACTGGAAGTAATTTACAAGAAAAATACTATACAAAATCGTCTCCTGGACAACTGCACCTCACACCCATATATTGGTGGAGCTGTATTTAATTGTTAGCTAATCTAGAACGATTTCCCAGTGGTACAAACCTATAGGTTCAGACGTATTTTACAAATATTTTATTTACCTATTCCCCCCAGCCTCCCTTTTTGGCATTGGAAATACATCGTCGCTTGAAACCCACGGTGCTTCTTCATTTTTCTGAAGTTAAAAAAAAAATTACTACTTTCAACCTAATTATTTTCAACGTATTTCTCGATTCCTGCTCAAATGAGAATTATACAAATGCGCTGGTAAACGCAATGAAATTTGGACTCGAGGAGGTAAACGATTTCTTAAAACTGAAAAAAATAAAGGGGGAAAGGAAATAAGCACATTGCCGCTCCTGTCCCGGGGGGCAGACGGGCTCTGAGCAGTTAACGAGATGAGAGCAGGTCTGAGTGTCAGCTCGGCGCTGTGCGGGG
>VZRJ01005912.1:103097-170433 GCA_013397565.1 Ptilonorhynchus violaceus | reverse complement strand
GACTACACAGGTACCACCCTGGTTAACGGGGTATCAGGTGGAACCGTAACCCTGTCAGTTTGTTTAGACTGGTGTTTTAGTATTCCTGCATTTATTTTAACCTTTTTATTAAAATTGCAATTCTGACCTAAAACCTCTCTGGAAAATTAACCCCATACAAGGTATTTTGTATAGGGTTAATTTCCCCTGCAGGTTCACATTCAAAGCAGCACAACAACTTAAAACAAACTGCTCCATGAAGAGAAAGAGGAAGCACCCACAATCCATAGTGTAAAATTTGTGCTCGCTTATAGCTTTTAGATGTCTTTGGAGTGTATGCTGTGTATCTTACTGTGACTGGTGAGAACATAGCCAAAGAGTAAAACCTTACAGTGAATAACAATGTACAAATAAGTTATCTCTCCCAGTTACTTTACATGAATGTAAAGAGTGTAACATTTACATGGTTGCTCTGAAGGTCTTGTTTCAGATAAGTGGACGTTTACAAATGGTAATAAAGAAAAGAAAGCCCATGTTGTGAATCAAAAAGAGCATATTAGAAGTAGAACTAAATCACAGAGGCACTCCAATGACCCTGAACCTATCCTCTCCCCAAATCCCCATTGGAATTAGATTTAAGTAAAATTTTCAAAGGGGAAGTCTCTTTCTATAGGAGATGCTGATCATAGGCTAAGACAGACAAAATTTATCTCATGAAAAAACCTGTAATAATATATCTCAGTACAGAGAAAGATCTTAAGAGCACTCACATGTTATGAGGTAACTTATAGCCCATTTATACGCCTCTACTGTTATACTGGCAAACAGATACAAACAAGTTTGAGGTCACAGCCATTGGCAAGTCCTCCTTATTCCCATGGGATTTTGGTCACTAAATTTAGATTTGATATGTGATTTTCCATAAAACCCTGTCAGTATATAACACACAGATGAACTCATGAGCCTTACTAAAGACTGCAACTCATTTTAGTAATAGAATATTGTAGATAACATCACTCATCTTAGAGAAAGATTTTTTTTCTTAAATTTGACCCTTTCCATTGTCTTTTAATATGATAAACATCTGTTAAAAATGAATAGAAATGCTTCTGTAGAAGCTGACATTTTCATCTGTCTACTGAATTCCTGGGGAAAAAAAGGAAATCCCTGCTAAATATTTAGTACAACGAAACTGGGTTGTTTTGGGTTTTTTTCAGCACTTCAGTATGCATGTGAAAATGTCAGTTTCTACAAAAGCATTTCTGTTCATTCATAATGCGTGTGGGAACAGTGTGCTTCATACTACTTCAGTGTCTTTAAAGATATTTGAGGTGCTTTATGAACATTCATTAATTAAGTCCATCAAGCCTTTGAAAGATAGCTGCATTTTGATTATTCAGGATAAAGAGAAAACATAGAGCATGAGGACTTCACCCAAAGGCAGGGAGCAGCTGCCCTAGGAAATATGTTCTTGCCATTCAGGTATTGCACTGGGACTTTGTTTAACTGTGCACCATTTGTGTGTCTGTCATGGACTTACTATAATGTCCAAAGGACGTGTTTGTTTTCCCTGGGTAAATCTTAAATTTATTGTGATGAAGTAAGAGATGAAATATATTGCATTCAGCTAGATCAAGATTTTATGTCCTGCAAATGCACTTACATTAAGAATGAAGTACATTTCCCTATCAAATAAATTTTGGTAACACTCCAGATTGTTAGAAATATTCATGATTGTAAGTTGCTCGTTTACTCAAAATGCTACAAAGATTTCTACCTCTATCACTAGATTACTGAACTTTTCAGTAAAGCTGAGAAAAATTTGTGTGTAGACAGAGGTAAAGGATTGAAAATAATTTTAATTAAAAGATAATATCAATTAACACAGAAAATATGTAACAAGAATATTATCTCCATCCTACCTTGTATTGTACATTGGACAATGGGTATCAGATGCTTCAGGGAAAGTGAAAGAAATCTGTGAAAGCATTTCTGTTCTTTCATAATGTGTATAGGAAACAGTAATTCTTTAAAATTATGTACAAAGTAAAATACATTAATACAACTCCTGTAAACCAAGTACAGTACCTTAAAACGATATTAGAAATAGAATTTGTTTAACAAGTGTTTCATCTGTTATATCATTTATCTCTCCTTCTGTAAAAGCATTTAATAATTTGTATATACACAGTAACTCCCTTATGAAAATCTATATTAAATGTTTATTTGAGTATCTTAACCTAAAGCATTACAGAGGAAAGATTGTTATTGATTCCACATTGAACCCTAGGCCTTGTTAATTAATTGTGTAATTTAAATTAATTATTTATGGAATTAGTTAGCCAAAAAGCGGAAGCAATACAATATGTGTGGGTTGCTATGAAACATGCTTTCAATGCCAAATAAATGAATTTTTCACTGACCCTTGTTTAAGCATCTTTAGAAGGGTCTGTCTTGCATTATTCAAGGTTTTTTCTTCATTAATTTTGCTTGGAGGAAATAAATCTATCTTTGCAAAAAATTCGTGTGTCTATTTATGATTGCAATTTGGGGAATGCAGACCAAACTATATCCTAGTTACAACTTCCAGAAACAGTAAAAAAAAATAATTCAAGGTTAACCAGGCATCAGAAATTGCTACATGTAATACATTTAAAATCACTAGATTTAGGTAGAATTCAAAACTAGGAAAAATTCTACTAACAAATTAAATACATATGCATATATTTATATACATATAAATATAGACAAACATATATGCACACACATATACCTATATCAAAACAGATTTCTATGCAAGCCTTCTTGGTGGTTCTAAGTATATTAATACTAGGCAGCATTTCCTCTTTTTCTCATGTATAATTTCATGAGAATATACTGTTAGAATTTCCTGTCTCAGAACGAGAGAATTTTCTGACTTTTTTTCTTTTCTTGTTTTTGATGCTGACTTATAAGAAAGAGTACATACAATGCTAGAAACTGCTTTGTTGGTTTGGCTCTCCTCTTTCCACTGCTTATATGTTTCTTTGTTTTGCATTTGGATAAATGGCATGCAGATTTTATTAGGATTCTGAGGATGAATAGGCTTTACTGTTGAACTGTAATAAAACCCTCATTTTCTCTAAGTTCCTCTTTCCTTCTCCAACCTCATTAAAAGATCTGTCCTCTTTACCTCGTTCTCCAAAGATCACGACATGTGTGCCCAATTACTGTTCCCTACCTTAAAACTCGAATTTACTGCTAAATACTTAACTCTGGCTGAACGGGAAAGATCAATACAGTATCTGACTGAAGGCTCAAGCATGCTGTGACTCACCTTTACAGATGAAAAAATCTGAAACAAATGTATTCTTCTTCTAGTAGTAAGCTATTGAGAAATCTTCTGAAACTTTCTATGTGTCTCCTGGTAGGATTTTCTCAGTTCATGTTAAGTCTGAAAAGTTGTGAAATGTTCACTTCAGAGAGAAAAAAATAGTTCCTGTGTAGCTTGTGGCTCCAGGGAACCTGAAGTAGAGTGCATAAGTGCTCCTGACACGTGCAGGTGGAAAGCCAAAACTTACTTGATGAGATACTAGTTTGATATCACTAGTGGCTACTTTGGAGAGCTGAATCTGCACACAGGTAGCAGTTTCTCATATTTTTTCTCTTTTTAGGAGGTGATAGCCTACATTCGTATCTATATGGCTCCACTCAGTGAGCTCCAGGTCAATCTCCTTGTTTGACACTGAACCTGCCCTCTGTTCAGCTCCCACATCTTTACTTTTATTCTTTGCTTCTCATGCTTCCGACATTTATCCCACTGCTTGGGAATAGTCTCTGGAAAGTGCCACTGCTGCATGAGTGTGTGAAATCCCATGTTGCTGTCCCGAAGTTGATGTGTTGGAACAGAGCTGCCCGTAATGTGAAAGGGTGGTCTGACCCCCAAGGCTGAGCTAAGCCGTCTCCATCTCTTACAGATAAAGAGATGTTTGCTTGGAAGAAGGCACAGTTCTCAGAACTGGCCCAGAATCATCTTGTTTCTGTGTGGTAATTTTAACTTTTTTCTCCATTTGACTTTATTATCTCAACCACATGCCAACTGCCATATTGACGCTGCACTTTTTTGTGCATGGCAGCTATGAGGCACAAGTGAGACCAAGGACTGTGGCAAGAGAGGTAGCTTATCTACAGAGCACGAACTTAAAAACTGCTGCAGACATCATGGGCTATGGCCTTACTCTTCATTAGGGGTCTTTCTTCTCCCAGTTTCCCTGACAGGGTCCTCTCTATAATTGGACATCACACTGAAATGAAATTATATTAATTTGCAAAGAAACTTACATGGGTGAAATAAAAGTCTAGAAATTATGTGACTAAGGTTCTTCTTGACATTATTATTTGGCTCACGCTGCACCCTGTCTGTCTTGTGATAAAGATTGGCAAGTACTGTACATGCACCAAAAATACAGCTCCCAGTCTGTGCAAGATGGCTAAATTAATGCTCCTGTAAGGACTGAAGCTGCTGCGCTTATAAAATTTACTTTTAGATTCATCTTACTTTTTCACAATAGAGACTTCCATGCTTGTATGTGCTGCCATGTACTAGTCTATTTGCATAGAGGTGGGTAGATAAACATACACCTGCATATGTGTGTATATGCAAATAAGCATATATTTACTGAATGCATATATTAACTATATTGGTGGCAAATCATATGAACTACTGTCTTATTAAAAAAAATCAGTCTTTAGTTATGGGAACTTTTCTTACATGGAAATAATGTGGAAATATGGGAGATAGTGGAAACTGAGACAAACACTGTGTTAGCACACATTGTTGGTGTCTGTTTTCTATTTGGGGAAAAAAGAGAATTTAATGTAAAGTTTTGCAAGAAACAAGCAAAAAGAATTTGACACAGATAACTACAAACCTGAATCTGCACAATCTGAAGTACTGAAAATTGGATTTGGCCCCTCAGATTTTCATTTTCTGAAAAAAAAAAAAAAAAAAGAAACAGCTTCTACCCGTTTGGTTCCTTGCTAGCTGCAGTTCTAAAGAGTTACTTAAGTACACAGGCTTTTCACTAAGTCTCTAGACAGTCTCTAGTAAAGTAACCTTTAAATCCAACAATATACATTTCTCATTCTAGAGATGTATATCAATGGTGAATTCTCGTTCTAGAAATGTATATCATTGGTGAATATAACTGGTGTCTGTAAGTTTACTATAAGGCTTGAATTTTTTTCTATTTGAGAAATTTTCTAGTGATTTTCTTCAGTTATTAAAAGTTCTGACTTCAAATATTTTAAAGTAAGAGAAAAAGCTGAGGTTATTTTTCTAACACTATCAAGGTCAAAGCACATTTCCTGCCAGATACTTGGGAATAATACACATGCTTTCACTATTTGTCCATATCATGTATGTCCTTGTAGAAAATACATGTGCTATGTAACACACATATTAAGGTTAGATAAAAGATCAGAAATGGTATGTGCAGACTTAGAGAACAGTTTTCCCACAATGTTTCTGAAATAAATTTGATTTCCACTCCAAATACTAAGGTGATCTTTAATTACATACCTAGATAAAATTTGGGCATACCTTTCAGTGTGGATGGGTTGATGAAACACAAATTTTAATCAATTCTATTTGTGGACCCTTATTTTTTTCTTATCTGTGTGTACATACAGCTTGCTTTACGGATTACTTATTTCTTCATAGCTAACAAATAAAACAATTGTTTTAATACCTTATCTCTTTATGTATGTACAGGAAATCTATTCCTTGGTCTCTATATAACAAATTTCATTTCTACATGAAGTTGAGAGGCCAGAATCTCTGTGACTGTGTCATTCCTTTATTTTCTCATATTGCTTTGTTTATGATAATGTCCTTTGCTATTATGTTGAGAGCCATGTCTGCTTTTTTCTTTTAGTCCATTTCTACTCTAAAGTAATGCTGCAGGAAAAATAGCAAGCATAAATCAGTACATCAAAGTCCCACCATTCTGCAGTGTACAAATAGCTGTTGATGAGTTTGCCATGCTTACTGAACTGAATAAATATAAAAGCTTTTTGTGTGCATTCCTATTTTCAGTCCCAATACAGTGCGTTAACCTCAGAATATCAAATTGAATCAGGGTTTCTGAGGAGAGCTGGCTCCAAAGCAGTTAGAATGACACTATTCATTACACTATCTAGATTCGGATTTCAGACAACCATAACCAGTGCTTTCACAACCTCTCACCTAAAGTCAGATAATTTACAGCCACCCAAATAAGCAACTGAATTTCCCTGCAAGTGCTTCTGAACCTCTCGAAATGTGGAGCCTGTGGAGGCCCTGAAAACTGAGACTAAAATTGTCATGAAGAGACTTTAGTGGATGAAATTTTTCCTTGCCAGGCACAAATAAACAGCTCTCAATAGGGTGCTCACCACACAGTGTGTCAGCACATATTATGCAGTCTGGTGCTGAGTGGATGTGTCAGCTGCCCATTAGACCACACTAAAATAGAATTGCTGGGAGCCTGAAGCATGAAGCATGATATTAGATAAAGTGATGAAATTTCACTCGATTAAAGAGCCAGGTCAAGGACAGTTACCTCAGGAAATTCCTTTTTTCCTGGAATATTCTCAGAAGTTTGATAAATTTATCCTCCTTTTCCGCTTATTTTCGATTATCATTCAAATTATATGAATGGCTGCATTTACACTTGTTGGCTTACGACATATTGGGGATGACAGGGATGGTAGATTTTTACTATGTAGAAAAGGGGAGGAGGCAGAAAAGAATTGACTGCTCTACATGAGAGACTATAGGAAATCTTAGATTGATTTTTTAGAGTTGCTTCTGTTTTCTTCATCTGAGGTGAGAGCAGCTGGGATTTTTTGTTAGGCTCACTGAATGCTAGCATAGAGCAGCACCTGAGGGAATAGGAAATTGCTCCCTTTATCCATGGGAAATGCACGCTGTTGGCAAAAGGATCTGCATCTGTTTTCCTTCTTGACTGGAGTGCTGAGGCCTCACCTAGTCAGACAAAGCTGTGGATTTGTTTTAGTGCCTGTATCAGCTCCTCAGAGTGCTCCACAAGAAGAAATTAGTGTGCATGGCTATATCTACTGCATTTTATTGCAGTTTATAGTTTGGCAAGAGCCATCTCTCTCTCTGCCTCCCTCAATTTAATTTCAATTAGGATCACAAGTTACTTTGAAATCTAAGAGGAATTTGAAAGGTTAATTATCACCGAGTATGCCATCCTTGGAGCCAGTCCCTGACCCTTATCCTGTGAAGCTTTGGTACAATTTCTAAGCAGTATATGACATCTTGCAAATTGTTTTAATGCTTATTAATTAGAACAAGCAAACTCTTCTCTTTTAGTGGGTCTCCTCCTCATGCTATGCCAGGTGTAAAGCAGAATTTGCAGTTAATTCAAACCCGGTCATCCTTCACACACGGTTGCCATTCACCCGTGTAAATGTAGAGTGAACTGCATGAAAAATCCTAGGCACTGCGCCTCTTAACTGTTTGGCTGTACTGGTGTTGAATTCTGGGCCAGTCAGAGATTGGTGGTTACAAGACAGCTGCCAGAGAATAACATTTACCCCAGGATAAATATGATTCCCTTCTGATACAGTATTTTCTAAAATCCATAAATTAACTCCTACATATATACTTCTTAATATGTGCAAAGCTTGTCATGGAATTTACTGGCATGATCACAGAGACTCAAATGCTCCTTTGGTATTACTGATGCAGCTGAAAAAAAAATCTTATTCATCTTGAAAACAAGTAAAATGTTGCAGGGCTGCAGTTATTGCTGGAGATACCTGTCTGATGAATGGGTTCATGAAAAATGCCCAGATCAACATAATATAGAGGTTATCATAAAATATGAAACCTTAATGTAGGTCTAGAGAAAATTACCTTTTGGATGACAAATAGCATGACATTCACTCCCTAATAGGAGTAATCTAGGAGTCTCAATAGACACAGTCATCCTACCCAAGCACACATTTAGAAGCTCGAATTATACTGCATGTAATATTTTGTGTATAACATATTGATAATAAAAATACAAGATATAATATGGAGAAGAGATGTACAGCAAAAGTGAGGTCAGGCAATTGTAGAGGCATACAGATGAAATTTAATAATTGTTTTCTATTTCTGCTTTTCCTGCTTTTCAAGGTTTTTTTTTTTACTTTCATTGCGTAGGCAAGTTTACTTTCTGCTTGTGTGAAAGTAATCTCCTGGAAAAAAAGTCATAACATTCATTTTTATTTATTTAGATTATTTATTTATTTTTAATGGTGCATTCTGAGTCTAAACACAAGAAAATTTCCTCATAGAAAATAAACACAATACACCTGTATGAAGATGATGAATTTGTTACTTTTCATCTGTACGAGGTTAGGATTAAATTAACATAATCCTTCACAGACAAAAGATAGCACTGTTTGAAATGGGTGGATCTTAAAAAATCCCATAGATATCCTCATTGGACCAGCCTTGGAAAACTTGTCTGTCATGAAATGCAGAATCACCTCAGTGAGGCTATGCTGGTGTTCTTGCTGTGTTTTGCACTGCTCAGGGAGCCTGCAGCAAAGCTCTTATCTCTCTCTTGCTTTATTGTTTTGTTTTGTTTAGCATTCTTCTTCAAACCAAACCAAGCCAAACCAAAATCCTTGAGTCCTCTTCTTAAATTATTTTAACATAATAAGGCTCTTTATGAAGCAAAGGAAGTGGATGTTTACTGTTGGTTGACAGCACACGGACATGCCTGTTTATTAAGTAGGATGTAGAAGGAAATCTGATAGACTTCCAAGTCTGACTTTTGACTGAACACCACCATGCCAACTAAGCATCACTACAAAGCACCACATCCAGTCATTTCTTGAACATTTCCAAGGTGGTGAGTGAATCACATCCCTATGCAACCTGCTTCGACACTTAGCCACCCTTTCACTGAAAAAATTCTTCCTGACATCCAACCTGAAACTCCCCTGGTGCAGCNCCTTGGTCTTGCTGGCCACACTATTTTATGATACAGGCCTGGATGCCATTGTCCTTCCTGGACACCTCGACACATGCGGGCCAATGTTCAGCTTCTCTTTACCAGCACTCCCAGCTCCTTTTCTGACAACCCCCTTCCACCCACTCTGGCCCAAGTCTGTAGTGATACATGGGATGGTTTTCACCAAAATGCAGGACCCGACACTTTACCTTGTTGAACCTCATACCGTTGGTCTCAGCCCTCTGATCCAGACTGTCCAGGTTCCTCTGCAGAGCCTTCCTACCCCACAGCAGATCAACGTTCCCACCCAACTTACAGTCATCTGTGAACGTTCTGAGGGTGCACTCGATCCCCCTCATCCAGGTCATTGATAAAGATTTTTGATGGGACTGGACCCAGTTCTGAGCTTTGGGGAAGCTCTCTAGCGACCGGCCACCAACTGGATGTAATTCCATTCACCAACACTCCCTGGGGCCAGACATCCAGCTAGTTTTTAACCCAGCAAAGAGAGCACCTNCCTTGGTCTTGCTGGCCACACTATTTTATGATACAGGCCTGGATGCCATTGTCCTTCCTGGACACCTCGACACATGCGGGCCAATGTTCAGCTTCTCTTTACCAGCACTCCCAGCTCCTTTTCTGACAACCCCCTTCCACCCACTCTGGCCCAAGTCTGTAGTGATACATGGGATGGTTTTCACCAAAATGCAGGACCCGACACTTTACCTTGTTGAACCTCATACCGTTGGTCTCAGCCCTCTGATCCAGACTGTCCAGGTTCCTCTGCAGAGCCTTCCTACCCCACAGCAGATCAACGTTCCCACCCAACTTACAGTCATCTGTGAACGTTCTGAGGGTGCACTCGATCCCCCTCATCCAGGTCATTGATAAAGATTTTTGATGGGACTGGACCCAGTTCTGAGCTTTGGGGAAGCTCTCTAGCGAC
The DNA here is from genome assembly GCA_013397565.1 of Ptilonorhynchus violaceus. Taxonomy (NCBI): domain Eukaryota; kingdom Metazoa; phylum Chordata; class Aves; order Passeriformes; family Ptilonorhynchidae; genus Ptilonorhynchus; species Ptilonorhynchus violaceus. The sequence goes on along the minus strand of VZRJ01005912.1, from coordinate 160,515 downwards.
CGGCCACCAACTGGATGTAATTCCATTCACCAACACTCCCTGGGGCCAGACATCCAGCTAGTTTTTAACCCAGCAAAGAGAGCACCTGTCCAAGCTGTGGCCTGCCAGCTTCTCCAGGAGAATGCTGTGGGATACAGTATCAAAGTCTTTGCTGAAGTCCAGGTAGACACATCCACAGCATTTCCCTCATCAACTGGGTGGGTCACCTGGTCATAGAAGGAGATCAGGTTGGACAGGCAGAACCTGCCTTTCCTAAACCTCTCCTGGCTGGGCCTGATACCCTGGTTGTCCTTTACATGCCATGTGATGGCACTCAAGATGATCTGTTCCACAACCTTTCCTGGCACCGAGGTCAGACTGACAGGTCTGTAGTTCCCCGGATCATCCTTCTGATTCATCTACTAGATTAGCATTATATTGACTGATCTCCAGGTGTCTGGGACCTCATCAGATAACCAGGAATGTTGATAAATGATGGATGGTGGCTTGGTGAGCTCTTCTGCTAGCTCCCTCAGCACACTTGGGTGAACTCCATTTGGCCCCATAAATTTTTGAGTGTCTAAGTGGCACAGCAGGCCACTAATTACTTCTTCCTGGATTACAGGGCTTCTGTTCTGCTTCCTGTCTCTGTCTACTAGCTCAGGGGATCAGTTGCCCTGAGGATAACAGGTCTTTCTCCTGAAGACCGAGGCAAGGAACATATTCGGCACCTAGATAAATGGAACAAAAGAGAACTGTTCAGGTTCAGGACTAATATCAGGGTTGCAAACACTTTCAGCCACTTCTCTGAGGAATGTTTTCTTAAGAAGAAGCTTAAGTGACACTGTGAAAGCATGAGGCAGTGGCTGGTCCCTTGGCTATTTACACAGTGCAGCAGCCCAACTTAGCCTTTTCTTTTTTCATAGGCACCCTAACCTCCAGTATGAACAAGTTCAAGCTTCTTGGGCCCTTACGAGGACCATCTGCCAAGGAATATAAATTAGACTGAGGTGAAAATATCACCAGATTCCTGCCAAAACCCGTGTCAGACTCTACAGGGAAATAGTGGTTCAGTCAGTTTCCATACTCCAAAAAACCAGAATCCGCAAGCTGCTAAACAGTGTGTTTGCAGTTTTCATTAAACTGCATTAGTTGCTCTGCTTCAAGGGCCAGGAGGTGAATCACCTCCCACAAAGAAACTTGTGAAAGAGTTTGTCCCCAAAATGTTGCCTTGAGTACCAGGAACTGCCAGCTACCGGGCTGTGGGTGGCAGCGTGTGCTGCAGTGTCACATCTGATGGTGATGTGCTGTCCTCTCTCAGCAGGAGGTGTTAGCTCATCTATATCCTTAGTATTTCCCAAGGACCGAAAGCTTGTAAAAAGTTTAGCTTTTCTTCCCTTACACCCTACTAGTCCACTGTACATTGCTCAGGCCATATCATTTGTATCTTCCTCCTCTTTCTTACAACCAGCCTATTGTAGTTTTTTCACAAGTGACATGATGATACTGGCCTTTTCACTATATTGATGTAAACAGATTTAAACAGATGAATAGTTAGCACTGATAGCCTGAGATAATATTTGTGTTAAGGCTTGGTGAAACAGGCTTGATAGTTTGTGTTTGAGGGTTATTGTTTCAGCCTCTTTGAAAAGTGAGATGGATAGTCAGTCCTGGTTTGTACTTTTGGTTTGAAAGATCTTCTTTCCATAGAGACTGGAGGTATGTCATGACTGTTAATAGAAGTAGAGTTGATAGAAGATAGAGTATCTGCCTTGACCTGCAAGCCCTCTCAGATTTATGTGCAGTACATTTGGTAAACACCAGTTTCTATGTATAGTTCCATTTCAGATGAATTGATTACTAAAATATGTACTGTAATACTAGAAGGTGTTTGCTTTACTTTGCAACCTAACTGACTGTGAAGTGTTATTCATTAGGATCAACAGTTTTGGTCCAGAGGCAGTCTACAAAACTGTTAGAAAACACAGGGATATTGTAAGACTTTGGCAAAAGCAAGAAATCTTTCTTCACATCACAGATGCAACAGTCTCTGCTCAGAAGTCTGCAGGTTTGTACAGTCCCTTCAGACAGGAGAGGAAACTCACTATCAGGAAGGCCTTAAATCACTGGAGGCTCAGTTTTGGTGAAATTTCCACAGAGCCGCAACACAGACGTATTGCAGCTATTTGGGTCTGAATATACTGAAATATGTTCAGAACATTGCTCCTGTGCCATAAATGGCATCACCATAAACGATTCTTCTATCCTTTTAATGGATGTGTGTTCAGGGCTCTATTGTTGTAAGTATTACAGAAATGATATCACACCTTCCCTCTTTGCTCAAATCATCATACAGCCCAAACTAAGAAGTTCAGGGGTTTGGTGTTTTATTTTGCTTTTCTGTTGAGAAACTGAAAAAATACACTTGAGAGAAATATTCTTTCCTTATTTTCTGGGAAGTATTGAAGTGCACCTGGTTTGTGAATCTGCTAAGTTTATGTTATGTACAGTAGCCACAAACTTGCAGATAGATCTTCACCCTGTCTCTAGCACCTTGACTTTTGTATATAGTTGTATTGGACTACAGTGGTGGCTTCTGTGAGAAGCTGCCAGAAGTTTCCTCCATGTTCAACACAGCCAATGCCAGTGCCAGGGGCTCCAAGACAGACCCATCTCTGGCCAAAGCTGAGACAATCAGCAATGGTAGTAATGGCCCTGTGATAATATATTTAAGAAGGAAAAAAAAAGTTATTGTGCCAAAGTAGTGCAGCCAGGGAAGAGAGGAGCAAGAATATGTGAGAAAAACAGCCCTGCCAACACCAAGGTCAATGGAGAAAGGGAAGGGGAGGAGATATTTCAGGTTTTGGAGCAGAGATTCCCCTGCAGCTTGTGGTGAAGACCATGGTGAGGCAGACTGTCCCCCTACACGTCATGGAAGAGCCCTGCAATAGAGCAGGTGGACGCCTGAGGGAGGCTGTGATCCCATGGGAAGTCCACTCCAGAGCAGGCTCCTGGCAGGATCTGTGGCTCCATGAAGACAGGAGCCCACACTGGAGTGGGTTTGCTGGCAGCGCTTGTGACCTCACAGGAGACCCATGCCGGAGTAGCCAGTTCCTGAAGGACTGCACCTTGTGCAAAGGGATCCACACTGGAGCAATTAATGAGGAACAGTAGCCTGTGCGAAGGACTTATGTTGGAGAAGTTTGTGGACTGTCTTCTGTCAGGGAAGTTCCCTGTCTGAGGGACCCTACACTGGAGCAGGGGAAGGAATTCTCTCTCTGAGGAGGAAGCAGTGACAGAAACAATATGTAAAGAACTGACCATAACTCTCATTCCCCATCTCCCTGCTCTGCTGCAGGAGGTTGAGGTAGAGAATCAGGAATAAAGTTAAACCCAGGAAGGAGGGAGGGATGAGAGGAAGACGTTTTTAAGACTTTTTTTTTACTTCTCATTATCCTACTCTGGTTTTAATTGAATTAATTTTTTCAGGTGAGCTCTGTTTTGCTTCTGATGGTAATCAGTGGGTCAACTTTCCACATCCTTATGGCAGATCATGGGCCTTTTCTTATATTTCGCCTCGCCTGTCCAGTTGAGGAAGGGAGTGATAGAGAGGCTTTGGTGGGCAACTGGCAACCAGGCAGGGTCAAACCACCACAAAAAGCAAAAATGGTACAAAGAAAAGTGTTCACAGGACATGTTGACGTTCCACATGCAACTTTCTGTCACTGAATTCCTCTGTCACTCTGTCTTCCTTCATAGTGTTTTGCCTGGTAGAAGGTTTATTCCTAACGTGTATCCATGAGTGAACACTTTTTAACTCTTTCATTGCACCAAACTGTTGAAAAGAGCTTTCACCTGGTTAAGTCAATTATAACAAATCCATTGGAGCTTTTAAAAGGAAATAGTGTCCTGGCTGGCAACTTGTGTGTCATATTTCAGCTCTGGATATGTGGCACATCCAAGCTGTTCAGAGAAAGCAGAAATGCTGACAGGCTCAAAATGACAACAATGACAGTGTCTGGAGCTGTACTCATTTGATTTATAGCACTTACCAGTAGTGGTTTTATTCTAGTGCATTTGAATAGTTCTGAGGTGTCTTACATGTTGGGTTGTTTGTTTGTTTGTTTGGCTTTTTGGTTTGTTTTCTTTTGTTTTGTTTCCAGTATTGTGGCTGAAGGGCAAGACTGTCCTATAATTCTGGCCTAAAACCAGTACAGCTCTGTCAGCATGGAAGAACAGCCAGTAAATCTAAGGTACTAATCAATGGGCAGGAATGATCAATTGAATGATCAACTGCATGATCAACTGCACAAGATGGGAAAAGTTGGAGAATGTAATTATTTAATGCAAGAAAGATTAGGATATCAGTTAGATATAACCGATCACAAATTGAAATGAAGGCTTTTAACAGTCTTCCGTAAAAAACTGAGGAAGTATCAAGGAGGTAAGTGGATAGTGAGGTTCACTGAAAAGTGGATGAACTGTGCATCTCTAAGGGTTCTGATTAGTGGCCCAAAGTCCAGCTGGAGGTGAGGTTCTAGTGCTGTGTCCCATATGTCAATACTGGGTACAGTACTGCTTATTTTCATTAATGAGTTGGATGCTGATGTAGAGTACACCCTCAGAAAGTCTGCAGATGATACGCTAGAAGTGGCTGCTAGAACAACTGGTTGTACTGCTATCCAGCGGGAGGCCAACAGGGTGAAAAAATGGGCTGACAGGAACCTCATGGAATTCAACCAAGGAAAATGTAAATTTCTGACCCTGCATGAAGATAAATCCATCCACAAATACAAGACTGGGGCTACTTAGACGGTAAGGAGCTGACAGAGAAAGACCCTAGAATCCTGGTGGACGACAAGTGGACCATGGTCCAGCAATGCACCCTTCTAGCAAAGAAGGCTAACAGCTTCCTGGGGTTCATTAGGATAAGACTCACCAGCAGGCAGAGGAAGATAATCCCTCCTCTCTGCTCAGCACTGGTGAGACATAACTAAGTGCTGTGTCCAGGTGTTGGCTTCCAAGTACAAGAAACATATGGACATCCAGCAATGAATCCAGTAAATGGTCACAAACATGAAGGGTTTGGAGTATTTGACACACTGAGAAGCTGAGAGACCTGTGATTCTTCAGACTGGTGACAAAAACTCAGGCGGGTCTTAACAGAGTGCAAAAATAGCTGATGGAGGCATTTAAAGGAGATGGAGCAAGGCTCTTCTCAGTGGTGCCCAGTGGCAGGAGTAAAAGTTGAATAGAAGTAATTCGATTTAAGTGTTAAACGAAGTAAAAGTTGAATAGAATAGGTGCTATTTAAGCATAAGGTTGTGGGGTTTTTGTTGTGAGGGTGACCAGACATTGGAACAGGTTGTCTGTTTAGCTCACAGAAGAGAAGGCTGAGGGAGGCTGTGATAATAATCTTCATATTCCTAAGGCTGAGTAGTCTGTTCCACATGTGCACGAAGGACTGACTAGGAAAGAGCAGACTAGCATTGGACTAAGGAAAGTTCAGATGGGATGTCAGAAAAAACCAACATACTATAGAAGCTGTGAAGTTTTTCTGATTGTTATTAGATAGATTAAAGAACATCTCTCAGGAATATCACCAGCATGGTTGATTCTATGACCAGAAAGAAAGATGAACTAGAAAATCTTTGGGACCTGCATGCTATTTGGTGATTTTTGGGTGACTCTCGGCCTGAAGGCCACACAAAGTGCAAAGAGAGAATGACCAAAGTGGCAAACACAGAGAAATTATTTATGAATTTAAAATGTAACCAAGAACTTCATTTTAATTTGTGTTGTGTTAAGAGTTCAGGAATGAGGAGGAAAAGTGAAAAAAAGAGGATAAGGATATTATATAAAAATTAACCATTGACATCACTTTGTCTCAACATACATTACACCAATCCCAAATAAAAGTCAGTGCTTAACAGGTTTGTGATGTGCAATTTAGGGTAAAAATTCAGTGTTTGGATTTTTTTTTTCTTACTGTGACTGAGTATTAGTGAAATAATTCAAAATATTATTTATGAATTTTAAAGTCCTAGGAACATTATCTTCTCCCGGCATGTGTTCTCACTCAAAACAATCAATCTTCTGCCTACTGGTTCACAAAGAAGTTTTTTTGTTTGATCAGTTCCACAAACAGTTTCACCAATAATTGATTTTTCTATAAGGTCCAAAATAACTGCCATACCAATAAAGCTGTCATGTTTGCGACTAAATGTAAAATCAAATTATCTTTAAAAGTCCTCAGAGCTAGTAAATATTCTTTATTGCTTAGAATAAAGTAGTCAGTGAAGTATAGTAGAGATGGAATTAAAGAAAGGAGATAGCTACATGTGAATATTGGTGAGGAGTACTGGTAGGAAGTTTAAGTAGAAATTCCTGTTATGGGGCTGTTGTAATTTCAGTAAACACACCTTTTATAATGGGAAATTATTCAAAACTGAATATGACTGAAGTGAAATTAATATGAACAATATTTTCCTCTGTCTTGCATCATATCTTATTAAATATGAACAAAAATTGGAGCAAGAACAGAAAATTTTCCTCTTACTTTTTCTTCTTTTTCAGTTTTCAGATACCATCTCTTAGCCATGTTAAGCACTCATGACGATAAATTCCAGGATCATGTGAGTGGCACATGTATTGAAATTAATTGGTGGAGAAAGCTAATTTCGATTTTGAACTTTAGCTATAGATCCACCCTATGTCACAAGATACAAAATAGGGTTTAGGGAAGAAAAACCACTTTTCTGTTTACTGAGCAGTTCCTGCCATTAATGACTAAGCTGCTGATTTTATTTATTTTTTCATTTGCTAAGGGGAAATGGATTATTTTATAGTACGCATCACAGTTACACTTATGCACTTGCTTACTCATTTACTATTCTGATTTATCAAACGAGCTCCACTTCTTCATATCTCTTCCAGTAATACAGATAATTCAACCTAGAGAGTCTTAAAACCCCACAATCTTCACTTGTTTGCTACAGGGACAGATAAGATTCTTCGATTCATTTGTAGCAAGAAGGGAAAGAAAGATAAGCACGTAATTGGGAAACATCAGAAGCATATGGCTTGTAAGGCAAAGTCTTGTAAAGAAATCAGTGTTTCAGCACAAGGCCACTTTCCAACAACCTCCTTGTCCAGTGGCTTTGATCAAACCTTTCTTCAATAAGGTCTAAAGAACAGCTGACTGATCTTTCCAGCATCTGCTCAGGAAGCTTCACATGGTGCCTTCTTGAAGTCTAGTACTTTACAGATTTTAAAGTCTTATTTTCCTGACAGTAGCTTTTTGCTAAGGTGTAACTCAGACCCCTTATGTTTGTTCACGGTAGTCAAATTTATGTTGCTGAAAGGCTTGTGTGTTAATTCATAATGTCCAACAAAAAAATTCAAGTTATAAGGATATGAGCAATGCTGTTGTACCTGGTCTAGAACATCTTATTATCAAATAATAATGGAGAAATTCAAGTGTGCTACCGCAGATTTTCCTTTCTCTCTGCATCCCTGAAAGCAACAGTACAAGCAGAGTAAAACAAGGCAGATATGGAGAAATGAGAATGATGCCTATCATTAAAAAAACCTTACATATCTCTTCTAGTGGGATGTGAGAGTGTGAACTTCCTGTCAGGCTGTGGGTAGTGGTGATCCTTTCTAGGTTTGAGCATATTTAATCCCAGTATGGAGGATGGAAGAGTCTGAAGAAAAGATAAGGAGTTAAAAAGGAGTTGGAAAAAATATGTACAAAGCGGGGTGTGGCCCCTGCCTGCCTGTCTGCCTCCTTTTTTCTTTTCGTTTTGGTTTTGTATACATAAACTGCAAGCTTCTTGAGGTTTGCTTTTTTTTTGTCTTCCAGTGTGAACCTAAGAAAGAATCAACTGGCTTTCACAGGATTTCAGCAGTATGACTCAATGAAATCTGGGCAAATCTAAACAGACAGGTTTTTCCACAGCCTTGATCCCATATATTTGTCTTCAGAGTGTTTGATTTTTCTTTTTTTCTGCTTGTCTTTTTATGTTGTACAGATTACTGCAAGTGTATTACTTGAAGCTGTATAAGCTGAGTTAAGCCTGCATCATGCAGTGAATAAATGAGCAAAAGGAGGGGAAAAATAAAATACTTCCCCCACCAGAATATTTTCCTTGGAATGGATTTTTGCTCTGAATATAGATAATACAGCCAATATCTGGTAACTGATTGAAAATTTTGGCAGCTCGCTCAGGAACAAGAATGTGGCAGTAGAGAACAATGAATTAAAAGTTCATCATTCTGAAATGCTTCTAGACTTTTATCTGACGCTAGTTCCGTCAATTGCAATCTGTGTCCATTAGTACTCATGCAACCCAACTGTGCATTGAAATAACATATTAGCATTTAACCTGAAAAAATGAAGTTATTCAAAATTTACATTAAATTATGGAGTAAACTCCAAACAGGTCGCCCTGGAAATGTATAATTATGCTCAGCAGTCCTGTCAGCATACATGGAAACAATTTTATTCCAAATCATCTTCTGCTTTTATTCACTCTGGAAGGTATCATTAAAATTTCTGTGAACAATGACTCTTAATAGGTGCTAATGCAATTGTGAATTGTGGTAGTTGTTACCTAAATTAACCTCTGTATATTAGGTTTCTTGTTGTCCTATGCAAAAGGAGTGTGACAAAGATAATATAGGAACTGAAATATTTATAAATTTTGCTGTTCTTGTTAAGCAGTATTTTGTTACAATTTAATAGTTTACTGAGACATTTCTATACTTATATCCACTAGGCTCATTTGATATGTAACTTTAATTCATTAAGGTTATTTATATGCGATTTTCTTCTATGAAGTTGTTTTTTTTCTCTTTGCATCTAGGAATTTGAAGCTGAATAATATGCATTGGTATATACAGAGTGTAGCATCCTTCTATGTAGAGATATCTGTACAGTCATCTATTATATTTTTGTTCTTACTTGTATGTACCCAGTACATTTATGTATTAATGTAAATTAAAGCTGCATGTTTTGTAGGTAGAATTTTAAAGTCATTTACAAGACCAACCTAACTGCTAGAAAATTATTCTGAAAAATATAAGGAACACTAAGCAATTCGCTTTTCTGATAAGTGAAATGCAACCATTGCTTAGGTGGAACAGAGTAACTGCTCTCCATCATACTCTGTTCTTAGAGACAAGGAGGGATGATTACTACATACTTAATTGAACTTACAGTTTGAGGATTTTTAGAAAGACCTTTTTCAGAAGATAATTATTCAGATTGAAATTTATCTGCCTTCCAATGCAAACATCATCAGAAGATATGTGAAGACCAAAACACAGAGTTGTTGAAGTGACATGATGTTTGGGTCCAGCTGAGCTGGAGCTCATGTTCTCCCAGCAGCCCTCACGGTGCTGTGCTTTACACTGGTGTGTTGAAAGGTGTTGATAACACAGCAGTGTTTTGGCTACTGCTGAGCAGGGCTGGCACAGCATCACAATGTCTCTCAACACTTCCCCCCATCAGTAGGCTGAGGGTGACAAGGCCCTGGGAGAGGACACAAGTAAGCCAGCTGACCCAAATTTACCAAAGGGATAATCCGTACTGTATGACATCAGCTCAGATATAAAAGCTAAGGGAAGGAGGAGGAAGGGAGGCATCTGTTGTTTACAACGTTTGCCTTCTGGAGCCACCTCTACTTGTGCTGGAGTCCCACTTCCCAGGAAGTGGCTGAACACTGAACATTGCTTGCTCATGGGAAGTAGAGAATAGTTTTTTTTCCCCTCTTTTCTTATGCGCATGCAAACTTCACTTTTGCTTTAGTAAACTGCCTTATCTCAACCTATGAGTTGTTTTCCATCTGATTTTCTCTCCCCTGTCCAGCTTGCATGGGGGAACAATAAAGTGGTGGGTACCTGGAATCCAGCTGAAGTCAACCCACCACATGTGACCTCAGCCCAAATTCAATAGCCTTTTTCTGGTGGAAAGCCCTCTTATCTTGACTGACAAAGAGTGGCCCTTTCATTACACAGGCTCAGCTGTGACACTGATTCTCAGTCAATGAGATTGTGCTGTTTTGATGATATTCTCCTCCAACTTATGCTTTTGCCTTTTTCTTTTTTTTTTTCACCAGGGCTTCCTGGAAATCTGGCTTCCTCTTGATCCATGTTCAGAAATGTTCCTTATGTCCACATGACTGTCCACTACAGGCACAAAAGGTTCATTAAGGAAAGCATGACGAATCTGTAGGTTTTGGGAAGACGAAAAAAAAAAAGTACAGTTTTTTCTAATTTGACTTTTGTTCAGCTACTGATACTGAACACTTTCATCCTTAAATCTCATCTATCTTGACTGTTGCAACCATATCAACTGCAAAGTGCAACTGTTATATACATTGTGAATGATAACAAATCATGTCATTTAACACATTAGAGGAGTACAAAGCATGTGGTATTGGATATCTTAATGCTGAGATTTTGTCAAACTAATGAGTTTTCTTTTTAATAGAAAAGTCGATGTTGATAACATGATCAGAATAACACAGTTTGATTTGAAATGAATGTCTGGAAGGTCAGAGTTAACAAGAGAATTGAGTGAATAGACAATTTCTTGAATATCTCAAATGCCAGCAGCAATCAAATATTTTTGCTTATTCTTGTGATCTGTTATGTGAAGTTGCACAGCTGTGATGGAGTTTAAGTGTAATATATTTATTTATACATTGCCTCTCCCCAGTGTGGTATATTTTCAAGGAACTAAATATGTGTAGGGTTTTATGATGATTTGCAAACCCAGTGAATTCTGTATTAGAGCCATAGTATTCCCATACCATGTGCTCATCTGGAACTTGTAGGAGAAGATTACTGTGGGGCCTGAAAATTGTTGATCATAACTATGCATAGTCAACTAGCATTTTCTATTTCAAAGTATTCTGCTTGAATACAAGTTCCTGTTCACAAATTCAAGAGGTGAACTCTTTAATTTTATTTCAATAATATTTCTAGCAGGAAGAACGAATTCTCAAAGCTCAGTGCTTCCCTAGAATGTGAGAAACCAAAATTCAAAACAAGCGGTGTAACCTCACAGACACGAGCAGATGTGGAAGGGTTGAGAAAGGGAAGTGGAATGGGATTATTCAGTCTTGAAAAGCCTCTCAACTCATTCTACCTCGAGATAATATCTTGTGTAAATTCTGTAGAAAAGAGGAAATTATTCTGTTTTGGGCTAGAGAAGGACAAGCAGCCGCAGCCCTTTAAAGTTATATCTTTGGTAACTAACATGATCTAGAGACTTGCAGGAATGCAACAGGATAGAGGAAAGAATACTTGAACCTACATATATCTATGTGATTTTACAGCATTCCACAACAGTGTTGACTTTTATGAGTTTATGAGTATACTCTTATTCACCTCACTCTTACCCACTTCCTACCTCATGAATATTTGAATGCCTTCTGGAGGGCCAAGAGTTCAAGTCCCATTAGAGAACTAGAAATCACTTCAGCTATCTGACTGACTATAGGTATGGGACCCTTTCTCTAAATAAAGTATGGGCAGAAGTGATCATTGCCATAAAAATCACAAGCATAAAAGCCAAAATAGTTAACTAAAATAATAAATGTGATGTAGTGTTGATCTTACTCAACTTAGAAAAATAGCACCTTGTACTTTCTAAATTTGACAGTTTATAATCTTATATTAAGACGTTGCATTTATGTTTTGTAAAGAAAATGCATAATCCTTCACACGCTTCATTGGGAGGAGCACTGTGGGAGTTTTAAATGTATTTCATATTTGACTGTTTGGAGTAGTGATTCAAAGTGGTTGCAATGGGGAAGTTTATTTTTCAAGGTTGTTCAGTAAGTTCCTGGCTCTGCAATTGGCTAGTGTCTGGTCTTGTTAGATAGTTTTTCTGTCTTTGTACAAGTTTTCTATCTTATGAGTTTTGTCAATCTCTTCTAATATTGTGAATTGATTAGAATCAAAAAAGTGTAGCTTTTATTTTCAAATGCGCTTGTATTCCACCTGTGCAACAACGTAAATTGCACTGTGCTAAACCCTTGCTCAGTCACTCCAGTTCTGTCCTTATTCTTCTCTGTTACCAGGGAAATGAAGGTGTTTTAATGACCTTGTTGAATCTTCAGCACAATGTGGGACTTTTTGAACATTCTGTCATCTTTCAAGCAGTAGTGATTTTTTTTTTGGCCCGGTGTGACTCTTTGGATGAAAGAGCGTATTGCAAAATGTCATTTGTTGGTAATAATAATAAATAAAGTTGAGGGACAAAATTGGCCACAACCCCAAGATACTGAGAAGATCATTACAAAATTGGCAACATTTATGTTTGCATTACTGCAAAGTACTGTTGAGTTTTGTTGCCTTTTTCTCCTTTTTATTTCTTGTTATACATATAATAAGACAATAAGAGATAATTAACCAGAAAATATTATTAATCAGTTACCTAATCCAATGTTTCACAATATTTTAAAATATTACTCAAGGTAGAATGTTGGATTAAACTATATTCATTACAAAAAACATCAAGAAAGGCTCACACAACACCTGAGTGTCTCCAGAAAGACCGGATATTGCAGCCCAGACTTAGTTCCTAAAAAGTGCTTGTGTCAATGGCAGTCAAAATAGGTTGGGGTTTACTGTTTAGGACTGAGCTGGTCATACTGACATAGAGCAAATATGTGGGACAAAGAGAGGAAAATTTGTCTACCAAACTAATCAATGAAGCCTTCAGACAGATATGCTGTCAGGTCATGAAATCCTTTACAGGCAAGTCATTGGAAGTAGCTGCCAAACATATAGCAAAACACCATATTTGACTACGAAAGAATATTTCTTCATTGTTTAAAGGAAGGGTCAAGAGAAAATTACTTAGCAAACTTGACCTGAGCAGCAGATAAAGTGCAAGCTGTGCTGAGAAGCAGGAGCCTTTGTGATACAAATAATGGTGGGAAAGAAGCTAGGTGAATATTGCATAACTTTCATTTACACACCTTCATTTCACTGCAGTAGTAGGTCTGCTATGAAAAGCAATGAATGTGACATCAATTTATTACCTGAGCATAAGAAGAACCTTCATTTCTTTGGGGTCTGCCTCACTGAATCTCCTTATGTACAGAAGAGTTAAAACTTGAAGGATATCTTTAAAATGCTTGGTATGACATACATTTTATTCCTGAGATTCTTTTCTGTGTAGCGCATATATTTTGCATTTTCATGTTATAGCACAGTTCATGGACTGAATGAGAACACTGTGTCACACAGTGTGTAAATACAGTTTTTCTTCTTAGTAAAATCTGCTGATTGCTAATCAAATTACAAGATAGCCAGGACAGGCATTCAATTGTGAATAATTTTCACAGAAGCCAACATAAAAATATCTGCAGCAGGAAAGCTCCACATGGGTTATAATGGGGTCAGTGAATGCTTACAGGTACCTCACACTTTTCCAGTCAGTCTATTTACTTGCTGCTTCAGGTCTTTAACTTAGCCCTTGACAGGAGTGTTGGTATCTGAGGCCTTTACAGTACCTGGCTCTAGGAAGTCTAATTGCTGTGCATAACTATGATCAAAATCAAGTAAGTTATACTTTGAAAATCTACTTGTTTCATTTGAAGTAGTAAATCAGTTTTCTGGTATCGTTACCCTGCTGGAATAATATTGACGTATATTGAAAAACACAAGAAAACCCACAATTTTTATCACAATGATTGTGTATGTACTCTCTGTATTACAAAGATAAATTTTTTTATGCCAGAGTTAAGTAAAAGAGGTCCAAGCTGTAGCTGCTTTAGGCAGTGTATTTGTGAACACGAACAGAAGTGTGCTTTTATAACAAAAATTCAGGCTTCTTTCCAAGTTTTGTAATCGAAATTTGAGACACACCTAAACTACAGATATTTTCAAAACAGCTGTGCCTGAGTTCCTCACAGGACTGAGTGACTTCAAATCTCAAAACAGATTGTGGATTTAGCTTCAGAGCACCTATTCATTTGAACAGGAATGCAGAAATCACAGTGTTTAACTTGGAAGAAATTTGGAGATTCTTCTTACTCAATTGTAATGAAAAAGGAGGAAGAGGAAAAATAGAAGAGAGGAAAAGAGTTCCGTTATCTCTTAAGAGAAGCTGGAATTGAGTCTGTAACTTTGCTCCCGTTGCTTCTATTTGACATATGTTGGTGTCTGACTTAGACAAATAGGAATAATACTGGGATTTCTTTCATTTCTAGTACCAAATACTTTGGTTTCATGGGTATCTATATTTATAGTTTAGCAATGACCAGAAAGGATATAAAAGAGTAACTACTGGATTGTAAAAACACTTTTCTTTTTCTCATGCATTAAAATCTTTAGAAGGAACAATTCTTGCTTATCAGAAGAGTAAAGTGGGGATTGTAAAATTAATTTTCCTTTTATTCAGTTTATCAAAAATATTTTTGGACTGTTGTTTAAACATAAGAAATTTTCTTTCTACGTTCAATACACATACTAGTGTAGCATCTCAGGTCCCTAAGCCTCCCTTTTGCTCTCTCTTTTCCCCCCACCTTCAGATTTTGCTATTTCAAGAGGGAAATGTGTAACGTGTTCAAATCTCCATACCTTGTTTAGATGATGATTGTAATGAGAAGTGAGGGAAGCTACTGGCACAACATGAGCACATTCCCGTGACAGAGACTATAGAAGAGGATTATAAAACGGACACCTTTCTTAAACTGTTCTCCACAATGAAAAAAAATCTTAAAAGCTGATTCCTGGGGGCACCCCTGCTGGCACCAAGTGTACAAATAATATTTGTATTCCAGTTCAGAAAAATAAAAATGAAATTATTTCATTGAAAGCTGACAGCTTTAAGGAACTTTAAAGGTTAGCCTTGGTGTTAATTAGCATATCTATTCATGTATCTATCAGTCTATTGAATTACTTAGCTGAACAGGCACACAAAAGCAAAACTAAGGAAAAAAGTAGAGAAAGCCAGCATTAATAATTCATAAATACTAGGGGCTTCTGACTGACTTTTTTTTCCCAGGGAGTTGGAAATCTGCTAGAAACTGAATCCTGCTGGCTCCAAAGTTACTTCAGAAGCTCAGAGAGCAAACCTGCCCAAGAATGTTAATGTTTCTGTAAGTGGTTAGCTACCAAAACATATTGTGGATTTTCATCCCCTCAAGCACTTGTTCATGTTTCCTTGGATTAGTATAAGGTAGGGCTTTTCATGAAATGTTTAACTGACAGTTTTTATATTTGAATTTCACAAGCCTCTGTAGACCATAAAGTACTCCAAATTCAGCCATAATCCTCTCCTACAAAGTAAATCAGAATTTTTGAACAGATTCCAGATGCCAATTATGGTAATAATGAGGATATACAAGCTCCTTCTCTGCCTCAACTGGATCAGTAGTAATGCTGCTCTTGACAGGTTAACCTGTCTTAAAATTTTTTGGAAGGAGGAAGGGGGAGTAAATTAAAATTTTGATTATTAAATCTTTCAGCTGAAGTCTGAAGCTGTTAACATTTTTAAGAATTAACTATTTTTCTGGGAACCAGTTGCAGTGAATGTTGCAGATGTTTCTTGATACTGAATTGATTTTAGGCAGTATTTATGAGGGATTGAAATGCAAGTTTTAAGCAATTAAGATAGTTTAGTGAAAAACTCCAGCAGTTAGCTAATAATAGTAGGAGAAGATGCTTTTCAATACTAACCCCTTCACTCACACAGAATTAAAAAGAGGCTGGTGGCAAATGACAGAATAGAGGCTTCTGTTTGTCAAAGCTTGACTCTGACTGCTTCAGTTCAGATATAATCCTACGTGCAATCTACTCAGCCATACTGGAAACATGCTTATTTCCAGGTAATTGTACAAGGGCTTTTTTTTTTATTGTTATTTTTACTGTTTGGGAGAAGACTGCACAGGAAAGAATAGTCCTTCTTCAGTGGCAGCAAGGCACTGAAGTCCTCTTGTACCAATCACCGTCACGCCGTATTGACAACAAATAGGATCTTCAGTGGGGGTGAACTGAAGAATATACCCAGAATCTGTGTCTCAAGCTTTACTGTGCTGTGCAGCAGAGCATCATCGGGGCAGGTTCATTGACATCACAGAACTTGTGAATGACAAACTTGCCTTCAGGCAAAAGTTTACTGAATTACATCTCTTTAGACTGATGCAGTATTACAGCCTTCATTATACTGTTTCTCTCCATCATGAGGTTAGTAATCCAGGCTTTGGGTGTTTGAAGAATCTGCATGACATGAAATTAGAGAGATGAGAAATATGATACCACTTCCTGTGGAACACATGAGAATGCTGTAGTTGGGGCTGTAGGGAAAAATTTAGAATTTATTCAACATTGCTTTCAAATAACTGCCAATATGAGCTTTGTAACTCGTGCTGATTCCAAAATATTTACAGCGGTGCAATCTGATTCCAACAATGAGCTCATGGATGCATATCTTAGGTTGAAAGAGATGCTGTTGGTACTACATGGGAGAGAAATGAAGTAGTAAAAGTAGTAGTAGTAAGGAAAAATAATACAACAACATAGTTGACCCTACTCTACTCGTAATGGTGAAGGTTCTTCCTACGAGGGCATAGGAATGCACAGTCATGCAATTGCAAACAACAAAGCTCATATCTTAGGACTTCTTCACCTATCTACCTTAGGCGGGTTGTTCTTTTACTCTAGTACCTATTAAATGGTATGTGTGCCTCTAATCTACTGAGGCTGCAAAGTAAAATTATCTACCTTAAATCATCACTATTTTTTATAGTAGAATCTCAAACAATTTACAGTATCTCTGCTAAGGGATTGCTTATATTTATATGAGCACATCCTTGTTTTGTTGAGTGCAGTGGCACTCTCTCATCCCACTTTGCCTCAGATTTACCTGTTATATGCTTACCCTTCACCATCTCTTTAAGTAAATTTTAAATTTTTTTAATGGTACTTGCAACAAGTAAAGAACATCCCTGAACCTGAAAGACAATTAAAGTTTCACTATACCTAATGTTAGACTATGTTGCAATGTCCGAAATGCACATGTTCCAGTTCATCTAGTGCTATTAGAGAGAGAAGATGAGAAGAGAAATTACTGGAATCATGAGCTCTGCATTGTACATTATAAAGGAGAGTTTTCATGTAATTATCAGTGAAAATAACTCCGAAGCAAATAAAGGTCAATACACACCAAAGTTTTTCATATGGTGCTAGAAAAGACTTTTTCAGTGAAGAAAATATTTCAGCTGCTTCCTCATGTTTTGTAAGATACATTTATAAATATGTATTCTCCTTTTGTTTAGGAAAACCTGACTAGGTCAATTGTTAAGTATAAGCATTATATGTTGCAGAATTACAGGTATTTTTTTCTCTATCAAAAGAGAACTGAAAAATTTTTACACATTGATTTCTTAATTGATTCCCTCACTCAAAAGGAAAACCTGGTTAAAATTAAACAGTTGTTCAAAAAATACAGGTACAACCTTGTAACTAAATGCACAGCAGCCAGAGGTGGTTTTCAGGAAAAGGATAGCATGCACATCTATTTTGTAGTGGAAGCAATGACTCTCTACATCTCTGTACATCTCTGTACCTGTGTGAAAGAATACGATCTATTCCTCTTACATATCAAATGCATTTCTGAATGACAGAGCTGTATTTCAACTGTATTTGCTGTATATTTCTTTTGCAAGGAGGAGATTTTTTTTGTTGCTGTTTTATTGTTTCCTTGTTTTTTCGAAAGGCCTGTTTATTGATCTGTTGCAAGTTCTTACTTGACCATTGTGGTCAAGTGTGTACTATACACCAGGTCCATTGCATTTCTGTATCTGCATTGCCCACAGACTATACCATTATAGTGTTTAAATCAAAGTGTCAGGGTACATTTCCATGAGGGAAGCATTGAGGATGGAGGAGGAAAATGTCACAGTGAAGGGCTACTTCTCATAAAAAGGAGAGCTTGGAGATGCTGTTCCCTACAGAAAGTAACTCAGGAAGCTGCAATGGCACTAAGAGGTGGCTGGTCCAGGCAGAAGGAGTGGCACACACTGTGCCATGTCGGTAAACTGCAGCAGAGGACTTTGGCTCTACTGCCTGTTTTGAGTTGGTGTTACTAAGTAGACTTTCTGTTGCTGAAATCTGCACTGGGCTGGATTAGATTTTTAGAAGTCTTTCTGAAATAGTTTTTTTGAGGCTATGTGACATGCAACTCTTAACTGAGAGGTACAAGGCATTATAAAGAAACCTTCACTTTCTTTTTAACTTTCTGTGAGAAATCCTTTCCATGAAAAGAAGGGAAAAAATAAATCAGCATTTCCTGCTCCATTGCAATTTAAAAGGAACTAGTTTATTCTCTGACCTCCTGCAGATGGGAGAAGTTCCTACAGGAGGAACTCTTATTGAGAACTAGCTGGAAATTCCTAGCAGCTTCTCAGCTGCCGTTGACATTAACGACATGCTTGGTTAATTTCTACTGCCTTGGGAAAAAACCCAACAAACCCTTAGTGTAAATAGGGTCATTAAAGTTTCATATGGAATTTTCAGCAGTAAAAATGGCTATAGTTGTTGTCACATATACTAAACCTCAGCCATTTTGTCTCCATTTATTCTTCCAAAGAAGGGAGTTAGGATGTCAAGAGTTTTCTACTTGATTTATGTTTCAGACCACAAGTCTCTCTCAGCTGGTGCTGCAGTCTTATCCTAGTTCTGTACCTGAACATGCTCTAAAACTTGTCCTTAAGCTTTCACCCCTTTTAAAGAGACATATCTTGCAAGATGGGGTTTGTCTAAGGCCCTCTCCACTGCTTGCTGTATTTTTAATGCTCACAAAGCATTTAATTGGTCCCCTCTAAACTCCTTTCCAGCCAAGAAAAGACTGATGGTTCATTTTGAGACTAGTATCTTTTATGGCTTTTCTTCTCTTGAGCATACTCGCTCCTTTTTATTTTATTCTTTAGCTATGTTTCTGTCACATTTTAAATTCACTCTTGTTATTCTGGAGAGTACAGGCTGGCTATGCTGAACTGGAAGACAAGACCTGTTGCTAGCACGGCACCAAGGCCAAGTTTGTCCTTGGCACCACTTTGGTTGTGTCAGAGTTGGATCAGCAAAAGACTGCGTCTTGTGTGGGCACAACCCTAGCATTTGTGGGCTTCTGCAGATTAACAACTTTGCCTTTGAGTACTCTCAGTTAGGTATTGCCTTTGGAAAATTTAGTTTCCATCTTAATCGGAATAGAGATGGTAGAATGTAGCAGGTGGAATATTAGAGTATAGCATCATTTAACCTCAGGAAAGAGTAAAAAATTAATGTCACAGTTATTCCTTCTTTTGGAGAATATTTCCTTCCCTATTTTCTTCAGAAGTGTATATAGGAGCATATTAACTTTGCTGGTGAAAAAAATATTACTTTAAAAAATCTTGCAAAAATATTTTTAACCCTCTTGGTTTATATGGGTATATTCTTTAGCATAAAAATATTTTTTAATTTTGATTAGGGACAGTATTTTAAAAATTAATTCTTTTCCATCTAATGAGCTTTGTTGTAAATTTAAATTCTCTGCCTTTGTGATAAATATTTTTAGGTACTCCCTGTTTCAGGGAAAAACAGGTTGTTTTTTCTATGTTCTTTTTTTTTTTTGAACTGGTCAGTATCTGTAAGCAAGGATATTTATGGACATAATTCCATGGGATATACAAAGATATTTTTGAAAAGCCAATGTATGATGTGAATTTGATCCACAAAGGTGAGACAGCAAAAGTATTCTCTCTAAAGTTAAATTGTGGAGCCTGATTTTGGTAGTATCTATACCTCCTGAAGAGGTATTTGAAACAAAATTCTACTCATGTCCTGTTATTCCACTGGGACTAGGTGATTTACTTAATATATTGTCTGAAGAATATATCATTAATGGTGGTGAACTACTCACCTACCTCAAATATTTGTTAAATTTATTACCGTGACATCCAAGCAAGAGCCAAGAATGAAGTTGCCTTGTACCAAACACAGACACGGACAGAGAACAGCAGATAGTTTATGTGTTTAACTGCTTATATTTGACTAGTGGAATCTCAGCAGAAAGCCTGATGGATATTTTTGGCCATGTGAAACTGTTGGGAGAAATAAGAAAATTCATTCTACAACTTCTGCAATCACTGCTTTTAATCCTTGTTTTGTATCTTGTTACTGTAGTACTTGTTTTTATACCTTTTCCCCTTATTGCTGTTTTTTGTCTTTTATAATTTTTTTACTTATAAAACTTGTGGTATGGAATGGGAATAAAAACTGTACCTATGAGGTACTGTATGATCTAGATAAGTTAGTGTTGGCAAACAACTTGTCACATTTTGGAATTACTGTCCTTAGCTTCTTTAGGCATTCTAATCATTAGTTTGATCTGCCGTAAGAAAAAAACTTGACTATGAGTGCTAGAAGGGCTTTAAATTTAAGTTTGATTTATACTTGAGGGCTCCTTCCCCCCTCCCTTTCTCTGCCCCTCCTGCCAAGGAAAAAAGAAAAAGAGAGTAATTTCTCTAAGCTTGCACTATCCCATAGAACAAAAATTTCAATTGGCTTGATTACTTCAGAGGACTGGCTATTAGTAGAGTGGAAAGGAATCCAAAGAAATGAAAAAAACCGTTATTTTAATGCTGTGTATGTGATGTCCAGTGCAATTACCACAGCTCTGTCTACTGCCAAACTCAGTCACAACTGTGCTGGGATTAGGGAGAAGGACTGAGGGAAGTGTGGTCTGTGAGGGCCCCCCAGAAGCATTCCTCCTTTAACAAGCAGCTTGGGAGGATGGTACGAGTGGGGAGCCTGCAGGAGGGGTTCCTGTGGGTTCACAAGTGGGTGATGAACCTGGCAGATGTGGGTATCACTATATCTGCTGCCTCTGAGGTTTCAGCAAGCAGGCTTACAGTCACTCCTGAAGAAGCAAGAAACACAGTGTAGCTGAGGATATTTTACAGGCCAAATTTCATGTTCTCTGCCATGAAGTCCCAACAAAAATTCTATTTCTGTATTAAGCTATCCCAGATCAATACAGGCCTCTTTTCTTTACCTTCCTTTTTTTCTTTTTCTTGGAGTCATTCGTTTTAATGCTACCTTTAGTCACTGCTTTTAAGGAGCATCTGAGCACACACAGCAAGGTAGCCTGGTACTCTGAAGTAAATTCTTAGATTGTCCTTAGAAAAGGCAGTCACCTGGTGCTGCCAAAATGTTGATGCTGGTGAAAAATGAGCAAGAAGTTCTTTGCCAGGAGCACTCAGTTTACTCTAAGATCAGAACTGTAATTAAATGGGCTCTTCAAAAATAATATTTTGGCCCCCAATAATTTTGTAAAGAAATTACTTTTCCTATAAGTCCTCCTTCTGTTTGATGAAGTCTTTCATCTTACTTCTGAAACTACAGGTCCCGAACAGAAACTATAGCTCCCAAGCATTTCCCTTTTTTAACCCACCCAGCACGCTGCTTCCTTTCTCCCTCCTTGTGTGACTCAGATGTTGTTTCTTAAGTATCACTGAGGAACTTTCTACCTTATTTTACGTATGAAGTTGTTTTGTTCCCCGCATTATGAAGTTTGATGGGCAGGAATGTGTGGGTGTTTTGCTCATATGCCTTGGATCTAATTTACTTTTTATTTGTGAAACCTTTCTTTTAACAAATATGAGTGATCAAATGGACTTAAGCAACAGCTTTTATGGTACAAGTAACATTAGGAAATAGTCACTAGTATATGGAATTGATAATGAAGTGAAATGTATGAATTCTTGATAACCATTAGTGCAAAAACCCATTCCTTTTATAGCAGATTCCCTATTCTGAGATGACAGCTTTTTTCTCTCTTGTGAATATGAAGTGCCAGATTATGAATTCAATAGCTGCCTCTTTTTCAGGGCGTTGCTTATGAATCTGCCCTGCCCTGTCACTGCACATTATTAGCATTAAACTTGCTTGCAACACCATAAATTTACAAGATGCATGCCCTATCTGAAAAGCTTATGGTCTAAATGAGATACGAGAAATTCACAGCAAAACACAGGACAACAGTTCAGGAAAGGCAGCGTGTAAGGATTACTAGTCAGGATTTAAATTAGGGAGGAAGAACTGCACAAAGGGCTACTTGTTAGGAGGAATTTGAAATAGAAGACAGAGGGCACTTGGTAGCTAGGAAAGAGAAAATTACTCCAGACACGGGACTGGAAGGATTCTAAGACAGCACATCAAAGGCTTTCATTCGTGAATTAATAGTCAGGTTCCTCTCCCTGCTGATGATCCTCCCTTTATCAGATGTGCTTCTGTATGCTGCTGTCAGCATGTTGTCTGCTTGTTTTTTAACATCTGGTTTGAAAGACTGAAGGGGTAGGCACCATTTTATTCAGTAATTTACTGACACTTGTAGCTCATACTATTTAGGATGGCATTAATGAGCATCCTACATTTTGAAAATCAAACCTTAAATAGATACCGCATCCTACTTCAAATGCCACAATTTTTTATTTGTTTAACAGGACTGCCAAAAGGGTGTATCTATCGTTCATGGTTAGGATGAGCAGTCGCCTACCAAAACAATGTAGACTACATTTAGGAAACCATATCTTAATTTTTTGTCAGTGACTCCTTGCTCCTGGTTTGTTTCTTTTTTTTTTCCTTTTGTTTTGGTGGCTTTTTATTGTTTGTTTTGAGGGTTTATTTTTTGTTTGTGATTGGTTTTATTTTTGGCCTGGTGGTGTCTTATTTTGAGGCCTGTACCTCATGAATCTGGCTGGTGTGGTAAATTAACTAGATCCATGAGTACTTTTGCAGTACTAGTACATGAAAATATACAATGTGGGCTTTTAAAGAGTAAGACAGCACCATTGGTTCATGATGTCTTGAGATTGTCAGTCGGTGGGAACTGGAGGATTACTGTGATGGAATATATTTGCTTCATTCTTTTACTTCTTGAATTTCCAGTATTGGTTGTTCTCAGAGACATGTTACTAGGCTAGAAGGATGTTCGATCTGATCTGCTTCAGTGGCTCCTATGAGTATTTCTTTCCCTGTGAGTTTTGGGAGAATGGATTTATTCTTCTAGGGAGAAGTGTAGAGAGAAAACTCTGGGAAAGTACTAGGATATGCCAGCATTCAGGTGGTTCAATTTATGTGCTCAGTGAATGGGGGATGGTTTCGCAGAATAAAGGAAAGAGGCAGACGTTGTATTCTACCTGTAAAATGTGTGTGTTCTGCCTGTTGGGTGGAAAAAAAAGTTAGAAACATACAACACTTCTGTGAAGACAATCCTCCGTAGTTGTACTAGCAGAGAAGAAATGACATTTAAATGAAAAGGGACTTACAGATTAAATACAGTAGCCCAGGGAAGTAGAGGCTTGGGAATTCATGAAAGGTTTAGGTGGGAAGATGAAACTAAGAATTTGATTGAGATTCGGTTTCCTGCTGTCTTCTGACCGTTTACATTACTGAGGTATTTTAACTCATAGTTTGCTAAAAAAAAATAGGCCCACGATACTCACTAGAGCAAAATGTATCTTGAGGTTATCATACTGTCTTCAAAGCGGACATCTTTGTGGTTCTTGTACTAACTACAAGGTAGCTGGGGCTGTGTGCTCTAAGACCACTCCTCACCTGCTTTTGACCTGCCATCTGTGGAGCCAAAGTTTTTATTTCCTTTTACTAAGTGACATTGCTAAATCACTCTGTTCCTTCCAAGCAGCTAGTCAGTTGCAAAGACCAACAAGGAGTCCCCTGTTTCTGAGCATCAACAGCTTGGCCTTTTACCTCCCGCCATGCGCAACATTTCCCCAAAGCACTCCCCTCCTATTCCACTGATGTTTTCAGGAATAGCTGCAGCCCTCCTCCACTTCCTGGAGGCCTGCAAATTGCCTACCTAGCCTCAGACAGTTGCCATTACATCACCGGGGCCTTTGGTGGTCCTCTTACTTCTCTCACATTGGAACATCTCTCCCTTTAATAGTAAGAAACTTCAGTCTTTCAAAGGAAGGGAAATTCTCAAAGCATAAGATTTTTGTTAGAGGTACGTGGCTGGATTCTTTAGTTTCGTCTAATTTCTTAAGATTGTCTTCAACCCTGGGGCTTGAAGATAATCTATAATTGCAGGAACCCCCATACTTCAATCGTAACATTTGAAAGTCATAAGTATGTGTATTCTTTTTAAAAGTTAGTGGAACAGGAGTTTTTCTTGGTAAAGACCAGCATCTGGTTGATTTGGAGTGGATTCCCTTTCCCCAGCTGCAGAGAACCACAGTACCACAGGATGGTTGAGGTTGTAAGGGACCTCTGGATGTCCAACCAGTCCAACCTTCCTGCTCAAGCAGGGCACCTTAAGCAGTTTGCCCACGATCATGTCTGTATGGGATAGAGACGTCACAACCTCTCTATGTAACCTGCAGTCACTCTCACAGAGAAAAATTGCTTCCTGATGTTCAGAAGGAACCTCCAGTTCATGCTGCCTCTTGTTCTGCCCCAAGGCTCTTTCCTTGGCTCTGTCTTCTTTACGTGCTCCCTTCAGATACTTGTGCACATTGATAATTCCCGAGTCTTTTCTTCCATAGGCTGAGCAGTCCCAGCTCTCAGTCTTGTACATGTTCTGCCTGCAGCTTTATTTTTCTGTGTACCAAAGCTTACTAACATTTTCAGCAGGACAACTTATTTACCAAAACCCCTGGATTTAACTCCATGGAAAATATGTTCACAAAAGTATATTAATCAACATAAATAGATTTAATTGCCTTGACTTTCTTTGGAAAAGGTCAAAAAATCTCACTTTGGCATTTATGGAATAAAACATTTCATAGTTTTTCAAACAGAATTTGAGAAGAATTAATTGTGAATATGAAATTTAAAAACAGAAAGCTACATGAGACATTTCTTATGGGTTGATTAAAATATCAAGTTTCATCTGAAGAATATTTTTTAATATTTTCATTCCAGCTCCACAAAAACTGATAATTTTTATTAATTTTCTTTTATTAAAAATACATTTATTAATCAATTTTATATACAACATCGTTATGCACTACGCTTAAGTTTTGAGTTACTGCATTACCAGAACATGTGACTTTGTTAGTATCTTATACTTCCGTCTTGTCAATAATGTAATTGTTTCCTTCGTGCATTTGTTTTCTTCCTTGTCCCTGGTTCCCTATTTGCTACTGACTGAAGCAGTTCCCTATCTTTCTTTGGTGACCTTAATGATCTCTTGCCTGTTTTTCAGTCTTTTGCAGAATAAAGTGTGTTAATCATAAGTTTAGGAATGTTTCTATTATAACCCTAGAGCCTCTGAGAGATGCTCTCTTTGCTTCATTCCTCCCTGTGTCTCAGTTCCTCCTTTCTCTTTGGCTATGGAAGGAAACACTACCTGCTCTGGTTTTTTTACTAGGTAATGAAAAGACAGTTATCTTGCTATTTAGATGATCTCTCCATGTCAATACTGAAATACCTGTATATTAGACCAGCTCTAAAGTATTGTTAAATGTAGAGGGAAATCAACAAAAATAATTTAGGAGGCATCTAAACTGAGATCTTATTTCATTACTTTGTCAAGAAAAAAATCCTGAGTGATTTTGTAATTTTGTATAACAAGTTTTCTTACATCTTAAGATTTACCCTTTTTGCCTCAAGAATATTATCAATGCTAACTATAGCAACTCTGATAGATTTATTTGGACTGACTGACAGTTACCTATGTATTTTTATGCACTATATTTAACAGAAAAGGTCACTCTTTATTGATATTTCTGCTACTGGTAGACAAGATTCTAAAAGTCTTTTAGGGCCTCATCAGTCACATATCAACAGTTTTGTGGAACTGATTCATGGCCCGTTGCATCCTACAGAGGCACTTAGATTACTGTTGCCAGCAACTGTAATTACTCTATGTGTGTGTGTGTATATATATATATATATGTATACAATATATATGGTAAATATTTAATCTATTTATGAAATAGATACACTCAACAGCTAAATTCTTTATAACGGTGTCATTAGGCTCCTCTGTTATTGCAGATGTAGTAACAAAAGCCTTTCAATTTAACTAAACAGTAAGGTAATTTCCTGATCAGTTTGCTTTTATATTTATAGTATTCAGGCATTTACGGGTTGCAAATCATTCGCTTACCTAGCTGTAGCTAGATACGTCAGGCAGCTAAAGAAATGCACTTAAAATGTGGTAGCTGACTTCTGTGCTGTTTCACAAAATGCCCCCTGCAGTTTTGGGGTTACACAATAGATGTAGTAGTATGTCTGTTTTCCTTGTATTTCTCCACCTTTTATGCCTGTGCTTGATTCTGTCTAAGCACAATTGACTCTCACTCAGCAAAAAGTACTGTCATATCCTCTGTTAAAATCCAACCTTATTCAATATCTGATATTTTAAGGAAAGACACACATCTTAAGCATAATTGAGAGAAAAACATCTTCTCAATCGTTGAGCTTACACTTTCAATGTGCTTTAATAAAGTCCTTTCTCTAAGATGACTTCTCTCTGGAGCACATTTTATGCTTTTACTGCAGATACTACTGAGTGGTTGTGGCTTAAAAACACTAAGATCCTTTAAATTCAGACCCCCTGGGCAGCTAAACATATTTTATTAAATATTTAAATTTCAGGGCCTCAATAAGAATGTCTTTCCAGCAACTGATGTTCAAAAGTGTTTCACTGGTTATTTAGTAGATGTTGTTGACTTTGAATAAATTCTAATCGTAATAGCATCTTTATTTTTAGTTGAGAATAAAGGAAGAAAAGAAACAGGGGCTCATGGTATTGAAAACAGCTGTGGTTTAGCTCAAGGAATAATTGATTTAAAAATGCATATACCCTTAAAGCAATATCCTTAAATGAAATGCTTTTGGTGACTGAACAGATTTCACATTTGTGAACACTGAATGATGCATACTAAGCCCCACTTTGAAAAGTCAGCTGTTGTTGTAAGTCTAAGTAACCCAACGAGAAATGAAAAGCACACCATGTCACAAAATCTCAAATAAATTGTTGGATGTGTGCATCAAAGAAACAGTGAATTTGACTCTTTCTTGTTAAGTTAGCACTATGATTGCACAGTTCCACTTATGCATCATTTTCTCTGCATCATTTTGTCTATTTTTCAGATGACAAAGACAGTAAAACAAAACACATACAAAACACTGCTTCCTCTCTTATCTTTACTTCTTATGCATTTTGCCCTGTGAATTAGGTTAGCTGACATCAGGTTTGGATTTAGTTTGTTGAAGTAGATGCATTCTGAACCCCAAAATATCTGTCATCAGTTAGCAAACATAGTTTGTTCTTGACTTTCAGGAAGTATTTCTTGCGAGAGGGCTGTCACATCTTTTGTTATATGGCTTGGACACGTGTTTATACTCCTCTATAGCTTTATAAAGCACCAAGTTCATTTAAATAATTGTACTGTCATTTAGTTAACGTGTTCTTTTTTAAACTTGCCTAACTATGGTGAATGTAGTTTTGATGGCAAAAGAACCCCTTTTATGTAATAGCATTTTTCTTCTCCCTCCTCCACCCCCACCTCGCAAAATAAATGCAATACAATTATTGTACTGCTGAGAAATTAGCTCATTTGCAAATGCCACCTTGGAACACAAGAAGAAAGGCATTTATTGAAGCACTAATAAAGGCACCGTGTTAGAATAATTTTATGCTGACGGGCCTACAATCGCTCAATATTTTAAGAGCTGTCATCACACCAGCATGAGCTGCATGCAGAAGTACAAATTTATGCTGTGACATCATGGCACTAAAAGTATAATTGGAATAAAATTACAATGCTTCACTCTAGCATTCAGTACAAGACAGAGCACTTCAGATGCCCACCCTGGGCTGATCCTTTGCTATGCATCACTGTGCCATGTATTCTGTTAACACATGAAGTATTGTGACACAGATTTCTGAAGAGTTCAATGTGTCCTTCAGGTATTTCCAGAGTGAGCTTTCAGTGGGTACTCAATGACCTGTGTTGTTAATGCACAGTACACTGCACACTAGCAGAAAGCTGGAAGAATATTAAATCAGCAAAAGCCACCATTTTAACTCTTTAGATATGGATAATTAAGCAAGCAGTCACTACACAATGTCTGAGGACCTAATACTATCATTTTTTAGTGAGTTAATAAATTCCAGTCATGGCCTGTGGTTAAATGCTAAACTTTAACAAATGAGCAGATCTGCATAAGAACTGTGACTTTAAAATTCAACCTTTTGACTTTTACCACATCTTCATTCATTGTCGTAACAAGGAAAAAAAAAAAAAAGAGATGACAATAGATGTAGGTGAGATATAGGAAAGTGCAATGAATTGCGTGTCATGTTTAGACATAATATTCCGCTCGCAATCTAGCATTTTCCACCTAAGCTACAAGCCCTTTCAGCATAATCAGACGTGCTTTTCCACCACAGTGCAAGCAGAGGTGCTGATTCTGATTTTTCCTGAATTGCTTTACACCACAAACTTCTACCAGAGTCAATGAGACAAGAACTGTATTTGTGTGATCAAACCTACTTAACCAGATCCTGATTTTATTAAAATGAGTTGATGAAAAGAAGTAACCCTCTCAAAGGTCATTCTCATGTGCTGTTGTAAAACTAATGCAAGTGAAATTAAGATAGGGTTGGTCTGGGGGAGCTGGTGACCTTCAGAAACAGGAAAACTGTGGGATGCAATTTTTCAATAGCAATTTAGATTGGATTTTTCAATAGCAATTTAGACTGGCTGCAGTCATGGTTATTGGTGAAAAAAGTTTCCCATAGCACTTTATATACCTTGTTTAATATAACTAATTTTGTTTTTAATAGGTCTGAAATGAGATTGTCTCTCTTGTTAATTCTCTCATTAATGAAAAACAGATTTATTGCTAAACTTAAAACTGCAATGAGAGAATCTTGATAGGGGGCTGGTAGTACTGGGGACTCCTAAAGTGAAGGTGTGCTGGTAAGGCTGTGCACTACGGGCTGATCCTCAGGCAAGGCTCAGCCAGACTGTCAGCTTAGCCGGGCATCCCCCTGTCACCTGCCTAGGATCTGCCCTGCCTCCAGATCTGGTGACTGATCTCAAAGGTACCCCAGCTGCCATGCCTCTTGGAATGGGACCATAATGCGGACAGGCTTCTTGGCCTGGAGGGAGAAGGAAAGGAAGAGGGCTGTGCCCACTTTTCCAGCATTTGACACTATAAATCCTTCCTCTTTTTTTTTTTTATACTTAGATCAGCACAGCTATAACAAGTCCTTTTACTATTACTCAATGCTACATATATTTTCTTACTTAAATCAGACACAAGCCGTGTCCGTGAATTCGTGGCATTTAGTGTGTCTACTCACCAAGAAAATTGCCAAATACTTATTTTTCTAATCAGATTAGTTATAGTGAATTCAAGACCCACGAAAATTCAGCTGTTTATTTATTTATTTGTGATGTAAACTGAACCAAATATAAACAAACAAATAAGGTCAATGAGAAATTTAATCACCCAATAGGAATGTTTTATTTAATCTGAAATAAATCAAGGCATCGCATTTCTACAGTTTTAATGCTTCTTAAAAATAAGTCTAATCTGACTTTGAAAAATGGTTTCAAATTTAAGAAATGAAAATATTTTGCTTAGAAAATATAATAACGGTGATCTAAACAACAGTACCTTCAGGGGTTTTTCTCTTTATTTTTTTTTTCTGAAGCTACTTAAACCAAAATTCAATGTAGATTCTGTTTGTCTAAAAGATCAATTCAAATTACAGCTAATTTCTCCTACTGAAGAAAGAATAACAGGATACATGCAAAAAGGTATGTCCAAGAAAACTGTTGTGTGTGGTGTGACCAAGAAGGAAACATGCAGATTTCCCAGAGCGATTTTTTTGCCTCCCCATCATCTCCTGCACCAGTGGGCATGGGCAGACATTGCACTTTCCCACTGCCTTGGAAGGTAAAGTCCCCTCAGAGTGACACGGAGAATCCTGATGTCTAGAGTCATGATCAAGCCCCTCTGCTTATTCCATAATACCTGGCTGCGGCTGTGTATCTTACGAAGGGAGAGACAGTAACACTGGGAGTCACATACTCCTTGATCTTCCCCCAAAATATTTTACTGTCTTCTGTTCCAGGTGTCCCCAGATGCATCTGATCCACAGCAGCAGCTGCTCCCAGCCCTTCACACGGGGCTATAAGTGACCCTCCAAATGGCACCAGGAAAGACAGGGAGAGAGAAAAGGTGTCTGATTCACAGCAATGGTTTCTACAGTTGGTTTTCCTAGAAATGATTTGAAGTGGGGAACACATTTGGAAACAAAGTGACTGGAGATGCATTTTCTTAATTGGCTCAGCATACATGTGATTCTCAGACTTAATATGATCCTCCTATTTTTGAGTGACTTGCTGCTCTCAAATGAGTATATGCTGGTCTCTTGCAGGGGACACAGAAATGGGAAGATCTCCCAGACTTGGGAAGCTGGCAAATGTAATGTAGACTTTAAAATAACTATTTTTTTGTGTATTTTTGCTTTATTCCTTGATCTCGTTTCAATCCAAATACATAAGTTCATAATTTTCAGAAGGCATGTGCATATTTACTACAGAAATAAACAAGATGAATGAAATCAAGGATATTTTTAAGACAGGAAAAAGATAAGCACTGCAAAAGGGAGCAATTTTTTAATTCCTTTAGCCTAAATCTTGATCTCCCTTGCCACTGTTTTGTCACCCAGGAATTCTGTGGAGACAAGTAGGAGCTAGTATGCTTGTTCAAAAGCTTTGTGAGCCCTGTAGTTGGGCCTTTAAACACTGGTGAAAGGCTTTCCTTCTAGAAAGAGTTGTCTCTAGAGACTGTTTTGTAGCTGTTCCCTCCTTATAATTCCTACAGTCACAGTTCTTTCTGTCCCTGCAACACCAATTCTCACATATAGGGAATCTCATAAACCACAGCTTTGCAGCAAGTAGGTCTTGCAGGCATTGAAAAATAAGAAAAGTCATTGTGAAACTGTAAAATACTTTATTCTTCTAAGCTGACTGAACTTCGCTTTGACTCTGTACCTTTATTGTTCATGAAAGCAGTTTCATTGCTACCAGAAAAAATCCCGTTGGAACAAAATGTTTGCCTTTATCGAGATTCTGTTGCCAGAAGGTTGTTAATTTGAAGGTGGTAGCACTTCCATCTTTTACAGGAGTGAAACATCTAGGGTACATGCCCTGAGGCCATACTTTCCAGAAGGGCCCTCTGTAGCAGCAAGACTCTCAGAAAAGGCCCTGTAACTCTACAAATCGAATGTCAGTCAACACAAAATACCTGTGATTTCTGTGAATAATAGCTGCTATAAGATCAGGGAAACCTGCAAGCCTAAAATTTAGATTAATAACCTCCATTAACTTCAAAATTTAAATTAAAATATAAATTCATTTGTTTAAAACTGTGGTTGACTCGGTATACTCTTTTGCAAGTGACTTTTTATGTATATATTTTGCCAAAAAGAGCACAAATCTGCCCTTCTCTGCTAGATGTTACAAACTCTACATTATAAAGCATGGCTCATTTGACATTTGTCTAGAATCATGCCTTTAAGTGTTTTCTTCCCATTTGTAGTAATGACGACCTCAAATTTGAAGACATCGCCACAGTCTGACCAGAGGACAAGCACTATTGGACTGGTTGCACCAACATGAAAGAACAAGATTGGTGGTAGCCCCAACTTCAGTAATCATGCACCGATATACTCACAATCTTGAGGGAAATGGGCTAGGTGAAGAGTAGAGCCAGGGTGCTAAATTGTAGGAGAGACAACCTTCAGGTTTTTAAGAAATTAGTGCATAGGACACCCTGGAAAACTCCTTCCAGGAACATAGAAAATGAATGGATCTTTAACGACATTCTTCTTGAAGCATGAGAGCTCTTGATTCCTACATGAGAGGAATTGAGGAAGGAGACTGGCATAGGTCAGTAAGGACCTCCTAGACAAACTAAAGTGTAAGAAGGAAATACATGGGCAGGGCAGTGGAACCCTGCCCTGGGAAGAATACAGGGACAGTGCCTGGATATGAAGGGGAGGGATTAGGAAATTGTGGTGAGGGTCATACAATAATGATAATTGTAATTATAATGATAATAATTAACAACAGCAACAATAACAATAATAATGAGGTTTTGTGGATGTTTGCTACAGGCCACCTGAGCAGAAGGAGGAAGTGGATGAAGACCTTCTACAGGCAGCACGAAGCAGCCTGAGTCACAGGCACTGGTTCTTGTGGAGCACTTTACCTACTCTGACATCTGCTGCAGAACCAGCACCATGAAACACAAATAGCCCAGGAAGTTTCGGAAAAGCACTGATCACAACTTCCTGCCACGAGTAGTGGAGGATCCCACAAGGAATGTTGTGCTGCTTGACTTCATATTAACAAACTGGGAAGGTCTTTTTGGAGATGAGAAGTTTGGGGGCAAACTTGGCTGTAGTGACCATGAGATTGTGAATGATTCAGTACTGGGTGAGGAGGAAGCAGGGCAGCAAGATTGTAACCATGGACTTCAGGAGAGCTAACTTTAGCCACTTCAGGAAATTTTCTTGAAAGAATCCCATAGGAAAAGGCTCCTTAGGGAAGAAGGGTTGATATTCAGGGTTACTTTCTCCAAACTCAAGAATGATACATCCCAATGAGCAAGAAATCGGGCCAAGGGGGCAAGAGACCTCTGTGGATGAATGAAGAGCTCCTGTCATTTCTCAAGTGTAAGCAGAAAAAACACTGGAGATGGAAGCAGGGTCAGGCCACTTGGAAATAATATAGAGAGAACATCAGAGTAAGTAGAAATGAGACAAGGAAGGCCAAGGCCTCTTTGGAATTAAATCTGGCTAAGGATGTCAAGATAGGCTCCCTCATAGCTGGGAGAAGTGGTCAATACCCCAGAGGGATGGACAGCCCTTCAGAAGGACCTTGACAGAGTGGAGAGATGGGCAGAGAGGAACCTTCTGAAATTGAACAAGACCAAACGTGAAGTCCTGCACCTGGGGAGGAATAACCCCAGGCACCAGCACAGGCTGAGGTCTGACCTGCCAGGAAGCAGCTCTATGGAGAAGGACCTAGAGGTCCTGGTGGACAACAAGCTGCCCCTGAGCCATCAGTGTGCTCTGGTGGCCAAGAAGGCCAGAGGTGTCCTGGAATGCATTAGGAAAAGCATTGCCAGCAGGTCAAGGGAGGTGATCCTGCCCTTCTGCTCTACTCTATCCTGCCCTGGTGAGGCCATATGTGGAGTGCTGTGTCATGTTCTGGGCTCCTCAGTACAAAAGAGACATGGAGCTCCTGGAGCAGGTCTAGCAGAGGGTGAAAAAGATGATTAGGGGGACCAGAGCATCTCTCTTATGAGGAAAGGCTGAGAGAAGAGATGACTGTTCGGCCTCTAGAAGAGATGACTGACAGGGGACCACATCAATGTCTGTGAGTCTCTGAAGGGAGGGTGTCAAGAGGATGGATCCAGGCTCTGCTCAGTGGTGCCGAGGACAAGAGGCAATGGGCACAAACTGATGCACAGGAAGTTCCGCCTGAACGTGAAGAAGAACTTCTTTACTGTGCAGGTGACCAAGCCGNGGGTGAAAAAGATGATTAGGGGGACCAGAGCATCTCTCTTATGAGGAAAGGCTGAGAGAAGAGATGACTGTTCGGCCTCTAGAAGAGATGACTGACAGGGGACCACATCAATGTCTGTGAGTCTCTGAAGGGAGGGTGTCAAGAGGATGGATCCAGGCTCTGCTCAGTGGTGCCGAGGACAAGAGGCAATGGGCACAAACTGATGCACAGGAAGTTCCGCCTGAACGTGAAGAAGAACTTCTTTACTGTGCAGGTGACCAAGCCGTGGAACAGGCTGTCCAGAGAACTTTTGGAGTCTCCCTCACTGGAGATATTTAAGAACTGTCTGGATGCAGTCCTGTGCCATGTGCTCTGGGATGACCCTGCTTGAGCAGGGAGGTTGGACCAGGTGGCCCACTGTGATGTCTTCCAACCTAACCCATTCTGTGATTCTGTTTTACAGGTATGTAGGCCAGAAAAAAAAGATTGAAGTAAATGTACTTTCCCCTGGTAAATAAGACAGAAGAGCTGGTTACAAGTGTAATGGAGAAAGCTAAGGTTCTCAACAAGATTTTTTGCCTCAATTTTTAATGATAAGTTCTCTATCAGACTACCTATGTACCCATGCTGATTGTCAGAGAAATGGAATATGCAGTCTGGCATATTGCTATCACTTCAACATTAGAGAATTTCTTCTCAGCACACAGTTATCATTGAAAACTATGATACTAATATCTGTCTGGTATAGCAGCCATTTTAGCACTGCATATATATTTTCCTCTGTGCTTGCATTAATTAAAAATATTGTATGTATTTCTAAGTACAATTGAGTAACTGACAATGAAGACTCTGTCATGTTTGCAAGTGGGTGCCAAAGAACGCTTTCTATGAGAGGCAAGCTTGAAACATCCATTTTGGAAGTGGAAGAGAGCATCTGGCAAGAACATGGCATCTGGTGCAAACTGGGAACACAAAGCAGCTGATCGTGAAAGATTACGCTTGTACAAGAACCACTAAAGTGCTTCTCTGAGTACCGAGTCCTTTCTCCAACAGTACCCTCGGAGCTGTTCTGAAGCCTTCTCTCACCTACCAAAAGTTCAGTCAGCCCTACTGTCCCTTACAGTTACTGTGCTTCGTGTGATTGCACCAGAGAATTCCTGGTCTGATCGTGGCGTTTGTAAGTATTCCTTTACCGTCACATACATGAGTGGTGATATAGCTGTTTCCTCACACATCTGTTCTACCATTTGAAATGCTACTTCCCTACATTTTCTGTTAACTAACAAAAACTTCTTCACTTTTAGATTTGAATGTCATCTGTAGTAAATTACATGTAAGACTCACACGCTTCAATTTAATTCAATTTGAGAAAAAAACTGCAAAACCCCCTTGGATTTTGCTACTAAAAATAAAATAAAACAAAATAAAATAAAAATTAAAAATTAAAAAAGCAGTCACAAGTTCCTGAAGTCAAGTCTCCAGTTAGTCTGAGACACAATGTGGAGAGCTGGAACAGAAACTCCTTCCACATCCTCCTTCTAGTATCACACAGACCAGTGTAAAAGA
This sequence comes from Ptilonorhynchus violaceus, assembly GCA_013397565.1. Classification (NCBI taxonomy): domain Eukaryota; kingdom Metazoa; phylum Chordata; class Aves; order Passeriformes; family Ptilonorhynchidae; genus Ptilonorhynchus; species Ptilonorhynchus violaceus. The sequence goes on along the minus strand of VZRJ01005912.1, from coordinate 125,401 downwards.
TTATACTAGGAATAAAGTTCCTATCTGGTAGTCTCATAGTGGAGACACAGGCTGCTAAAAATATGTCTCTGACCTGCAAAATACAAATTGCCTTCAATGAGAGTTTGTCTGGATTGTCCACCAGACAAGGACTGCAGGAACTTTGTTTATGAAGAAATGAAAGGGTTTACAGGCATTTCTTCAATCATGTTATATTCAGTGCATGCTGGTACTTGTCCCTGCTCACTTTCCATGGGCAAAGCTTGTCAATGGCTCTTAAAGAATTATTGTGGAGGAACAGTTAAGAGGAAATGGTACTCAAGGCTGGTGTTTATGAAAAAATGAAATATGCTTGATTTCAGACTTAAGATGACCTGCCTTTTTTTCGCCCTCTCCTTTTTGGTATCTCCCTGATGATTTAAAAAATAGCTTTGTTTTATACTGTATTGACCCCTCTATAATTAATGCAAATTATGAAAATCTCATTGTGAGGCCAAAAACAGGCTACTTTTATCCATAGTTAAATTTCCTATTACTCTAAATTTTAGGCATTCATCCAAAATCATATGTTATGTAAATACACATACAGTTAATATGTTAATACATACTTGTTGTGTTTTCTAAAACTCCCTTTGCAGATGTAAGTTTGTGAAATTAAAGAACTGATGAAGAAAGACATTAAGTCCTGCCAACCAAAGGTAAAGCACAGTAAACATAATCAGTCACTGCTGTGCTTGAATCTCCTATCCAGCTGCAAAACAAACAACCCAAACAGTTACATAGGCTTCGAAGTATTTAAGATTTTGTGTTAGAAGCAGGCTTGAGTCTGACAATCTTTTTGTTTCCATCTAAACAGAAGCACTGGATTGGATGAGTAAGAGTTCTTTTTAGTTCTAAAAAATACATCAAGCATTAATTTTTCTCTATAGGATCTCCTTTCTGTAGTAAATAAATAAGGATGGAAATCTGTGCTAGTAAACCTCAAGGAGTGAAATCCTAAGTCTCTGGCACCTAAATCGAGAAAGGCTTAAAATGCTGGAATGCTTTTATAGAAACATAAAAAAATGTAATTTGCCTCCTGAACATAATCCTCCAGAAAAAAAAAAAAGAAACAGTCACAGTGTAATTTTTACTTTAATTAACTTCATGGATTCAATTCAGCAATTGTATTACACTGCCTGTGAAATCCTACTGACCCAGTGGGAGAGGTCTGTGTGACTTATGCCACAAAGTAAATCTTTTGGCTCACAGGTAAAATGGGTAGTAGAATGCTGGCCAGCCTGAGATGCAGTCCTTTCTTTTTTTGAGCAGCTGACCTGTGAGAACAGGGGGGCAAATATTTTTAGGAGGCAGAGTACTTTTCCTTATAAACCATCATGAAAACTGTGGCTGGGTTTGGGGTCATCAGTCACTGTCTGAAGATATTTCATTCCTTAGGTTATGTGTCCTCATTATCTTAACCTATTCACCTATTCATGAAAAAGCCCCCAAATTTCAGCTAAAGGAATTTCTAGTTGTTCCTGATTTGGCCCATGAATCTTAAACATATTCCAAAAGCTAGTGTGTCTTGATTTTCTTTGACTCAATTTTTAATTTTGTGTGTATAATGTTATTGTTCTCAAATTGTTTCCATTCCAGAATTTTGTTTTTCTGGATCCTCATATGCACTATTGCCCCTAAGGCAGGCACTATATAATTCATTCTCATTTCCCCTTTCATTTTATGTACACAGGTAAAAGAATGTTACTTGGGCATATAGTGCAATTAAAGCATTTTTTTGTAAACCTCGAGCAAAAAAAGTTAATTCCCTGCCCCTGTTGCACCCTCAAAGACAACAGGTTCATTTTTGTTGTATTTCGAATGTATTGTTTAATTAAGAGCCCAAATCTACTCCCCTTTTCAGTCTCATAAAGAATCTGCTCTCTATTTAAGTGAATCTAATTTTCCTCTCACTATGTATATTTGGTCTTGTTTCAAGCAAAATTATAGTGATAAAGTTTGCATGCCCCTTGGTTCTGTAGGGTAGGTTGAACACCACATGTGTAGCCTGTGGGCTGTACGAATTTCAGACACAGAGGGGTTTTGGCCTGATGAACTTGTAGACAATAACGGTTTTGGTGAGTTGTGGCTCACAGTTAATTGAAGCCGCAAATGGATACAACATACTTAGTAATACAGACCTGAATTCAGTCAAATGATGCAATTTCTGTTATTATGCCACTCTGGATGATAGATAGTTTGCAGATTTTTGCTCCTTTGAAAGACACTTCTCGAGATAGAAATAAAAGGTCAGGCCAAATTTCTTAATGCCACTTAGGAAGAGGGCCAATTTTATGTGGCAGTAATAGATTAAGCTCAAGTGTTTACTTTTCAATCAATTCATATTGATTCAGAAAACACAGCTATTTAATTGCATATTCAGCTGGCCATTTGTAGCAGCTGCTTGTTATGCTAACTGTATATCATCCTAAAGGGCTGCATTTTCAAAGCAGCATGTACAAATCCCATTAGGAGTAACTGGGACTGATTGCTAATCTGTAACCTTCCATATGCCTGCTTTTGAAAAAAATTTTACCTGAAATGTAAAAGAAATTTAGGCAAAATGTTACATCTCTGCCTAAATAGCAACAGCTTCTAGAGCAGCCAGTGACAGATTTGAGGCTGTGGTCCTGACACACACTGGTGCAGCCTAAGCTCATTGACTGCCTGCTTCCTGCTGCATAACTCAGCAACTAAAAAGCCACTCAGGGTTTTAGCCAGTTTAACATGAATGGGACCTTTGTGGACCATTTTGTTCTGTCTTTCTCTGGAGCAAATGCCAACATGGTTGAGATCTAGAAACTTGCTGTTCCATTGTAATAGGATATGCATTTAAATTAGAGCTCTGTGAGCTGAAGGATACTCATGTTAGCATCATTTTCTGTAATCCAGTGGAAAATCTGCAAACTCTGCCTGAATGGCTGGGCCTGAAGGGTTTAGAGGCAGGATGCAGGCTGAAAAAGAACACCATGTATTTAACGCAGATATTTTGTTTCTATTACACCACTAGCAGTAGAACGTTGTAAATAAATCCTATTAGATTTCCTTCCATTCTAACATATTATATCCACAGTTATCATTTCAGACAGATGCTGTTTCCAAAGTCTGAATTGAAATCTTAACATTTCTTGGGTGCCACCTGTGTCAGTACTGGTGATATTTTTGTTTATTTGGTTGATATTTTGGTTTTTTGGGCTTTCAGTTTGTTTGTTCATTTGTTTTAATAATTTGATAAGGTAATTTAATAGTTTGAAAAGGTGGATTTCCAATTGCAGTTTAGCTCTTGAATTCTGCTTCATTTATCTTTGGATTCAGCATCCAAATCTGAATTTTTCTCGAGACTTTTTCTCTATTTTTTTCTTCACTAAAATGCTTTTCTTAAATTAAAAAAAAAAGGAGGTAAAAATAAATATCTGTAATATAATTAAAGCCAGACATGCTCAGAATGCTTCAAAAATTTTTGTAAACTAGTGAAATTGGGGTTTTGTTTGTTTGTTTGTTTGATTTTGTTTTGGGGAAGAAGGGAAATAGAAGGAAGTAGGAGATAGCGCTCAAAATTCACCACTTGCTGAACAGGTGAGTTATACATGTCTATGAGTATACTTCTCCTATCATTGTAGTTCTCCCAAACTAGACTTTCAGTGCAGAAGTCCCACTTGGTCCCACCTGGTCCCAGTTGAACCATCTCTTCTTCAGTGTTACACCTTCACGACGTAGATTTTGAAAATGCCCATATGTGTTAACAACTTGAAAAGGGTTTAAGGACAGCCTTAGTGGAAAGGAATATTTAATGTGTCCGTATGGTGAGTGTTGCCCCAGGCAAATACTTCACAAGAATGCTGTAAAGCAAAGAAAAACAAAGAAAAAATGAAACGTAAAAAGTGAGAAATGAGACACTTCCAACAAACTCTTACATTAAAAACAACCAAAAAAAAAGTTTTGCCTACCTGTTAAAATATCGTAACTGAAAGTAAGTTTGGTTGTAAATAAGTTTGCTTAAGATAGACATTAAAATATTTTTCTGGATTTCAAGAGACAACAATATTATGACCAAATCTTTCCACATCTTTACAGGTTTATTTTTAAGATACATATTAGGAAGAGGAAGTATAAATTAGGAAAAGCAGTTTATCCTTTTTCTTTTTTACTGTTGCATTAGATTATATATATAATCTCCTTGTGGGATAATCTTGTGGTAAATGGATATTCGTTAATATTAGGACAATTCATTATTTACTACATGCAGAAAGTGAGAGGGTTAACTTCCATATTGGCTACGTGCTGTTACCTGTTCTGTATGCTTTTTGCAGAACAGACAACTGATGTTGTCTCAAGGCAAAAATGGACACAAAATCTGCTTTTCATTTTTTTTTTATGAGAACATTTTACTCCAGAGCAAAGAATAAGTTGAAAGGAAGCTTCTGCATAAAACAATTTTCTGCGTTCTCTTGTTTCTGCTTTTGAAGCCTTGTAAGTCCTTTGCTGACTGCTAGAGTGTGTAGCATTTGGAAACTTTGTTTGCACCTTGGTGCCTATTAACTCAAAACTTAGTTATACGGGTAACTAGTTGGAAGAATGTGCCTGTTTAAACATATGCAGATGCTGTTATGTGATTTGAACTTTGCACTTAGGTAATTTTATATGACCGAGGGCTTCTTTCATTTTTGCCCACTTCCTTCAAGTCATAAAAAGACAAAACTAAAGGGAAAAAAAATAAGGAGAGGTATGTAAGACTAGTTAAGCTTGCAAAGAGAAGACATTCAATGTGATCTATTAACTGCAGTTACTCATACTGTTCTCAGTGCTACTGATATGACCTTGTACATGTTTCTATTACCTCAATATAATCCACTTAGGAAATAACTTATGTTGGCTTGAAACAAGGTAAAATACAGCATGAAGAATTGGCGAAGAATTGGTAAAGCATGGTAAAGCTTACACAGTGAAGTCTCGAGTTCCAGTTTTGCTTTAAAATTCAAGAAGGATAAAACCAGAAGTACCAGGAAAATGAATTTCATAGCCTTTAAGACCTTGATCACCTTCGCACCTCTTTCTCAGGCGTGGTAGGAGTCTCTTCTTCTGTGCTGGGAGTTATGTCAAAGATAACATTTTCTGAGAAGTGGATTTAGAGCAGTAGCACACACCATTACAAGAACAGAAAAAAACCATCAGCTTCATTCTCTTCAGACCCAAATGTCGTCAGGTTTGCTCCCCGTCCTATAAAATGTACAATGTGTTTGAATATAGCTCAGTATCTGTTAAGACAAAGCACACACAATGGTTTTTAAACTCTTAGGCAAGGAATAGCGAGCAAATTATTAATAAAATGCATAATTAAGGAAAAAATATAATTTTGTGTTTTTAAAAATGTAGAATTTAAAGGTTTGTTGACTTTGGTTTTAATGAACTGTTTACTTATCACCGTTTCATCTTAAGTCTCTATAAACGCACAGGTGTGCTCTTTTGCCACAGCTACTTTTTAATGGAGTAATTGCTCATTGCATCTTATTGATTTTAGGTTATTAAAAAATCCATGATGATTTGTTTTCCTTCCTGTTGAGTTATGAAGTGGGTCAATCTGAAGCTAGAATTTTTTTAAAGCTGAAATATGTCCAAGCATACACACTTCACCACAGAGAGTCCCATTGCACTGTGGATCTGTCCACTACCTTTGTTCTTTAATAAAGTTTTGTCATATTTATTGAAAGTATGCTGATGAAACTGTGATATACTGTTTGTATTGAGGGAAAGAGAAGCTGACAACTTATGTGGAAGGTGTCCCTGTACAGGTGATTTGTTGGAATCACAGAAATATCACCATCATAGAGGGGTTAAATCTATGGATATGACAATATAGAGTGGGTAATAGAAATTTCAGGTAGTGTCTTTCTGTTAGACATCTCTTGAATAATTAAATAGAAGATTTAGGTCAGTAGTACACACTAGTAGACTGAAAGGAAAAATTTATAGCATTAAATCTTAAAAAAGCAGCATCTTCCATTTTATTGAAGATTTTTGAGGGAAAAAAGCTTACTTTAAAATACAATTTAAAATGATTGATAGCATCTCTGTATTTATACACATACACAAATATTTTCTCTGTAGGTAATTATTTTAGTTCTGAAATGAGGAGCTGCATTTCTCCTGGTCAAATATGACTTAGAATAATTAATTAAAAATCTTTGCTGAGTTTGAGTATTTCTTCTGAAGATTTTCTGCATGATCAGTTTTTAGAAGCCTTTGATTGGTAGGAAGTGACATTCCTGGAAAACCAGAGGAGATTATTTGAAAATGACTTCACATTTTTAATGAGCTCTCTTTATGTAGACATAAAATTCAGCCATAGTGTTTTTGACCTAAACAAAAATCCTTCAGTCAAAAGCAAACTTTTTCTTAAGAGAAAGTTTGAGGAAAAGCTACTGAATGAGTCTTCTTGGGGTTTTTCTTTTTAGTTTGTTTTAATCTATGTAAATGTTAGAAGTTTTCACTTGCAAAACACCGTCATTGTGCTGTGGAAACTTCATAATAGAAGTTTGTCCCAGCATAAATGATGTTTCCTCCTTACTAATTCACAGCAGCCCAGTTCATGCTTTATAGAACAGCACCAACTTTTGCACCGTTAAATGTTACTGACAAGCCTTGCAGTAGTGTTGTAAGCACTACTTTATAAACATGCAGATATTTTCCTAACAAATGTTTCTGAGTGTTTCCATACAGAACTCTCTGCCTGACAATTTATATTGCAAATATTTTGCAGAGTTCATAAAAATGTCTGTGCTTCACAGTAGTTGAAAAGATGTGTGAGAGGGGCGTGACCGTGGGCCAGAAAGCTCATTCTGTTTAAGAAAAGTGAGATGTTTTCTCTGTGGCTCTGGAGGAATGCTCTTGATTCAGAAAAATTGTGTTTAGCAGGTAATAGTATCAAAATATGTTATTGTACTGGGTAACAGAAATGATTTTTTTTCTGCATTTAAATAGAGGAAATATGTACATTTAGTTTTGTAAGTAACTGATTCCTGAAATCCTTTTTTCTTTCTTTGAATTTTATTTAAATTTTTGTTGCATTTACTTTGCTTGTACGGTAGGCAGCAGTGCCTAGCAAGTGTAATTATTGTGTATTTCTAGTTTACTTAAAATTTTGATTCAATCAGAATCCCTAAATCTGACAACCTATAATCAAACAAAGGGAGTACTCTAGTAGGTGGGGATTAACAGAAGGGAATTAAACTGTCATTTTGCAACAGCTTAGACCAATATGAAAGCCCATTTATGAGTCTCTCAGTAAATATCCCTTTTGTTTTGTCTAATTGCTAGTTTGAATGTATCAGACTCATCAATGGGATTAGGGTTAATAGATGTTTGGTCACGCATAACATGCAGAGGAGGAATCTGATACACACACGCACAAAAATTGCACTTAATGAGCTTAGCAAATGTTTGCCATATTTTTAATGAACCCTGGGGCTGTCATTTAGAAATGCTTAGCAACTGCTTTTCCATCCTTGAAAACAGAACAACTGAAGGACATTAACACTATGTACACCATAAATAATGTGAGCTATTTAAAGATACCAACTGGGAGATGGGAATGATGACATTTTCTGTGCAGGAGCCAGTGATACTTAACACTTCATGTGTGTGTTAGATCTCTCACAACCCAGATGGGCATCTCTAGTTTCCTACAGGGAATGGGTGTGAGTGTTTGAAGGAGATCAAATAACTCCATGAGGAGGGTTTTTTGTTGTTTGTTTGTGGGGTTTTTTCTTAAGTTGGACCTCTTTATGATACAGCTTTCAAACTCATTCTCCCCTGACATTTTTTGTTTCACCCTCCTCATCTTGTTGCCAAATACTTGCAGGGAAGATTTTTAAAAAAGTGGATCATTTGTTTCCATCATCTGCTTCTGAGTTTATAATTTCTGCCTTTGCCATTAAGTAGAATGCTTGCTTAAATAAGTGATGCAGCAAAAAATGGGCATACTCTGGGGGACTGATTGCACAGTAGATTTAATGATCCATTCATTAACTTCTGGGACCCATGCCTAAAACCAATGCAGGCTGATTAATGAGAAATTATTGGAGCAAACCATTTGTCTTGTGGTGTAATTATTTTGACTGGACGTAACAGAATCAGGTTTTCCTTAGGGAAGGACTTGACTTGATATAATAGTGCAGAAAGTGCCATTCGTATGAATTATGTCTAGAAGAAATGAGTGCTTTTTAAGACTTCAGTTGCCATAGAGGCAGTGGATCTAAGATCCTTTGTCTGCACACAGAAATCTTTTGAAACATTGGCTTTTAAGGCCTTGGATGGGGAAAAGAATCTGAAAACTGAACTGGCCTTTAAATGCTTGTTCCTGCTGCTATCAGTCAAAGCAGACCCTGCTGTGTCAAGTGGGTAATGCTTTTTAAAATTTGAATAGCTGAGAAAAAGCAGTATTATTAGCTTACAGAGTTCACAGGTGTCACAAGACAAAGCTGTGACTACTGAAAATTCGTGTTTCACTAGTGCAGCTTTAGTTAATGCAGTGAGGAAGGCTTGCATACTACTTCTGCTATGAGGATGCCTTGGTGCAAAAACAGAGAGGGTTTGAAAGAGAGGCAAAATAAGAAAAGCCTTCAAACACCTTTTATCTAATCATGCAAATGTGAACATAAAGAGTGTTGAAATTCAATAATTATTCCTTTAATTTGTTTGAATGATGTTGCCTACATGAGCAAGAGGGACTAAGCTCCTTTTTCCTTGCTCTGCTTTTAGCTCATACATTACCCTTCTTGAAACTAGAGGTGGAAATATGATGACTATCCTCATCTTAACTTTGACTTTCCAGCATATGTATTTCAAAATTTTAGAAATAAACCTTTAGGTTTTTCATTTATAGAATATTTTATTCAGAGAACTAAATAGATCTGAAGTTCCCTATTGGTGTGCAGAGACTTTTTACTCTAGTCTGAAATTAGTTGAAACCACTCACTAATGCCTGGAAAGGTTTTTATATAATTATGATACTGTGCCTCATATCAAAGTCTTTGGCTCTATCTCAAGTCTCTGTGAGAAGGCACTCACCTTACAAAAAAAGTTACCTCTGTGCTGTTTCATATATGTTTATGTAAAATAGATAACTGAGCTCTCAGGGGTTGCTCAAAAGCAGAATGAACTCTTGGAACTGCTATGAAGCAGTACGGCCATTCACATCTGCACAGATTTCAGAGGGTCATATCACCATTGCTAATGTAGTTTACATGTTTTACTACTTTATTTCTAATGTGCTTTATTTCTTTTGGACCAATTTAACTCAAATTTTCTCACTGATATTTTCATCTAGAAATTTTATAACTGCATAGAGAAACCTTCATATTTTTTAAATTGTTCAGGGTGATTATCATACTTTAGAAAGTAATCTAAGACTAAGCTTTGACAAGATCACTTTATATGCCAAATATAGTGTACATTTTCAACATAGTTTAAAAGAGATTTTCCAGTTCCTTCAAGAAGGAAAATCTTTTCAGTTTACACAACACTGAGGAATAAAAATACAGTTTAACACCAAATCTAAATTCACCGCTGTTTGAATTGTTATGAATAAGAGATACCAAAAACATAATAAATACCAGGAAACTACAAAAGGCCCTGTAGATAGAAGATGCGTGTTCAGGAAGGATTGGACCGACTGTGTGGCACAAAGGAGGAAGTAGATGTTGACCTGACTGGGAAATGTCCACATATATGAACAGCATAAATCTGCCACCCAAACATCAGGGCTGTAAGGGAGTAGATAATGTAGGTGTATCAAAGTAAAGGACAGTGAGAACAAGACTGGGGGAGACCAGGAATGTTTCTTTGAAAACTTGTGATTTCTGTACCTTGTTCCTCTGGATGCAAAATCATACAGAAACTCTTTTCTGACTTCACCATTTGTGATGAGGAAGTGTAGTAGCACAATATGATGATATTTTGAGTTGAATTCTCTGCAGGACAATGGAAAATGGTCCAGCTTCCTACATGGTCTCTCATGCTGCTGCAGCTTCTACAGAAGTCACGATGGGAGGGTGATCAGACAATTTAGTACTAAAGCAAAAAGGTATTTATTTTTTTATATTTCCCTCCACCCATCCAAGGTTTCAGATTTTTTTCCCCCTACGGCCTCATGCAAAACCGAGGAAACTGCTACAGGACTTCAGCTCTGAGTCAGTTCTCCACATGAGCATGGACAAAGAGGTGGTTTCTGCGGCAAAGAAAAGAAAAAATGGTAAATACTTCTTACGCTAGAAAAGTCATTATAATTTGACTTCAGGCATCTGCACCTCTTGTCCTTAAGACTTTGGAAAGGGTGTACTAGCAGGTATTGCTCCTACATCTGTGCATGTTCACCTGTATGTGCACATTGAGGGTAAAACCTGGGGAACACTCCACAAGTTCATCGTGGAGACTCTCTTAGCTTACAGTCTCATATAAATCAGTAAGATTGATGCCATTGTATTGGTCAGCATATAAAACAACCTGTCATCAGTACAGAACGTGATGTGCAGAATATCAGTGTAACTTGAAATTCATAGCATTTTAACACCTGTTTCCATAGCTACAGTGTAATCTAGACATCTGAGAAGCCAGCCTGCCTTTGCCAGCCCTGTCATTTCAAGGGAAATAAATTAAGGAAGCTGATCACAAGGCCTGGATTATACAGCTTCTTTAAAGTATAGCAACCAGACCTGAAAACTAACCAGGAATGAATGTCGTTGGGACAGAATGGATAAAACCCATTTCCTGTAACCTTTGTAGGAAAACTTGAACGTAGCCTCCTGTATAGCTTTTTTTACTTCCCTCAAGCAATATTGTATGTTATACCTGGCAGTTATATTTGCAGGACCATATTTCTTGATTTTTGAGAAGTTGTACCATATTCTTAAATGAAGGTTTGAAAAAATAAACAGATGGAAAAACGAGAGGGAGCAGGCGTAGGAAAGAGATACAGTTAAGTGAATGCTAAAGGGCAAAGCTTCAGTGCCAGACAGTTATTTGCATATGCACAATATGTTTCTGTCTAGAGGCATATTTTCTCAAAGTCTGTGTGTGTATTTCTATGAGTCTATATTTATCTGTATTACTGGCAACATATGTATGCCTATGAATAGAGTTGGGGTGTTTGCTGAATGATTTATGATGCTGCTTAATTTTTTTTCTTTAAATACATACTGGTTTTGAGGATTGATCTCCTATAGGCAGGGAAATTGGAAAGAAATACAGGCATCATTTCTTAAACACGAAGCACTGGAATCCACAGAAGATGCTGTTATATACATGTTTGTGCTTAGAGGGCAAATATACAATGGGTATGCATGCGTGTTTTCTAGACCAATTCATTTGTAAAGTGTTTAACAAGGAGATGAAAGCTGTCCTGGTATTTGCAGGACAGAGGAGCAAGGCTACAGTCTGCAAAAGGTAATTCTCTTTTGGCCAGATTTGATTGGTAGAAAGGATGAGAAATTTTTTAAAAAATCATGTTTTGTACCCAATAGTTTATGACATCCGAAGAGAGAGGGGAGAGAAAGCTGTATAAAGGTTTAATAGCTGCTATCTGCATCAGGTAACTGTCCTGGCATAGCACTACAAATGGTCTATGGGTGTAAATATTTGCCACAATCCTAGAAGATTGGCTGTATTACTGTCATTTGGCAAACGGGAATACCAAGTATGTCTACAGTAGAGAGTGGAACTCTTACTATTACGTAATTTATCACCAAGTAATTTATAAGGCCACTTACATTATATTACATCAGTAAGTAATAAACAAGAAAATTTGTGTGATTTTAAGTAAGCAGAGCCTTGTACATATTATTTTAAAGGCAACATATTTCTTTAGCTTTGCTTCTATGAATAGGGCATTGTTCTTGTATTGGCTAATGCAAGTACACAGAACAGCACTGTGATGCCATTTTCGACTTTTCCTTTTGTGTAACACTGGTGAGCCATATCCTAATGAACTAAAATAATATAATTCTAGGCTGAAATATGGCTTAAATACTTGAAGGAAAGAGTCAGATAAAATCAATGTTTCTGTTCTTGGGCATAGTGGTGTTTTGTTGGGATTTTTATCTTATTTTTTTCCTAGAGGTGGGTATAAAAAAGCATGATACATTGACTTTGACCTGTCAGACTGAAGCTACTGCAGTCTGCCAAATCAGCGATCCATAAGCTAAAGACTCTCGGTACAAGCCTTGACCCAATAAGCTGAAATGTCTTAGTAAGGATTGTTATGGACTTTTGAAAGAATAATAAAACGGATCCTTTGAAGTGCCTACGCAATTAATAATTCAGCAGTCTGAAAGGTCTCTGGAGATACTGCTCAAAAGTAGTGAGTAAATAACATGTTTTTAGACATCTTCTTATTTTTGTTGTTCTAAAGGTGTGGCGTTTCTTTCTATATTTCGTGGAAAGTTTCCAGGCAAAATAACATCTCTAAAACTGCATTAGTTTGGTAGCTGTTAATAATTTGTAATAGGAGAAGCTAACCATTTATTAAATACATGATTTGGAATATTGTTTCCCTTTTGTTCTTTCAGAAAAATCTTGATTACGACTGATATTGCATTTCTAAATATATATATTAAGGAGGTTTCAAATTAGGCCAGCAACCCTGTTTGTCTCATGGTTTCATGCTCAATTAACCTTACTGCCCTACTACCAACCAGTAGATACTATAACTCTACATTGCTAAGAGTTCTTCTCAAGATGCTGTGATGACACTACCTCCTAGCCGAAAGAAAAGGCAGCAGATTGGTGGTTCCAATGTCTCTGTGTAATTGTGGATACAAGCCTATTTTGGAACAAGATACCAGTCCAGTACTTGGTATGACATTATTTCTTGGTAATATACTAAGGAATGAGTCAGCCAAGGTTGGTCCAAGCGAAAGTCCTGACATTGTTAAAAAAGAAAACTGTTGTGTATACTAGTCTCTGCATCCAAATATTGTGTTGATTCTTAACTTTGTCCCTGAAATATATCCAATGCAATAATGAACTTGTGGGAAGAAGGAGTAGTGTTCGGAGACCAGTTTTATGTCAAAGTAATAACATAAAAGAACACATGTAAAATATTTTAATCCACTCTGATTAAGAAATAAAAGTTCTGGAAAATATGAGTTGGAAAATTTTAATCAAAGAATTATTAAAATCATGGAGATAAGGAATATTCTGTGAAATTCAATGCGCCAGACACTGATAGAGGCTAAGAATGTACATACTTATAAAAAAAGATTGGAGAAATTGATGGAGTACAAGTCCAAGACAGGCATTAAACACAGGAACCATCAAGTCTCAACTGTAGTCACCAGATACCTTGAAGACATGCCAGGGAAAAGCATTGCATTATACATATTTTCCTTGTTTTATTTTCCCTCTGTGACTGCTCCTGGTCAGCAACAGACAGAATGCTAGGCTAGGCGGATCTTTGATTCAAGAGGTGAAATTCTTATCTAGAAACTCTGACCCTGTAATTTTTTATGCTTACCTTCTTTGGTTTAGATTTGCATTGCCACAGAAAGAATAATCTGGGTGCATAAATGCATGCATGCACAAAACAAAGTGGAAAAATGAGAGGAAAAAATAATCCTTTTTTATGTAACTAAGAAAGAGGACAACAGAGATTTAGAGCAAAATCAGATCCTAATGTATAATTATTCTTTAGAATTTATTAGACTCACCAGTTCACTTGAAACAGCTTTGTTGTAATTGTTGTGCAAGACTGAGTGGACAGGGCTTTTAATTTTTCCCTAAAGAGAAAACACTTTTAAATTCTTGGATTATTGCATTGCTTTGAATTATGAGCACATCCCAAATTTTGTGTTAACAGTCTAGGTAATAACATACTCAACAATTCAGTAACCATTTCCTTCCAAAAGAGAATTTTGAAAAGGAAGACAAAAACAAATTGAATTAATAGAATACAGATCTTTTTCCATTTAAGACCTAACTCATAGAATGAAATAACTGTTTAGTTTGGAAAAGACCATTAATATCCAACTGGAAACCAAATGCCTGCCAAGCCCACCACTGAACCAGGTCCTTAAGCACCATGTCTACCCGTTTCTTAAATACTGCTAGGGATGGTGTCTCAAACATTTCCCTGAGCTGCCTGTTCCAGTGCTTGACAACCCTTTCAGAGAAGAGATTTTTCCTTATATTAACTCTAAACCTTCTCTGTGGCACCTAGATGTTGTTTCCTGTTGTTCTATTGGTAAGGACAGTAGAACAGAACAGCATTTTACTCTGATAAGTATAGTAGAACAGAACAGCATAGCCTCAGAGAAGTAAAGGATGTAACTTAGGCAAGCAGGATGCCAGCTCAGCTCTGTAAGACTGACAAAGCAGAAGCCATGAAAAACAGCAGTATTGCCCTTACTCAAGAACTGGGGTCAAAGAAAGGCCATGTAAAATATTACAACAGCAGATGCTGAAGACCACCAAGGAAGACCCTGAAAGACCATAGAAGGACTTCCAGTAAGGGGTGCAACTATGTAAAATAAAGCAATACATGTATTTATTTTTATACTGTTATTTTTATCTGCAAAATAAAAGAAACATTATTACTTTTTCAGTACCATCAAGTAAGTGGGGATAGCTAAAGAATATGTAATCAGTGTGGACGATAAAAACTCTGCTTACCCGATGCTTGACACACGATTAAAGGAGGGATCCTCCAAGTGACCAGTGAACTGCAATAAAGAATGCCTGCTTTCTAAAACTCAAAAGAAATTTATTTGGGAGAAGAGACCGTCCCCCACCTCTACAACACTAAAACGTTCTTTCAGGTAAATGTAGAGTGATAAAACTCCCCTGAGTGTCCTTTTCTCCAGGCTAAACAACCCCAGCTCCCTCAGCCTCTCCTCATAGGACTTATTCTGCAGACATTTTGCCAGCTCCGTTGCCCTTCACTGGACACACTCCAGCACCTCAATGTCTTTCTTGTGAGGGGCTCAGAACTGAACACAGGATTCAAGGTGAGGTCTCACCAGGGCCAAGTACAAGGAAATGATCCCTTCCCTGGTCCTGCTGGCCACACTATTTCTGATACAAGCCAGGATGCCACTGACCTTTTTGGCCACCTGGGTACAGGATGTCTCATATTCAGCTGTTTTCAACCGTCACCCCCAGGTCCTTTTCCTCCAGGCAGCTTTCCAGTCACTCTAGCCCCAGCCTGCAGCAGTGAATGGGGCTGTTGTGACCCAGGGGCAGGACGTGGCTCTTCACTTTGTTGAACCTCACACAACTGGGCTTTTCCCATTGATGCAGCCTGTCCAGACCCCTCTCTAGAGCCTTCTTCAGTCCCAGCAGATCAACATGCTCACCCAGCTTAGTGTCTCCTGCAAGCCAACAGACAATGCACTTGATTCCCTCATCTAGGTCATTGAAAAAGATCCTGAACAGAACTGCCTCTGACACAGAGCCTTGGGGAGCACCACCAGTGATAAGCCACCAGCTGGATATAACTCCATTCACCAACTCCCTGGGCCTGACTGTCCAGCCAGTTTTTAACACAGCAAACAGTGCACCTGTCCAATTCATGAGCAGCCAGGAGAATGCTCTCAGTAGAAGTGTCAAAGCCTTTACTAAAGTCCAGGCAGAAAACATCCACAGCCTTTTCTCTCATCCACTGAGTGGGTCCCCTTGTCACAGAAGGAATCGGGTTGGTCAAGCAGGGCCTGCCTTTCACAAATGCATGCTGCTGGGCCTGATCCCCTGGTTGTTCTGTATGTGATGTATGAATAATAAAATAAATGAAATCTCCAAAGAATAATTATGAACATTAAAATACATAAATAGATCTAGAAATTGACAGGAGTTTTGAATTATCTTTGTTTGGGCAATAATAAGTATATATACAGAATAAAGCAGGCATCACTGTTATCAGAAGATTCATATCACAATCTTTCTCAAATGTCACAGCTGAGTACATAATAGCACAATACCATTTTTTTTCAAACCTTCCTAATTTAATAACATCATGGCTTGATCTCACGATATTCAACCCTGAAAGCTAACAGAAATAATTTTTGAAAATTAAAAAGTGGAAAACAACTCAGGCATTTCATTAAAATATTTGATTCCCGTATCTTGAGAGATGTTAATGAGTTGTTGGAGATCTATTTTAAAGAAAAAAAATAGAAACCCTTTAATGTTATGATGTTTAAATGCTTATTTTTAAATAGATATAACTTTGGGAAAACACATAAGAAAACCTACAAACTTATACTTTCACAATGAATAGCAGACAGGTAAGTTCTTAAAGACATGCCTAGGTCTGGAAAAATGAAATTTCTTATGTATTTCTTTTGGTCTGTGAATACTTAGCACAATTAGTCTCAATTTTTTGGTCCATAAGAACCTCTCCACTCTCAGAAATGCCACCTCCCAGCCCTTTAATATGCTTCAATACGAAAGCTTTTTCAGAAACTTTACTTGTTGCAAGTGAAGGGTAGTTGAAATCTTAAAAATCAAGCAAAATTTCGCATATATTACACGTATTACTTAAATAAAATTAAAAGACATCCTGAATGTCTTGTCTTCGGTCCTCTGAAGGGTGTCCTGAAGACACACTCTACTTCGTAACTTCAACATTTGATCTCAGATATGGTAAAATACAAAATTAGAATATCTTACTTCTTTTGTTTATGATTTTCTTTCTTACTTCCCTATTTTGCTCACTACAATCAAACTTTTTATTTGACTAGGCTTTTATTGGAGGTCACCTGAAAAGGCAGAAGCTGTACATGCTGTTAATAATTGTGGCAGATTTTGATTTCTCTTAATAATATTAATAAGATAAACAGATAACGGATAAACAAGACATAGACTATCTCCCTTGCAGCACCACTTCGAGCTGAGTGACAGCAGGTTGCACAACAGTGCTTCCTCATGGACTTGTCCATCCTTGGGTAATTTTCCATCAGCTTTCAAAACGGACAAAGAAACCTTAAAAAAGAGCAAACTTGAGCCAAAAGGCAGATTGTCTGGAGGTCTACTGTGACCAGAGATGTTTCACACCTCCTGCCTCAGACTTGCCTTCTGTGAGGATATTGCTGGACTTAGCTTAGCAGGAGTGACTGCTGTTTCACAGACGTAGCCGTAGCAGAGCTTTGGAACACGACCCTCCTTCCCAGTGCAGCTGAGGAACAGCCAGCCTTTCCCTGGGCTGAGCAAAGTTGGCAAAGGGAAAAGACGAAGCTTTTGCTACCCATATCTACCACCAAGAATTCTGTAATACCTTTGGTCGCATTCAGGTCCTTCGCTCTGCCCTGGTGCCAGAACTTACTGGAGTGATCACAAATTCTTCTTCTCCCTTTATTTCTTAGGTACAGAACCTGACTTGTTTAAATTTTATATTTTCTTGACTTTTGGAGGCTTGATTTTTGTGTCTGTGTGTATGTCTTGCTGACTCTATGAATAACAGGAAGGAGGGAGGGAAGAAATAATTTCCAAGGACATGAGATTCTGTAAGGTTCTCTCACAGCCTCCTACCTCAGGCTCAATCTGTTTAAATAAATGGCACGGCAGTGAAGGCTCGAGCTGGGCCTTGTTCAGTAATCCAATTGCTCAGAGTTAAAATGTGCCAGAGGCAATGTTTGATGATGGAATTTAAAATCAAAGAGCTCTCTCTCCAGCACTACTGTCCAGACACAAGGGAGCATGCTGAGCTGGCCCTATGAAGGTGTCAGAGGCTCTCGATGCCCCGGTCTGGTATTCGTCACAGGCAGCAGCTGCTGGTGGGTTTCAACACCACTACTTTTCTCCTTAACACAAATAGCTGGGCAGCAGTAGCTTTAGGAAGAGAAGTGTATGGTTGAGAACTACTCTGACTGTCTTGTTTGACATAAGAATTTCTAAATATTTCTAAAGATTTGCAAGTTCTTCACTCTTTTCAGACATCAAAGTCAGCTGGTGCTCTAAGATGAGGAAACTGAGTGGACCCATCACTCTTTCTGCCACCTTGCACTTGAAATCACAGTGTTTTGTAGAGATAACTAAACCTCACAGCAAATCTGACGTAGTGCTTTTTCACAAGACTATGTCAAGTTCAGCAGTCAGACCCCAAAAAAGATTCATTGCAGTACTGTAAGAGTAGACTTGAGGTCTCAAAGAGTAAATCTAATCTCACATGTACTTTCTCTCGGATGACAAGTCATCTCAGGTTGCCTGGTGCTGGTATGACTGTCTAAAAAATTTAACAGCTCTTTCTACTCATTAAGGAAGGCAAATATGATGATGATCTTCCAGTTCATTTGGCAGCACTTTTTCTTGAGGTCTCCTTGAATTAGGTACAGTTGCATGTCAGAATTGATTTGGAAACATGGGCTAAAAGAATACAAATATCTAAGTGAACTTGTGCTTTCAGAGCTTGCCGTTTGGGGGAGTAGGAAAGTGCATGTGTTTTCCAGGAACCTATTAAAGAGCAAGTAGACATTAAAGACACACATAGTTAATCTACAGAATGAAAAGCCACAATTAAAAATCAAATAAATAAATCAAAACATTCAAAATAGTTAAACAAGTACATTGAATTTCACTTATCATGCTGTGAAGCTGAGATTATTTTGCATACATTAGTCTTAAGACTCATTATGGGGAGTTTGGAGACCTAAATTGACTAGCAAGTTAAATCTCAGCCAGTATTTTGGTCAATCCAATGTGTTGACCCAACTACGTGAAGTACATGTGTCTGTAGGACTCACACATGTATTCTGCATGATATCTTACCTGAAGAAAGTGAAAATTCTTTGATTTATATTAAGAAAGCACTTCAGGCACTTAGAACTGCTCTAGTTTACCACTTTCCATCATTGATCCTACTTTCTTTGAGTTTTATGTTTTACTGTGTAAAACAATAAAGTCTAGAACCAAAGCAAAGGTAATGGATTAAGAAAGACATCTTTAACTCACAACAACATATTAACTCATTTCATGGCCATCTGACATACAGAAAACCTTTTTAGGAGGCTGTTAAAGAATCCTTCCTCACAGAGATGGGCACAGTTCTCTTCTCCATGCACAGACATATCAATGACAGAAGAGAGACAGATGTTTAATAGAAATCCATAGAAGAGTGTAATTTTTCTCAAGTCACTCACAAAAATGTTATATAGTATCTGAAATTGAAGTTCTGTTCAGGTCTGAAAATGCGGAATCATTTATTCCTTGAAAAAAGGGTCCTCATTGCTTACTTCTACCTCCATGTGGTCTGCTCAGAAAAGGAGGGACCTAGCTTTGCCTCTGTTTCATGACATAGAAAGACTTCTTTTCTTCTTCACCTCCTTTTATTCTTTGAAATTTATCCCCTCATGCCTCAGCTTCAGAGTTGTTCTAATTGATTCAGAATCAGTTAGGTGAATGTACATTTCCTGAATCTAGACTTCTCCCCAGTTTTTAAGCATTTCATAGCAGTCTCTGAGCATTGTGGTTCCTTCACTGAACAGTATTTAATCAGATCTGCTTCACTTTTTTGCAGATCAAACTTTAGTCCAGAAATGTGAAATAAGACATCAGAGTTAATAAAGACTTGCTTTTTCTATATTCTCATGTGTTTTCCTATGTTCTACCATTTCTTACATTATTTTGGACTTCCAAGTAAAGAATCAGTGGATGCATCAAAATAGATTAGTAGCGGTTAAGTAAAAAGTCATTGGAACAAATGATATTTTCTGAGAATACTTTATATTTATTATTTTAAAAGAGTTTTCTAGCCCTATCTCTAAGCTTGGACTATGATCTTCATATATTCATTGCTGAAGATTTTCATACAGTTTAGTGAATTGTGTGAAAACAATTAGAATACACAGTACTTCTTCCAAGAGAAATTCTGCTGAGGCCACATGAGTATTTCTGTTGTCACTCTTTACAGTGAAATCAAGAAAGTTATGGAGACAATGCTGTTATTAAACATCAGTTGCAGGTGATCTTTGAGCTGGTATAAATTAGAAGAGTTTTCTCACATCTGTATGTAGTCAATAGGAAAAATATATTTTGGTTTTTCTATCATTAATTGCTCCATTGAAATATTTACCCCCTTTTTTTTTTAAACAATTACTGCTAATTGCAAAGCATTAGATCACAGNTTTTTTGCAATTGAGAAGAGACACACAAGTATAAAAGCAGTTTAACATTGAAAGGTGGATTCACAGGAAATAGCTGCAGCATTTATTCACACAACATATACTAATAAATATACATAGGTAAATAAATTCATTTATTTCCTGTCATCATTAGAGTATAGATCCACTTTCTTGACTGAACAAATAGCTGATGGATGCTACACTGGTTTAAACAGTGACTGTTGAGATACTTTCAAGTACAATGGACCTGGAGGGCAGATGGTCATGCTAAATTTGCCTGGTGGTGCTTAGAAATCTAGTGAGTCTGGCTGGGAATATGTGGAACCCTGAAATTGTTAATCGAACCTCCAAATCAAGTTACTCTTTACAACCATCAAATTACTTTTTACATCCTCTGGTGGGCTGTTGGTGGGTGTGGGCTGCCATTCATGAATATTGAAAAAAAGCCTTCAACTGGATTATGGAAAATAACTGAAGGTTTGTTAAGGAAGAATCTTTGAGAAAATTCATGAGACAGAAGTGTCTATTCCTGCTTATTTTTAAAAGACGTCTCAAGACTATGATTGCAGGAAGGGAGTTTGTAAATATTGTGCTGAAATTATTTGGCTAATCCAACGTGTCAGTATAAAGCCTGATAAAGTTGTGAGAGATGGGAAAACCTTGTCAAGCAAGCTCTCACACATTGTTTATTATATAATTTATGTTATAGGTATTTATGATACAATATTATTTATCTACTTGAACAATGATAAAATGTTAAACAAGGAAGAAAGTTTCTAAGCATGATACAGTTTCAAGCTGATCCAAGGCTTAATTCAAGTTTTTTGATTTTGTTTTTTCTTTTTCCCGTTCTGTCTATTGCCAGCATTCATCAGTGGTCTTTCAGAGGCTCTCACTTAATCTCTTAAAAGATTAAATATTTTAACTGAATATCTGTTTTCCTCTATCTATATCACAATCTAGATCCTTGTATTTAGCAAAAGTTCTTTCTTAATCACATAAAAACAACATCAATGTCGTCCTACTGTTCCTTATGAACTGATTGCTCCTCATACATGATAGTCTCAAGTGACCACTTCATGATAGTCCCAACCAGCTACTTCTACTTGGCTTTTCAAAAAAGAGCACTCGATGATAAATTAGGAGTTGGAGATGAGATCGTGGCAAAAAAGAATAAGATATGACAAGCATAAGCTGAACTGAAGGTTATCACACTTGGATATTTTGTTCTGTAAGAAATTTTATTCTGCAATTTGAACTAACTCAGTTTTATTGCTTTCTCTCTAAACCAAAATCTGTTTCTGTGTAGTATAGGTCTCATGAAACTGCTTCTACACAGCAGGTCTATGTAATTACTGCTATTCCACCTTTTCTCTTACTAAGATAGCTCTTACAACTAGTCAGAGCACCCTCAACTAGGCAAGAAATCATCAGAGAACTTTACCTTATTGCAGCTAATCTAACTGCCTTTTTTCATGCACAGCAAGCTGCCCAGGTACCTAGCAATAGCTGAAAAGATGAAAAAATTATATGTACCAAATTTCTATGATGGAGAGCAAATAAGTGCCAGCAAGTTCACTTCTCAGTCAACATTCTCAAAATACATTTCAACTTCAGTGACTGATCAATACTGAACACTTGTTTTCTCCTGGTCAAATAAGAAAACTTACAAGATTTGAGGAGGTTAGAAGCAAAGCTGGTTTTGCTTTCAATTTTTCAGATATGATTTTCTTTTTACCAAAACCAAAAGTGGGATCAAAAGAAAGTGTCTCTGACTGTCTCATGAACTAACTACTGTGCTAAGTCCATGTTATTTATCAGGCATGCCTGCATGCTTTAAACAAAGACACAATCTCTAAATTACTTACAGAAACATTCAGGCTTCTTTCCACTGAAAATATTGTCTCATACTTACAAAATAAAATTGGATATATATCAGTGAAGTTTCCTTTTGCTAACTTTCTAGTAATAGCAATCTAGAAATTGTCCTGAACACCTTTGTATTTTTTGAAGAATATTATGCATATGCCTTGCTCAATATGAATGTAAATGCTTAAGTCTGAGAAGCCTCCAGAAATTTCACCTTCTTTGTAACTATTTTGTGGAATAGTTGCACCAGAAAATAATTTTTTCTCAGTTATTAGTTTCCATAATTTGGCAAAAATATTTGGAGACAAACTATTT
>VZRJ01005912.1:80395-103054 GCA_013397565.1 Ptilonorhynchus violaceus | reverse complement strand
TTTCCTAAGTATGAATTTAATGAAGTGTATCGCAAACTTTTTTTTTTTTTAAAGTCCTGCAAGAAGTGGATCTTTTTCCAGGTACAGTAAACCAAATTTCACCTGCCAAAGGAAATTAAGACAGTAAGTTTTTTTCCTGCAAAACCATTCTGAAATTATCTAGAGAAAACTGGGTGGTTTTCCTTTCTTGTATTCACTCAAAAAGAGCAACTCATATAAAGAAGCACGCAAATCCCCAGACCGCTACTTTCCATGAATTTTCCTTCTTTGTTATTTTCTTCTCCATCTCTTTTTTTTTTTTTTTTTTTAATTTCTGTTCCTCCTGTTGTCATCCAGGANTAAATTATTAAATGTATCCATGGCTTTTTCCTGAGAAAAGTCCAAAGAAGTATGTAGATGGATGCCTTTCAACCTTTTCCTTCTCGTTACATGACTACATACATGACTACACGTAGCAAAACACTTTTAATGGCACTATACCTCATTGTATAGAGCAAAACACTTTCATCACTTACAGCTGTATGATTTCTGAAGAGGTTTCTTTTTTTCCTTTTTTTTTGGTCTGTCAAAGATCAAAGCAGAATCAATTAATGACCTGTTTTAAGGGATAACTATCTGGTTATTTCTGACACAATTTACTGAATTTTGATTTAAAAGGAAAAATAATCATTGATTTAAAAGGAAAAATAATCATTGATTTGAAGATATATGAATTAAAGACATATGCTAACATGACAGCACACTCATGGTAAATGTACACTCAGATGAGTACACTTCTGCACATATCTAAGCATATATATGTTGATAGATTTCAATTTCTAAAACTTTGAGTTAATGGAGAGGCTGTGAAACTGTTTTCTGAAATTTGTAAATTTCCCTTGCAAAACAGTTATGATCAAAGAAATTAATGGTAAATGGAAGTGACAAAATTTGTATCTGGCCTTTGTATTTAAGTCCAGTGTTTCCATTTAAATCCATATATACTAGTAGCATGTAAAATATCTTATTTTCATAAGCTTTAATGGCTTCATAATTCATGAGTGGTAGAATGATTGAGTTATAAAGGTCATTTGGAATAAGTGAGCATAAATTATTTATCAAAATTCAGCCTATTACATTGTTCTTCTTATGAATCACAGTTTTCAAGAACTATTTATTTCATATTACATGCCTTTGTACTTTGAAGTAAAGCAGAAAATTTATCATAGTAGCAGCATATATCCAGTGAACATATATGGAAAGGTAAGAATGCCAGGATACTTTGTGCCTTTTTGTTCATGCTTTAAAAGCCATGGGATCATAGAAATTGGAGAGGAGATGGCTTTTGAAGGTAATAGAGTGGAACGCACAGTTGAGTAAAGCAGTCATGAAGTTATGAGGCAAATCTTTTTTAAAAAGGGGGTTTGGTTGACCATAGCTGTAACCAAATGCTCACACAGCAACTACATACTTTCAAATGCACAAGTCAAAATTAACATTAGTTGTGGATTGCCATCATGTAATAAAAAGAAGGAAAGTCTTTATCATATTAGTGTGCTAGACGATAAAGTGAAATGTGCAAATATTTCAGTTTCTCATTTTGAAAAAGGATGGGTCTGCAAGTGGTGCTAAAGATTATGTAACTAGTTCAGGGCAGTGAAGTTATAGCAATTTATGTCAAAGTTGCTGAAGAGACTTGCTTACATTGGTTTTGTAAGTATATGCTTTAATGTGAAATTATGAAAGCCTAATTAATTACTAATACCATAAATAAGAATCAGGCTTTCTTAATGGTAATACTAATTCGTGGAAAAATTTCCCATTAAATAATGTTCTCCCATTTTATTCCATGGCTCTTGCATGTATAATTATCCAATTAGGAAAGTGTGAAACACATTCCTGTAGTGTTGTAAATTATCGAATACTCCTGCAATAAATGTAATTAAAAGAACATTGCTCAAAAAAAAAAAAAATCTCATTTTGTATGGCATGTATTTCAGCATAATTGCACTGTGTACATTTTGAGTAAAAGAACTGTCTGCGAATGCAGTTCTTGATTTCTGTTGAAAGTGACCATACAAGATGACTTTACAACCTCTAGGTATATATTTCAGAACTGTTTGAATTTAAATACAGTACTTAATGGCAATAAATAATTTTGAATTAATGTAAAGTGGTTTTGACAGCAGATGGTGTTAAATTGATTTATTTGTGGTGGTTTCTTACAGAATTATTTATGTATAGAGGTTTTTGTGATCAGTCCCAGTATGGTATGAATTGCAGTTATTAACAGCAACTACACATGGTATTCATTACAGCTTATCTTCCAATTTATTACACTTACTATGCTAGGAGTATTTTGTAAAGAAAAAAGCATTATATTCAATATTCAGAATTTGAGATACTTTTTGGAAAATGAGACTTTTTGTCTTTTGAATAACAGCTGTGATTTTTGGAATACCTTGCCTTGTTTGTTCTGGACCCCTTGAAGACACGTTGAATGTGAATTTTTTGAAATTTCAAATTTGATGCAGAGTAGAAAGAAACAAATAATGAATGCCTATTTGCTGTCAAGAAATAGCATAAGTGAAAGCACCAAAATATCTTAGTTAATCATAGGAGAGAAAGCTTTCTGTCCAGTTAATACACTTTCTCAGTGTTTCAACCAGAGTTTCACTGGAAGTAACAGTGAAACTATCTATCTATCTATCTATCTATCTATCTAATGACAGAAAAGATACATAGCAGTGATCTTCACTCGTTTGCATGCTGTCATCATAGTGGATGTTTAATCCCATTGAAAATTGCTATTGCATGTAACACTATTCAAAAATTTAACTCTTTGCTAGGATCTCTATGCTAGTAATTTTTCCTTAGTCCACACTAAACCAAAAGTATACTTGGGTCTTTTTGTATTGGAATTGAGGACACACCTATGAAGTGTCATTACCTAATTAAACGACTGAAAACAGTTAATTGTAGAACACATAGAAACACAGAATCACAGTATATGCTGAGTTGGAAGTGATCCATCAGGATCATTGAGTCCAGCTCCTGTCCATGTAAAGCACCATCCCTGAGTCACACCATGTGCCCTATGAACATTGTCCAAGTGCTCTTGAATTCTGTCAGGCTGGTGCTGTGACCACTTCCCTGGGGAGCCTGTTCCAGTGCCCAGCCACCCTCTGGGTGAAGAACCTTTGCCTAATCCAAGCTAACCCTCCCCTGACACAACTTCAGGCCATTCCCTCAGGTCCTGTCACTGGTCACCACAGACAAGAGATCAGTGCCTGCCCCTCCTCTTCCCTTCACAAGAAAGTTGCAACTGCAATGAGGTCTTCCCTCAGACTCCTCCAGGCTGAACAGACCAAGTGAGCTCAGTTGCTCCTCATTCGACTTCCCCTCAAAATTTGAGGTTTATTAGACAAAAACCAGGGAGAATAAAAGCTTTGCAAGAGCCATACATGTTCACACTGTCCTGTTTCCAGCCAGGAAGGGGTTAAGTTTTCAAGTAGCCAGGAGCTACTTGAGCATGTCCAGGACCTAGAGGTTATTCTATACCACATCATTGCTGGAGGTGTGGGGAAGGGAGTCTCTCCAGAGGAGAACGGTTTCCTCAATTGAGTAAGCATGGCAGAGGGAGCAGCAAGGTAATGCCAGTTCCTAGCCGGAGGAAGCAGTCAGGGTACCATGGTTACAGGAGGAGTCGGGCCGACCTCTTCAGGGAGCATTTTTGCACGTGAATCACCCTCTTTTGTACATTTTTGCTATTAGTATTCTTGCTGTTACTGTTGGTTTTCTTATCTCATTGTTGTTTCCAGTAAATTGTCCTCATCTCAGCCCGTGATCTTCACCTTTTGTGCCTCCAATTCTCCTTTCCAGCCACTTCCAGGGGAAAAGGAAGGTGTGGGGGGTAGAGTGAGAGGTAGAGTGGTTTAGAGAGTCTCGGTGGGAACACTAAATGGGGAAGTACCATTCCTAAACCACAACACATGCTTAAGAACTTGTCTTGCTTGCACAAAGCAGATCCCAATTCTTCTCTGTGCCTTTAGCCTATTTTTCAGGCTTGGTTGAAGTTTAATTATAGTGATAGCCTCTTGTACATAGAAGAAATTCTTGTCAGGACTAGTCTTTCCTGGAGCATATATAGAATGTCCTGTTTCTCAAGAAGGGAGAAAAAAAAGAATCTTAACTATTCTAACATTCCTTCCTTTCAAAAATACTATTTGAAACATGACATTTCAGTGAATTAACACATATTGGCATTAAAAGTAATTAACACTCTCCAGGTATTTCACCTTGAATTATGTCAATTGTAGAACTAGAAATTGATTCAAGGATAGGAAAAATTTTTGCTTGTTTTTTATTATACTCAGAAGTCATGGCTGCACTGTTAAAGTTTACACCACTCTCCGTCTAATTTTCAAAGACCACAGCCATAAAATTATATATTAAATAGACCATGCAATGCGTGTAGGAACCTGCATTTCATTTTTACTGGAAAAACTACCTTCCAATTTTTTAAAAATCTACTTCCATATCTTGTAAAGCTGTAATTCAATTAAGGAGTAAGAATAGGCAAAATGTTAAGTATTTTATAGCCATTCTTATCAAAGAAAAAGCAAGTTCAGAGATAGGAAAACAAGTGTATGCAAACTTCTCTTTTTATAACTGGGACAGGAATCTCCCTTACAAATCCTAGCTTTCCTTGTCCATGATGCTATTTAATTATTTTTATTATGAGGTTTTTATTTTTATATCATAATATTTTAATTCTTTCTGTGCTGGTGTAAGTGCACCAAGAAATGCGGTAGGTAATGATTAAAAGTTTTGACAAAATATATTTTTTAAGAGTAATAAGCAAAAAAAATTTGCAATGTAAAGCACAAAATAATGTTAACATTACTATGTTTAAGTAAACAAAAGTTTGAATGACTCTGTACCTCTTCCACATGTTTTAATATAGTATATGAATGAGTGAGGTGCATTTTTTTTTAAATTTGGCACTCAAACAATTTCCCTGGAGACTTTTTTTTGTCTGGTCAAAACCAAATGTTTCTTTTCTGTGACAAATAACTTGGAGTAAAAATAAGTAAAAACTGAAAAAAACCTGTCCCCGTGTCTGTATTAACAAAACTTGAGTTTCTATTAAGCTTTGTTCTAGGAAAATCACAATTGTGTCTTTGAGTACCAATATTTCCATATGTAAATAATAACGTAAAAGCAGCACCCTCCACATGAAATCTACAATTATTCTTTTCATAAGTTCATTAAACTATAAACCATGTTTACATTAAACATTAAACTGTAAACCATGTTTACAATTATCTCTTCATAAGTACATTAAACTGTAAGGCCATGCTCAGAGTCTGGTCTTCTTCTTTCTCATAGTATTTATTTTTATTAATTTTTCTTGAGTTATTTTGGGTGCTTAAGTCAATCAGAGGAAGAATGTACAAGGAAGAGAAATGCTTCCAAATGTGTCAGAGAAACATATAGAGCATATAGAGTTACTTTTGATGCAGGGATATTAAGGGATTTGTATTTTCTTTTTTATAATTTCTGTGAAAATGTGTCCTCATTGTCAGGGCTCAAAGAAAGGCTAGTTGGGAAACCTAAAGTTTCTCATTTTGTTTTTTATTTGTGGCATAGATGTACCGCAGAAACTGCAGAAGGTCACTTGCATGTTAACTCTGCAGAGCACTGGCTGGTCTAAACACAGATCTTGAGCATCTCTATATATGTCCTCTGCCATCACTCCCAAACTTCACTGTGCAGTCATACTGCACCCAGAGTACTACACTCCTAAGGGCACCCTGTTTATGCTCTAAGAGGTATGTGTTCAAGATTTTCACGAATCCACAAGGAAATTTGTTTTCCCTTTGGTCATATTAAACTACGTGTAATGAACGTAATACATTGCTAATATAATCTTTTCCTAAAATGTATTGTTCAACCAGCCCAAGAATAGAAGAAAATGTAGATAATGAAAATAGATGGCAAGTAATAGATTTAAGGGGAAGATGTTACAGTGATAAAATGCAAAATTTTCTCAAGTTGTTTCTGTTTCAAATTTGTAGTTTCCTGTTGGACTAGAGCATGGCTTTTAGAAGTGGCATCAAGAGTTAGTATAAAGATATCAGCTGACAAATATTGTAAAATGTTTTGCTGTTTAATTACCTCCACCACAGAAATTGTATCTCTGTAGTAGTTTCAGCTCCCAGCTACCATTTCCTACTATGGTTCTGGCACTTACATTTTCTTTTCTTTTTCTCATTGATTTCTTAATGTTGAATTGTAACTTCTGCTTCTATTGAAATTAAGCTGATTGAGCTTAAGTTGATTGAGCTTCTTTTGTCTTTTGCTGTTAGACAGATGCTTGTAAGTTCATCTCTATCTGATATTTCTTTTAATTCTTTCCAGCTTGCCAACAAGCAATTGTGGTGCTTTTTGGTTTGGTTTATTTTTTGAAATTTTTTTTTAGAAGCATGAACTACTCAATAGGCTACCACTGGATGGCAGATAGTAAAAACAGAACAGTGCACAAATATGCAATGAAGTTACACATCTCCTGACATACAGATCAAATTGAGGCTTTAACATTGACATAAGTGCAGTGTTTCTTGTTCTGCAGCAGACAGGTTGCAGTTGTGAAGCCTGAGAAAGGAGAAAAGTGAGAGGAGGCATGATGTAGGGTGAAGAAGTGCCTATTGTAGGTTGACCATGGTAGGAAATACAGGTGTTTCCTTGTGACAATTTTGGATAAATCTCAGTTGAATATAAGGAAAGGATGTTCTCTTTCTTTCTATTTATTTGTCCTGTAATGTTGAGACTATCTTACTTCTAGAAAGGAGCAAGAGGTAGTGTTTCAAATTTTAGGAAAACTGGGTAAATCTGATTTGTTGTTGCTGTTCTAATGCAATTCTGCCTTTAAATTTATGTAATACTTACACAGCGAACGCAATTTTCATCCCTTATTCTTCCCTCTGTCTCATTTCTGCTATTCAGCACAGAAGAGGATTTATGTCCCTGAGAACGTGTTTCTCTTTATGAATTAACATTAGAAATACTGATGAGAATTTGTGTCTTCTGTCTTCATTTTACTAAATGCATAGTAAGAATCTTACTGAGACAGCTGTAATACAGTAGCAAGTCTTTCAGGCTTGGGGAACACATACTGCATTCTTAGTTTTTGTTTTCAAGTGACCACAAAAACTAGCTAACTAAATTTTATATGAAATTCTGTTGGAAGGGGATTTTTGTTCTTTTACAAAAGATTGAGAAGTCTAATTTGGGCTACTGAAAAACAGAATAACCTCAAATCCAATCTGCTTCTCTCTCAAGGAGGAAGAACATTGTCACTAACTGCTCTTTCAGCTTGCTCCACGAATAGGATTAGAAGGACTTACAGAGTATGGAAAAGTAGAAAGGGGGTAATTTAATTATGGAAGGAAGATATCTTGAATGTCTTTTCAAAATACAGGAAGAGAGGTAACCAACTTCCTTTTTTTCCCCTAATGCCTACATTCAGGATGAGTTTAAGTGGCAATTACTGAAGAAAAATAATTAAATAGAATGTTTGAAGTCTGACTCATGGCAAATATTTATGGAGAATGTATAACTCTCTAAAATAAATGTTTGTGATATACAGTTCTGTGGTTCTTGTTCATAATCGAATTATGATATAAAGACTCTAGTGAATGGTTAGAGAACCATAAAGCTTGTTCTTTTTTTCCATCCCTATCTCGACTACAAATAGGAGATATAATTTATTTATAAGGAACTCCAGGAACTATATAACTGTACTACAGCAAAATTTTTGCAAAGGAAAACTTCTCCCGGTATACTGGCTGAAGCCCACCCAATCCTTTCTCTTCCTCTTAATTTCTATATTTATTTGAGCAGGTAAAAAAGATTCAGGTAGGTGAGATAAAGGTTTGAAGAAAGTAATTAACAGGTCCATTCCATATAATACACATATCCATGGTCTTTACATGTTGCTGCTTGCTATGACATGGATCGTCCAGAAACTGAGGTCCTCTGATTGACGAAATATCAGAGTGTGACAAGCCACATAAAGCAGAACCCATAGTGCTGTGGTGTGCTACTGCACGTTTCAAGCAATTGCTGGTGCTAGAGCAAAAGTAACAGTATTCATGTTAAAGGGGAACAAAATCACTGGGGCAGTAAAGTAAATTTCTGAAACAGTGCAAAAGAGCAACCATTAGAGCAGTAAGAGGAGCAGCCTTCCAAGTCACCAAAGCAGTTTACGAGTGATTGAGGAAAATGCAAGGGTAAAGTAGATTGGAAAGATAGAAAGCTTCTGTGAGAGGTCATAATCAAGAATTAACTATATGTGAGGTGTAGAGATGGACCAAATTTTATGGAGAACATGTGATTCCATTAAGTCATGACATCAAACCACAACTGAAATAGTTATAAAAGCAGAAACTATAATTACTGATGGTGCTATTGGTGCCATATCATATTTTTTTTCATGATTAGGATGTCCTAGTAAAACTGCTTCTTATGTCTTTATCTTTTTGCCTCTTATTTAGTGCAAAGAAATTGAGGAGCATGGAAAACATGGAGAAGAATTTGGCTTAGAAATAATTGCACTGAATTTTCAAGTTGATTGGTTTCTCCTGTCCTGGAAATCATTATTTGAATCATTTGTTTTCAGGTAGCTTGGTTTCCAAATTTGCTTAGTAGAAGGGACTGCTTAACACATTCAGAATTTAAGTCAGTGTAATGAAACCCAAAGAAAACCTTTTAACCTAATTTCCTCCATCTCTTCTTGTTTAGAATGCACTATTTTGTGTCATCTATCAAAAATCTTAATGAACTTGATCCCTTGATTGTCTGCACACACATTTAGTCATGTTGCTATCACAGGATATCCTAGCTGCCCTGACACCTCCTACATGTGAGGTATGCAACTGCTATTTCTGTTAATCTTCACAACACCAGAATTTAAGTGCTCCAAATTCAGTCATAAGACAATATTTCACACATACATAATTGGCATGATTAGTAAGTCTTGTGATAAAGAAAGGAAGCTGATACAAGCATGGTATAATAGCCTGTAGTTTCTCATATTCGTTCTTTTTCCAGTAGGTTGGTTCTGTGTTTATATCAAGAAAATACTAATATGTCTTACAGAAACTGTTGGAAAGGAGGATTCTTCTTTTTAAACTCAAAATTCTGCTTTTGTATTCATTATTAGTGCTCATGTTCCAAAAGAGCTCAATGTGTTTAAAAATGGGCTTGTTTAGCAAGGTTTTTGGTTATGTCATTTGCAAAATGCTTGTGAAATAGTTGCGTTTTTTATAAGTATGCTGACTATTCAAAATTACCGTACTATAAGACAAAAAGTGATAGTTAATATGTGTGGTAGACATAGTTCAGACTCAGAATTTTGTCACTACTAGATTAATTAACTCACTATCTTGGTGACATGCTCAAAATTATCTTCAAGATAACATATTATAAAAATGCAATGCACACTTTGTGTCATGTAGAAAGAATTGTGCCAAACTACACAAAGGAGGTGAAGTCTTCAAATTTGATAGGAAATCCTAAGTGTGGTAAAATCTGTGTTCCATGCATCCAATCATCAAGCTGTTGAAGCTAAAGGGTGTGTAAGAAGCTAATACTGTGTAAGAGACCAGAATTTGTGGGGACAATTAGTGTTTCTCATGAGTTTAGACATCATGAATGACATCTTATTTCCCAGTGACATTTAAGGGATAACATCAACAGGTTTACATAGAAAAACTTCCAAAATGCTTCAAATCACTTATATCTCTACATAATTCAGATTATATTGACCGCAATATTTCATTCAACTAAGAAAAATTTCTTTACATTTTATAGTATTTGGTAAGGTTCCAGAGAATATGGGAGATCTTGACAAATTTAGCTTCCTTTTTTCTTTTTGCCTGGGATGCCTAAATGCAGCTGGCATTGGAAAGAGACTAAGTTTTGAGTCTGGATCCTAATCGCATGAAATAAGAATAAATAATAAAAACCATTTACTTATTGGTGGGGTTTTTTCCCTTTAGTCTTTGGTAAAATTAATCAAAAGCCTCAAATTCTTTTCATTTTTTCCAGGAATCTTTGTCAAGGGCCATTTTTTTTTTCTTCTTTTAGTTAATTCAGAAGTCTTACCAAGTTGAATTCTTTCCTCTCTACTCCTGTCATTTAGTAAGTTCTCCTTTTAATAGCCCATGTGTATGTGCAAGTTTGACTTCAGGTGCACAATCCTGAAATCTTAATATGCAACTTTTTTATAAACAATACAAAGAAGTTGACAGGTCTCAAAGGGGCTTGTGTGAAAAGATAATTAAGTGCTTTAGAGAGTGTCAAGAGTCAATAGCTCAGCACTGTCAGCATTCTCGAGTGTTACAGGCTATAATTAGATGGCATGGAGGTGTAAGAGATGTTTGGCAGTTTATTCCAGCGTGATCTTGAGGGTAAAAGTAAAGAGCTGCCTCAAAATGTGACACTATGAGTGAGGAGAGCAGGAACATTAAAACCTCACACATTTTTCAGTGACTTACACAAATTGCTCCTTTGTGGAGATGCCACTCTTTGCAAAATTTTCATCTATCTATCCAGTCAGTTTTATCTCATGCCCCAAATTTTGATTGTGAGGTCACTGGTACTTTTGCTTTTTAATATTCCAATTCTTGACTTACTAAATTACTTCAGTAAAATTTTCAGAAGCACCTATTTGATTTAACTATTGCTATTCAAATTCTTCTATAAGATGCGCCGTCTACTTGACTATTAAATTGTGTACTTCTCTAAATACAATAATTTACTTCCTGTCTCTGTTACTTATCCACTATTAACCCTATCGCTTACATTAATTCAAGACCATCCGTCTCAAAATCCCAAGGATTTTAATACTTGTTCAGGATAAAACCTCTTACACCTATTCCTTTCAAAATGTTAGAAGCTCAGGTTTTAGACCAAAAATTAATTTCCATCACAACTTATATTTTTGACTGCAACCAGTTTTCTGTATCGACTAATGTAATTAAAGGTTAGCTTTTATAAGCTTAAGGTTAATCACATAAGGTTTTATGTGATTACAGTTACGATTATTAAAGTATTGGTCATCCACCTTTCCATTAGCATCCTACTTGGTAGTTAGCAGCAAGTAGAAATGAAATATTAGGACTTTCAAAACAGGAGATTACCACTTAGTGGAATTCTCCAATGGCACAGAATAATTATTAATTATTATCATCATCATTATTCACACAGCAAATACCTGTGGAATACCTGTGTGCTTCCTTCTTGCACACAGCCTTATCCGCTCTCAGATCCTGAAGCAGTGTTTGTATTAACTACAGAAATTGACTGCATAGTTAGTGAAAAAGTAGTACTGCAGGAAAGTCATGGTATGACATGGAGGGTTTTTTCCCCTTTTTTTCCTAGAAATTACACAAAAAGGATTGTCAAGTACTGGAACAGTCTGCCCAGAGAAGTGGTGGAGTCACCATCCCTGGACATGTTAAAAATACTTGGATACGGCACTTGAAAACACGGTTTAGTGGTAAACATGGTGGTGGCCCTAGGCTGTTGGTTTTATTGGGAGGTCTTTAGAGGTCTTTTACAACCCTAATGATTCTATGATCCTTTGATTAACAAACTACTTAAAATGGAGTCCTCTCTGAGCATCATTTGGTCACATGCCCATGCTAGCTCCAGGATTATATTTCTTATAAATAATCAAGAAAAATTAAATATCTGTTAAAAAAAAAATAAAATGTTTAGCTTCTAAGCTGTGGGAATTTTCTGAAACTAGCCAGAGTGAAACTGTCACATTTTTCCATTCCTAAAAGACAAATTATTATAGCATTTAATGTACTGAGGGGATGCTAACAGGAAGATAACACGATGGCCTCAGTTTTGTTCCATGACCAACAGGAAATTTTCTGCTGTTATTAAGCTGCTTCCTCCGGAGTAGACCTCAAAGAGCACAGAACCTGTTAATTTGACTTGAAGTTTGCCTGCTGTTCAAGGCTGTTGGCACTTGATGTCTGAGTGCACCAGAAGTGTGCTAGGTCTCCCGAGTTACTTGGCTAGGGGCCACTAGGTAGGTCCTCCTTTTGCTCATTCGAGCTAGGCTCTCTCACACGTGCCACCAGAGAGTTTCCCCAGACCTCACCACTTGCCGTAATCCCTGATCTAGTCAATGACAAGCAATAGAGTAGGAAAGAATTGTTTTTTTCTCCAGCTTTTGTTAGAAAGATTTGACCTTTCCTAATCCTTGAAAACTGGGACTTCAGGTGTTTTCCTTTGGAAAAGAATTTCATGCTGTGAAAGCCTGCTGGCATGGAGTAAGAGCTACGGAAAGATGAGATTGTTAACTGCTTTCTCAGAAGCCCTTTCTGTCAGCTACTGGAGCCAGTCAAGTAGTTCAAATCTGTGCTGTTTATTGAGAAGTCCCATTTTGTGACACTTCCCTACCCTCATCCTCATCTTTTATGTTCCTGTGTGCAAACTTGGCAGTGAAAATATTTTGAAAATTATACTCTGATAGGTGATTTTTTTGCATATTATTTTTTATGCAAATAAAAATTGCATGTCCCTTAATTTAATTGTTTGAGCATTTCAGTAAAGTGTTGGAAGGACATGAATGACTAGGTATTATTTAGTGAGACTTGTGAAAGTATTTGAGAGAGGTTTTCTAAGTGGGCTGTTATAGAAGCTAAATATTTATAATGAGAAAGAATATATAACATCATGGATAAATACCAGACAAAAGAAAGCAAACAAAGAGTGAGGTTAAACTGACTGTAAGTGCTGGTAGCAGAGCACATTGGGATTCCGTATTGAGGTCTTATATAATGTTTTAGGCACATACACAGACAAAATAGAACGTGAATAATGAAATAGCACTGCATCAAGTCATAAGAATTACTTAGGTGTTTCAAATGTCTGTGAGAAACTTCAAAGCTATCTGATTGTGCTAAGTAAACCCAGCTGTTAGGAAGGGTCAATCCAAGGAAAAACTTCTCTTGTTGCTCGGCTTTTGTCTTTAAAAACTTTTAAATCCCGTAAAGGGAATGATACAGATAGTATGTTATCACTCTAAAGAAAATAGCAGTAGGGCCCTCAACTAAAATTTTCAATTTTCCAGCAATATAAGTCTCCCTGTCTCAGAAAGGATATTGAAGAAGTTGAAAATGTTCAGTGAAAGATGAAGGAAATTATTATGAATAGGAGTCTGTTAAGGGAGTTGAAAAACACTTTAGAGAGACTGAAAAAGGATTTTTTAATCTTAGAAAGGAAATGAAGAAGAAGAAACAGGATAAAAATTGAAAAAAAAAGAAATGTTAGGGAAGAAATAGCAAAGAACATCCTGTTTCCCCATTGCAAACTCAAGAACAAGAGATCATTCAAGAGAGCAAAACCTGCCAGTTAAAAATATCAGTACCTATTTGTAAATGCAGTGGCCCACACAACATCCTTTTGGCCAATAATTTTGTACAATTCTTAGAATGGTTTGAAAGTACACAGAATCATCAAATAGGTTAGATTGGAAGAGACCTTAAAGATCACCAATTTCCAACCCCTCCATTATGGGCAAGGATGCCACCCTCTTGACCAGGTTGCTCAGCATCCCATCCAACCTGGCCTTGAAAACTTCCAGGCATGAGGCATCCACATCTCTGTGCAACAAGTTATAGGACAATAGAAATGCTCAGAATTCTAATTATCACTGCAAGCAAACATTTTGGACATTGCTATTAAAGCTGCATTCTGGAGGGCATAAGAGCACACCTAGCTAAAAAATTAGGATAGATATAGTAATAATATAAATTATTCCATATCTGCCAAAAGGAACTATTCTCCTTTCTCTAAAACTTTCAGAACTGGACAGTCTTGAAAATGGAACAGATTTCAGCACAGTCTATATCCTGTTGAAATCAATGGCACAATCTTTTAGATTTCACATGCTTAATTCTACCCCCTGAATATCCATACAACTTTTCATAAGTTCGTGTATATCTCAAATACTCAGTTAAGGAAATGAAATGTACATGTATCTTTTATTATTTTTGTATCAGTATAAACACATTGAAATAAATCCCTGTTGCAATGCTTAAACCCCTTTGTAGAACTTGCCTTGAAATAATTTTGAAAGCAGGATTTATGATCTGAAGTTATCTAGATGCCGTAAAAGTTATGTTGATTTAATATATGAAATTATAATAATAGTAAAATCGACACTAAGGCATACAAATAATTTGTTTCCAACATTAGACAGCATGGTTTTACCCTAGGATGCCACCTGGTAATTCTGAGAATTGCTTGTGGTCAGAAAATAGCTTTATTTTTTCTTATCAAAAAGACAAACGTAAGTGGTAAAATACTAAGACAGAATGATTTCTCTAAACAGCTACAGGGTGAGAAATCATTATCTCTTAGTGTTTAGAATGTTTAGTAAGCTGTAGGAGAAAAACAAAATGGAAAAATAAAAACCCCAAAAGCCCTCTCTGACAGAGAAAAAGAGTAAAGAGCAGAATTTTAAATAGGACCTCTTGACATTAATAATTAATGAGAACAGAGATGACATAATTTCTTTTACACGTGTGAGTACAATACAATAAGCAAATCTGACTCATCTGGGAGTTTGATTGCTGTGTTTGAAATTCCACCATAGTTAGAGCGGGCGGGGGAAGAATAAAGAGGGAATGTGAGGACAATGTTTGTAAAATAGGCTTACAGAAGAGAGGGGATAAAAATGTTGAATAGAATTTTACACTTTAGAAAAAAAAGACATTGACAGATAATGACCCTTTCTAGGAAGATATTTCTTTAAATTCAGTTTTTCAAGCTGTAAAGTTATAGTTCATGGAAGCTGCTCATATTTTTTCTTTGACAGAGATCTGTTCTCATTTGTGGAGAAACTGTTCACTACTGCTTATATCACAGATCACATGAACCTGTTATGAAGTCCCTGTAATATTCTGGGTCCATCTAGTCTCTATGCATGATTCGTTTACCAGGAGAAAATATTATCCTATATGATAAAATTTTACATTCAGAAAAATTTTTGCAATCTGATTAAATCACCATCCATTTGGAAGACATAGAAAGCCAAAGGAAAAAAAGGAAAAGAATAAAAATTCCCTTCATGTAGCTAATCACTAACTTAATCTCTGTCTCTCCATTAAAGAGAGCCAGAGATTTGGCTCTGCTTTTTGGTTACAATAACCAGAAATTCTAAGCATGCACTGATGGAAGATTTTCACCATGGCACCTCTGCTCCTCGTTAGTTCTACCTTTATTCTGTAGCTAGGACCTGAAGTCTTATCCAAAGTAAGTTAAATTACCAACCAGATGCTTTAAAGAGCATGTAAGAGCTTTTTCTAATTCTTTTAAGTTGGTCAAGTAGAATGGTGGTAGGAAAATGTAACTGTTGCCTTTTCTTAGGACATTCATCTGCAAAAATATGTCATGTAAACCTTTGGTATCAGGAAAAGGAAATAATGTCAGCTGGGTTGTATCCTGATAAAATGCTATTATATTGCTTATTTTATATAATAAACAATATTCCTGAGAAATGTAAAACAACCTAGTTCCATTTGCTCTTCTGTTATATTCTACTGGGTTCCTGTGCATCTTGGAAGGAAGTAGTCGTCATTTATTTCATATATGTTTGGAGTAAAAATTTTCTAGATTTGAGCCATTGCACTATGCTATAGGTTTAGCAGTAGCATTTAAAAACCACGAGAAAAAAAAAAAAGAAGACACCAAGTTCACCCCTTTATTACAGGCTTGGGTATGGGACGAAAATTCTTTGGAGGGTTTATGGATTTTACACGATGTTCAATAATAAAATCAGACAAACAAATAACAACAAAAAATATTTCTAAACCTAAAGTTAATACTTTGGTTTCAGCCCGAGTGGTTATTTTTTGTCTGCCTTTACCAACGAATCAGAACTCCACCATGCTGAACATCAGTTCTCTCAGCTCACATTTGGCAAATTCTGAAGGGATTTTAGGTTCTATCATAAATATTCTATCTGTGATGTCTTCAATCTTGCATGTTGTTTTTTTTTTTTTAATTAAGAGATATTCAATGAATATTTTATATCTTAACAAGTAGTTGTTCTGCAGTAAGTTGAGTGGTTTCAAAAGACGTAATTCTTGTGAGTGTGTAACCATTTTCAGTATACCAGATTAGATGCATGTTCACATACTTCAGGAAGCCTGCCCCCTTTATACAGGCTTGACATGGGGGCAGGATGAAGATCACTGATGAAGATTGTTATGTGTCAAAAGGAGTATGATTATGTGACTCACCTTGTTTTCCATTATATATAATTTAAAAGCATCCTGTCATGGTATTTTTCATAATTAAAAAAGTCCTTTCTATTGTTTATAATTATCCCTTTAGAGCTTGACATTGAAATCTGTTTCCTTACTGATTTATTTTCTCCTTTCTTTGGAAGTACTTGAGGTTGAGTTATTGAAGGATTACATACAAATGTAGGGTGACTTAATTCTTACATATTTTACTAAGAGTGGGGAGAGATTTTCTACGTACTTCACCTCAATGATTTGCTTGACAGTCCCCTGGCTGCCCTCACTGGATTCTCAGACCCACGTTATGTCTGTGGACAAGCTGTATGTGGCCATGCTGCCTCGCATAGTGCCTATGTGGCTGCCATGTGTAGTGCCTTAATGGTCCACGCTATGCAGAAAAATGGGTGTATGAGGGGAAATACCTTCAGTTAAAAACCCAAACCTGAGTCAGGGTATTTATTCCTTTAGAAAGACTCATCTGAGGACACAATATACTTCTTCATCAGTTTTTTGTGTGACTTTCATCTTCTATCACCTAGTCTCCACCACAGACGGTCACTTCCAAACATACTGCACTCATCTATCATACCATTTGCCTATATTTTTGAACCTACCTCAAACTCCAGCAATTCTGGCAGAGATGTTTGACTGTTTGCATTGCATAAAATAGCATGGTAAATTTTACATTTCAGATGTCAGGCTGAGATATAAGGTCTTTGCCTAATAATTTTCTCACTGAATCACACCCGAGGTTCAGCTAGCCCATTTTCCCATTCCTCACTGATAGGACAACTACTTGTTGCTTACAGATAAAGAAAACGAACCATAAAAATACAGATTAGTCTTTCCATTCTTATAACCTTTCCACTTTCTGGAAATCTGCAACCTGTGAACATCTTTTGAGCTGAAAATTGCATCTGTGTTTTTTGGTAGATTCTTCTTGGTTGACTTCAGCCAGCTGCAAGGCACCAACCCAGCCACTGTCTCACTATCTATTCCTCCTCAACAGGGTGGAGGAGGAGAAGAAATAACCTCGACTGAGATAACGACAGGCAGGTCACTTACTGCCATGGATAAAACAGCCCCAACTGGGCGAAAACTATTTTAATTTATTACCAATTTAAATAGAGGTGGATAGTGAGAAACAAAGACAAAACCTAAAACACCTTTCACACCCTTGTTTCCAATCTCAATTTCACTCCTTTATTCCTAACTCCTTTGCCTTTTGACTCCACAGCCCTAGCAGTAAAATGTGGGATGGGGAATGGAGTGTTGCAGTCAGTTCTTAACAGTTCATATCTGCCACTCCTTCCTCCTCACATTGCACCCTGCTCTGCCATGGGGTCCTTAATGGGCTGCAGGAAAATATCTTCTCCACCATTGTCTCTCCCACAGGCTACGCTGGAATCTTTGCTCCCACGCCTTCAACACCTCCTACTCCTTCTTCTTCAGTGATCTTGTTTCCAGAGCTTTCTCATAATTGTTTTTTCCCTCACTCTTCTTTTATTAATGTAATAGTTTCAGTGTGTGCCAAAATTTAATTATATTTTGTTTTGAAAAAAATACTTCTTTTTATTTTAAGTACACCGGATGCTAATTTTATTCGGCTGCTCCTAGGTTGTCTGTATGTGAAATAGTGAATAGCCATACCTATTGCCTTTCTTCAAGAAATTAATGATTTCATAGACAGCTGTCGAATTCTTGGCCATCTCCTTCCAAGAGTGAAAAGCCTCTTTGCTTACTCTTTCTGTAGAAACCACTCCATACTCCTGACCACCCCTCTAGTCCTTCCTGTGTTTTATAGTTCTGTTTCATATCTTTTAAGACTGGATATCCCAACTTAAACTGTTGTTAAAGGCTTTTATACGTATTTGTTTTAATTGCTATTCTTTGGCTAACAGTTGTTAGCATTCTGGTTTTATTTTTTATTTCTGAGAGGGTTGTCCACGAAAGGTCTGAAATTCATTTCGCTTCCAGGAAATTTTAGTTTAGACCACATCTTTTCTCTTTGTTTCTTATTTTTAATTTAACACTACTTAATTGAATCTGGTTTTCCCTGTCAGTTTCTATTATGAAATTCTTATGCAAACCTTAGTAAATTTATATTTCCTCCCATCAAATGCTGTATATCATTATCAATTCATTTTTCAAATTGTTATTTCGTGATTGCTTATGAACACAGGTCCTAAGAAAAATCTTTGCAAAGGACTTTCCTGCTAGTCCTCCTCTATACTGTTGACTCTTTTTTACTCTTTTCTTAATAGCATGTAACTAGTCACATATTTGGATGACCATCCCTCATGCCTCCCAAAATCTTGACTTTTTAACAGCTTTTAAAGAAAGACTTGCCAGGAGATTTCTGGAATTCCAAACTTAATATTTGAACTGGATGTCCTTTGCCACTTTTGTGAGGGCTCAGGGCATGCTTCAACTGTCTCTGCCTATACCTGCTGCTACAAAAAAAAGAAAATATTCAAGACTAGAAAAAGACTCACTGTCCAGGGATAGAATAATATAACAGGCTCCAAGATGCATTTTTCTTTTGGTTCCCAGATTGTAATATCAGATGAGGTGATCCAGAGAGATGGTTCTACCGCTTATGAGTCTGCCTGGAGTTTTTGCAAAGCTACTA
This sequence comes from Ptilonorhynchus violaceus, assembly GCA_013397565.1. NCBI lineage: Eukaryota > Metazoa > Chordata > Aves > Passeriformes > Ptilonorhynchidae > Ptilonorhynchus > Ptilonorhynchus violaceus. The sequence goes on along the minus strand of VZRJ01005912.1, from coordinate 84,109 downwards.
TTTCACCATCTTCTTAATGTTGTCACCCACTATGTACAGCAAATATATCTCTCTGAAACATACGAAACATTTAGGAGTTCTAATTGCACAAAGCACTGCTATTGTGTGCCATATGCAGTACCCAAGCAAAGATGAAACTGTGAAGTTTTACGAGAAGACCTGTGAAATATTCACTGAATCATATCTTGCCATCTTATTCTGGCAATACTGCACTTGTGATTTTTTTCCTTTGCATGCAAAAACCCCCAGCTAAACAAAAGGATCATTGTGCAGTTTTTCGTGCTTTGATAACAAATGACAGTTTCTCTTCAGATTAAAATGCCTGTTTGTCAGGATCACTAATCCACCTGCAAGATACCGCCAGAAATGGGCGCAATGTATACTATAGTTTATAAAATGGTTCATACTTCTTACAAGCTATCTTGATCCTTTCAGAACTCTCTCCAGATTAAGGGTCTTACTCAACAGCAGGGAATCTATGTCCTGCTCTTTATTCAGGACCTTTAGAAAACCAGTCTGCTCCTGTGGACTAGGCTGTCTCTTGTAGCTGATGTGAAGGTAAGGAGAATTTTCAAGAATGCTCCCCAGACATAAATGTTCGTATTCAGTGAGCATTTCCCTTGCACGGGATTCAAGGCCCTAAAAAGGGAGGTTAGTTTTTTGGGATAATGTTGCTAAGCATTCGGACAAAGAATGAATTCAATTTCCGAAAAGGAGAATGAGTAGTATGTAAGACTTTCTCAGAAGGAAAACTCTTTGTATAATGGCTTTTCTGGTCTAGGCAAATGCATTAAAACCCAAATTAGTCTTTCTCTAGTCTCTGTATCAAACTCTCTGCTGCCCGAAATGAGAAAAAAAACCCAAAAACATAAGAGTAAATATTTAAGACTACACTTCAATAGAAATTGATGCTTATAGGCAAATTGTGGTCCTACATGTGCTCTTTCAGATGCACAGATTTTATTTCAAAAACTTCTTTTCTCTGTTGAAATAACCCAGATGCCTAGAAAAACGTGTAGAAAGGTAGATTTTCTACATATCCAGAGCTGATTCTATGTTGACAGACTGAACAACCTAAATCAAATAATTACTGAGAAATAGTTATTTCTCTGCATGATTCCTATCAGGCCTCTGTGTGAGCACTCTCCAGGCATAGCCTAGTGCCATGATCAGCACAGATCCCTGTAATAAGGTCAATGTGCTGGCTATTATGAATTCTATTTTAAGCTACCAAACTGGAATGTCTAGGTGTGAGTCAATTAGATTAGAGCCATCCACCTCAGGAAATTTTGTGGTACTCAGCACAGCAGCATGTAAGCCAGTTTTTGCCATCTATCCTCAAGTTGTTAAGTTTTCTATTCTTAATTTTGGTGACTCAGTCACCAGCCTGACAGATAGCAGAGAAGTATCTGTTCATTTTCTGCTATCTAAACATTTGCCATTGTTTATACCTTTCAAAACATTTGTCTTTTTTGGGTAAGACACATCTTGACATCATATTAATATATGAAGGCCTAGAGAAGTTCATTACAAAACAGATTAGAACACATAGTAGCCATGGCAATTACTTAAGGCCCAAGAAGGAGATACATGTTGCATTTTAACTGAAGCTTTAGTGGATGGCTAAATTAGAGGAGTGATCTAATGATAAACAGGTTGCAGTTAATCGAGTACAACTACAGGAAGACTGTGTAGGGTTTTAGGAGTTGAGAGACACACATGCTTCATCTCTGTTTAATACTAGACTTGATGACTAGCTAAAAGTGCACAATATCTAATGATGCCTAGAAGTGGTGCTGGCACCATGAGAAGCCTGAAATTTGTTAGCATAACAAATCAGTTATTTGTGATAACGAGAATAATTTTTGAGTAAGTATTACTTAAATCCTGTGATGAAGTGGTTTAGAACACATCTTCTTAGTGTTTATCTGATAGTAACATCTAATTATTTGAAAAGTGGAAGCCTATATTTCACAGTGATTAGAAGTTTTACTTAATACAATGTTTAATCTATATTTTTAAGAAAATGCAGTAATGTCAGTTTTACAAAGAGCTGATAGTCTGCTCATTAAAAAGTGATGGGCATTTAAAACTGTTGGAATTTCTGTTCAACAAATCACCAAAGGCCTTGAACAATTTTAGGTCACTTTCTTATTACTTGGTAGCAAAAAAAAAAAAAAAAAGCCCTACTGTTAGATTTGGAAATAGTTAGGTCACACTGACTGCAGAGTTTATACTCTACATGTCTAAAAGCACAAATCCAAAATCAGTCCCAGTTTGTACAAGTAAATTCTGCTTGGCCTTTTCTGCATATGAAAATATTGGTAAGGAAAATAGTAAGACACAGTCAAGAAAAAGAAACTACTTTGGGAGGAAAGACAGGTTTTCGCAGTGACATCACTAGGAGCAACTGAGGAGAATATGATTTCTCAGTCAGTATTTATTACTGTGTCACAATCAGCATTTCATTGCTGTGCCCATGACCCACAACTTTGGTTCCTACATTACAGGAGTGGTAAGACGTAACTGAAACTCTTGCTTCACCTCCTCTGTAAGGAGGACACATCTCCACCAGATACTGCCCGTGCACAAAGAAGTCTCAGTTCTAGTTTGTCCTGCTTTCTTACAGTAGATTGATGGTCAGTCTTTCATGTGAAAGAAAAAGTGAGCAACATATACGCGATTCCTATAGCACCTTTTCAGAAGGGAAACTAATCCGGAATTTAGCTGAGACCTTAAGACCTTTATGAGAAGGTCAAACTCAAAGCCAGTTCCTCTTTTCATTTAGTAAGTTCTAACACATGCAATATTTTATCCATAGTTTAGACTGAAAGTAAATACAAGTCAAATTCATCTTTGTTCCTCTTCAGCATAATGCTGTTCTCTAGTCTTCCTGTAAGGCTGAAGGCACATAGTGTGATTCTTGGGGTGGTTCTGTGCAGGGGCAGAAGCTGGACTTCTATGACCCTTGTGGGTCCCTTCCAATTTAGAATATTCTATGATTCTGTGATTCTAAAGATACAGTTGCACACATCTGTCCCTAGTGCTGTTTCACAGAAATGCACTTCCTATCAAACTCATATTCATGATGCTCTGGCTTCAGCACCAGGATCTCAGGCAAGCTGTGCAATACATAGCAAATACGTGAATATACACACTTATAGATTTATTTACTGTACCTATAACATTAATTTATTTTTTCTAGTCAATTGTCATTTTGTTCTTTTTGCACTCATAAAATATTATGGGCTCCCTCTGGTGGGCCAAAACAATACCTTATTTTAAAGTCATTTTAGAGTGTTGGGAGACCATTTAGCCTAAAGGAGAAAAAGTTCTGTGAATCTAGGGTTGGGAGCTCGAATCTGGATTTCTTATCTAATTTTGATTTCTTTACAGTTTGTGTTTCTGTCTCAGAAATACTATTTTCAGTGCTTAATTCTCATTATTTAAAACCAACTTACTTACAAAAGATTTTAATGAAAAGACTAAATAACCTGAATTAAAGCTGAAGATTTAAGTGTCATGGATACATGATGACTATAAACAAGAGGAGCAGTAAGTCTCCCAACTGAATCGCACACATACTCTTATGATAGATCAGTATAACTAAATGAAATATTTTTTTTCAGAATATTGTGCATGAAATAGTTTTGCACACTAAACCTATTTGCTCTGAGAGCTTGTGTCTGTATCTCATAAGATTAATTGCTTGTT
>VZRJ01005912.1:40395-75395 GCA_013397565.1 Ptilonorhynchus violaceus | reverse complement strand
CACCCCAGGACACGGTTGGCCCTCCTGGCTGCCAGGGCACTGCTGACTCATGTCCAACTTGCCATTGACCAGGACACTGAGGTCCCTTTCAGTGGTATTGCTCTCCAGCAGGAGTTCAGGGTAAATCCAGGATTTCATCTGCCTTCTGGAACAGCATCTTTATTTGTTGGGGGTTTTTTGGTTATTGTTAAATACAGGAATGTGCTCTATGGTATCTATGCTGGCTGCTTCATTTTGCTTTTTTTGCCATTGACTCGAGTGACCTGTGCCTAAGGATTCCCTGTCAGGAGCCTGGCAAAATTATTTTAATAAGATTCCCTATCCCATCCTGCTACCCTCCAAAGTCTAAGCACATCTATGTCTGATTAAAACTAAGGAGCTTTGCTAAAATGAAGATATTAAAAAAACTAATGATCAGGACTTTGTTCAGTCTAGCTCTTAGGGTTGCAAAATGCACTATCATTTCTGAAAGAATTTTGAGTTTTTGACAGAGGGCTCTCAGAACCACTTACTGGAACATAACTAGATCTCTTATTGTCCAGTGACTGATGGGCATTTGGATTGTTTGGATAGCTGTGAAGTACAGCGCTGATCCACATAGGAGAATTATTCTTTGCATGCTTAAGTGACTACTGAACTTTGATGGTCTGGTTCAATTGACAGATAGTGAAATCCAGTTGTGCAGCTCACATCCTTAGTCTAGGAGATTTTCCCACTTTGCTAGAGTCATAGATTAGCCTCCATCATGTGAGGACAGCTTATATCTTTTGACTTTCAGCTGTTACATCATAAAAAAGTAATAAATCACTTCTGTGGTTCCTTTAGTATGAGGATTTTAAAGTTCTTAAAAATATGAATAAAATGTATTACTCTTTTACATGAGAGGTGAGTAAATAAGAGCCCAATAGAATTAAGTGGCTTTCACAAGGTTGTTCAGCACATGAGAAACGGGACAGAAATCAGGACCTTGAATCTTTTGCCTTAGCCTGTTGCTAACAGCAATAGTTTGTAAAAGTATTGTAATACCACTGATGGTAAATGATTTGCCTTAAAGTTTTATTCTTGCTACTATATTGTCCATATATGGAGTGAAACAGGAAGCTCTGGAGGATAGATATAGTGTCAGTTTATATTAACTCTACCATAGCACACCTACAAAAGGTACCAAATCGTGGTTGTGCAATTAATCTCAAGTGAATAAAGTTGTTTTCTATTTGCGATGTTTGCCCTTGCAATCCAGGAACTATTTCAATGCAAGTTTATTTTAAGTATATCGAATAATAAAATGGAATTGTTCCTCTTTGTACCTAATACTAGGCAAATAGCAAGTTAGCATAATTAATAGTGGGTAGGGACAGAGTGTTGTTCACTGCACTGGACATCAAAAACTTCAAATGTTGGCATATGTTCCATAAAGAAGTAAACCTGTATAAATATAACATCTGCCTTGACAACATGAAAATTGACTGTGATCCTCTACCACCTGCATTCACATATTCTTAGCACAAAAATGAAGTAGTGTGCGCTTATATAAAAACAATATCTGCTATTTCACCATTATTGAATCAAGAGCTGATAATACTAAAAGTATGTGTGAGAGAAATACAACATTAAATAGTCAGACTGCACAGCAGGACTAAAAAGCTGCTTCTTCATGATGTTCTTATATCTTTGTTTTGTCTTCCATTAATGTGAGTTGAGGTCTTCAGCTCTGCGCTTAACTTTATATCTGATTTCAAGACTGTAGACGAGTGGAAGAAAAAAGTCCAAGGTGACAATTTTTAAGACAAGTATTCTCTCTTTTTTGAGAATCAAAAATGAAAAATTTTCTGCCTACTTTGAATTTATGAAAATTGAAATATTTGTTGAATTTTGAGAAAACTGGCTCAGGTGATAATAATTACGAATTTTCCTAAAGCATTTATAACAAAATCTTGGAGTTTTTTATTTGCAAACCAAACTGATGTCTCTGCAATCAAACAAACTGATTCACATGAAGAAAGAAAGAAAGGGGGAAAATGTAATGCTGATAAAAACCCAGTTGCTCCAGTTTTGGCTGGGGTAGACTTGGTATTTTTCAAAGTACTTACTATGGAGCTGTGTTCTGGAAAGAGCACTGATAACTCAGCGATGTTTTTGTTATTGCTGAGCAATGCTCACACAGTGTAAAGGAGTTTTCTGCTCATCACCCAACTGCACCAGCGAGTGGGCTGGCAGTACACAAGGAGTTGGGAGGGGATGCTGTTGGGGCAGCTGATCTAAAGTAACGAAAGGGATATTCCAGACCATATGGCTTCATGTTCAGCTTAGGAGAAGAAAAAAGAAACCAGAGATGCTCAGAGTGATGGAGTGTGTCTTCCAAGCTCCTCAAGATTTGAGACCCACAAGATTTGAATCTAACTTTGCAAATTTTAAAGTTGGTAATCAGCAGTGATAGCTTGATAGTTATGATTAAAAAATTGTGTTGTGAACATTGTGTGCTTGGCTAATCTTTTGCTTTAAGGAAAAGAGAAAACAATCCCAAGATGAATGGGCTCTCTGGGCAAGAGCCACCAGGAGTGAAGTCAGCAGAACACAGCAGTAGCTGGGGGGAAGGTAACTCTGGCAGTGGGTGATGGCAATCATCGACTGATTGACCACCTACTCAAAACAGACGCCAGACTCAAATGGAGACAAGAATTGCACATATGGCCTAATTAGCATGAGAAGCAAGACATTTAACTAGCAAATAGGGGTTGGAGTACTAATTAATAGAAAAGTTATGTAATCCGTAACCAGTGTTGATACCTTTGTTTGTAAAAATATAGAAACATTGTAAAGTTTCCGTGATCAATGGGCCAGCCTTTTGTGGGTTACCACCTAATGCTCTATTTTGTGACAACTAGAACAAAAAATAGAAATTCCTCGCCTCTGTGTGTGAATTGGTGCTGCATGCTGGGTAACGAACTTGTGTTCAGGACAACGTAACTGCTGTGCATGATGGAGCCCTGCTTTCCTGAAGATGCTGAATGCCTGTCTGCCCACTGGAAACAGTGACTAAATGTCATGTTTTGCTTTGCTTGTGTGCACAGCTTTTGCTTTACCTACTAAAGTGTCTTTATCTCAACACACTGATTTCTCCCCCATCCTGCTGGGAGGCGGATGAGGGAGGGGCTGCTTGGGGCTTAGTTGCTGACTAAGGTTAAACCACAACAACAGTTGAGCAGTCATTATGTGGCACTGTGCTGATGAGAATGAATAAATATTTGGCACAAATGGGCATAATTTTGACCTTGCCCATAGGTGACTATCTAAGAGAATATTTTGTGTGTGAATATTCACTCATTTAAAAGACTTTCTTCACTTAAGCCAAACATCTCCCATCCCCAAAACCTAGCACAATAACCCAAGGTAAAAGGTGTTGTCCATGAATATAAATAAAGAGTGTGTGAATTTAAGAAGTTACAAACCAGACCCCAAGTCCATAGAGTATAAGCCTAGAAAGTAAGAAGGTAGGTCAGATAATTATAGCAGTCTGAAACTATGAAAATAATTTCTCGCAGTTCAGATTTAGTCTCTTCAGAAGGCTTTTCCACTTTCTAGATTAAGAAATGTGAAAGTGTACAATTATACCATGGCATATTTTATATAGTGCAAAACCTTAGATCACCTGTTCACAAGTTTTTGATTCACCTAAACTTTCTGCCTTCTACAAATATATCACTACTATCCTTTCAAAATAGAAATAGGAACCCATAAGAATCTTGATTTTTTTTTTCTTTTCTGTTGATTCATTTATGAATAATTAATTCAGTTAGACTAAGTAAGATTTAACCCCAGATTTTATCTGATTTCTATTTTCTCTATTAAGTAAAATTGGGCATTATCAGCTTATTCCACACTTTTGGTGGAATTCAACCAAAACAACATTTAATATAGCTGCCATATGCTCAAGATATCCTGGCATGTGTGTGTATGTGTGTACATAGGTGCGTTCTGGATACGCTGAAATCACTTACTGACTTAAGTACTATTAGAATCTTTCATATATACATACACAAATGTGTGTACAGATACTTGTGTGTATAGGTGTAAACATATAATAGTATACACACAAAAAGAAATTTTTGTAATCTAGTCAAAATTATTTTCCTGCCACACCATCTGTCCCCAGTGCTTCACAGTAGTGTCTGCAAAAGGTGTGTACAGAATAGGCTGTCAGTGTCACTAAATAGGTAGCTCTTCATATTTTGAAGGTGATAAGGAATGTATACCAGCAGCTTTTTATCAGAGATTCTCATTGGGTGACTCAATTAGCATATTGAATAATCACGCCTCTGTATTATCACCAGTTTAGTATTTAAGTTGTGAATAAACACCACCCTGCAATACATTAGGGCCTTATAGAAAGACTACTTTTGGGTCTTCATTTTTTCAGTTTCTTAGCTTCCCTCTCTTGTTCACCCAGATTCTCTTTCTCACAGCACATCTGACACCATGGTTAGCCACTTTCCTCTTTCAAATATCATTTTTCACTTACTATGATCCCCCATCTATTAAAATCCTCTGTAAAAAGTTTGCTTCTGTAAATGCATTGCACTGCAGCCTACCAGGTCTGTCCTCTCCAGCTTTTGTGTACACGTATCGCTTGTTAATCAGGAGAAAAGTTTGTTCAGTGAAATTCATAACTGTACACCCTCAGACATTTTGGGACAACTTCTTCTGCCTCTGAGATGTAAATTTCTTGCAGTCATGATAGGAGGACATTCTCTAGTTTGGCAACAATAACTGATGATATTTTTTCTTCTCTTACATGCTCTGAGGCCATTTTTGTATAGATTAAAGCTAAAGGAAAGGGAAAAGGAAAAAATACAGAAATATTAATTCATTAAAATATTTACAGACCCATGCATTAGCTTCTAAGGACACTGTTTATGGTGCACAGATGTTCCAAACCAGGGCCAGATTCTCGGTGACCGTACTTTTTAAATTTAGTATGTTTGAGAAAGTATCTCTGTTATCAAATACCTCATAGATTTCTGGAAACTGAGCTGGAGAAAAGCTTTCAAGATCCTGACGAAGACTGACGCAGTCATGGAGATGGCACAGCTGCCACTCTGCCCGTCTGCCCCTCTCTGAAAATCCACAGAAATCCTGGCCTTCATTTAAATCAACAGGAGCTTTGTCTCTCACTTCAATGGAGCCAGAATTTCACCCTGCAATTTGAAATACTCTCTACAGATGACAGGCAAGTAAAATGATTACCTCACTGTTCCCACTGCCTCTGTGTCATAAACTGTGCAAAGATTATCATCAGTGAAGTGCAGTACAGATGTTCCCTCCCTCATTCCTTCTAAGTCATCTTTCATCCTTCTCTGTCCCCTCTTTTTCCCTGCAGTTCTGTTTTAACTCTTCACTGGGCTTCTCTGGCATTCAGTACCAGGAAGAGAAGCCCCCATACAGACAGTTCATCAGTCTTTGGCATATGTTGAGAACATCATTATCGCATACAAAACTAAGACAACTTTATAAATCAAGGTACAGTTTGAAATGAGGAAGGTTTATGAATACAATAAAATATCTAATAATTATTCAGAAGGTTTGAAATTTATCTGCTCTCTGTAGGGGTTCTCTCATTAGCCGCTCCATATGACTACACCACTCATGAGTGAAAAGGTCACCTCCTATATCATGAATATAAATTGCTGTCTCTTCGATGTAGTTTTGATATGTTTCATACCTAAAGTCAGAATGCGAGAAATAGGAACATGTCTCCTAAAATCTGTAATCCTCAGAAGTGAAGAATGTTCTGACCTGATTTATGTCCACATTAGGAAGAATGTGCACTTTTAATAATGCTACTTTCTTTTAGAAATTGTTTATCCTTCAACATGAAGTGTGTTTAAGTGAAATTAAAAAGTGGATGTGTCTAGATATTTATGTACTGCTAAAAGGTGCTCTTGCGCAGCTGAAGGACTGCAAAAACATTTTTATTCAGCCAGAGGCCAGGATTCAGTTCTGAGTGCTGGTGTGACTTAATTTCCTGGATATTAGTCTGAGATTTTTTAGCTGGTTTCAACAGCGTCATGTACATAGATGCTATGCTAAAAGGAAGAGACTTCATCTATATAAGCAGCTTTATAAAGCCCATAGCTGAAAAACATGGACAGTGTCTGAGGTCTTTATCTGGGGAGAGAAAATCCAGTACTTGTTATCTATTTTTTCAGATGTTCAGCATGGAGTTCTTTTAATGTTCTTTTAATCTGATTCATTTTTTTCCAACCTCATGTATGCACACATGAGGACTCCATCCACACTGTAACATATTTGTCTTCCCAACACATATTGTTCATACTGTACATACCATAAAGGCCTTAATTTCTGTGGTTGGTTGACCTCAGCTGGATGCCAGATGCCCAACAAAGTGGCTCTATCACTTTTCTGCTGAACTGGGCAGGAGACAGAAAATGTAATGAAAGGCTCATAGGTCTAGATAAGAGCAGAAAGAGATCACTCACCAACTGCTGTCACAGGAAAATGGACTCAATTTGAGGAAAACAGCTTAGTCTATCACCAGCCATAATCACAGTAGAATAACGAGTAAATAAAAAATGAATCTTAAAACACTTCCACCCCTTTCTCTCCCCAGTCACAACTTTACTCCTTAATTCTGTACCTCATCCCCTCCACCAGCAAAAAAATATCAGTTTAACACACACAGAGGAAGTCCGATGCTTCTGAAAAAACAGATGTTTAGCTCCTGTGCTGTATAGTGTGTATACATTTTTTTTTTCAGAGAATTGTGGGAAAAAGCTTTCTTATTGCTATTCCTTCTAAAAATTTCTAAATAATTCTGTTGCTCCATACCTTTTCAAAGGCAATATTTTGCCCATGTAACATTTACATTAATTGCTTGTAGTTTTTAGAATTGTTAATAGTGGTTAATAGTTAAAGCCTTTTTATGGAGAATATTGACTAGAAAAAATTATTTTAAAAACCCCAAACAAATAAAAAAGTGAAGAAGGAATATCTCCTCTGAAGAATCCTTTTAAATATTAAATAATTATAAGAGCTAATAAATATTTCTGGATGAACATACCTTTTCATAGCAGTGCAACTTAATGTAGAGGGGGCAAGAAAGGTTTGGGTGATTGTGTAAGACATTACTAGCTATTGCCTTTTCACAAAACAAAATAGCAGACATTTCAAATGACTGGCAATACTATCAACACTCCAGAAGAACAATAAGTGAAGAAAAGATGTATGGAGATTTTTTTCCCTGCTCCTTGGACTAGCTGCACTCCCAACGTACAAATCTGTAATATATTCCAGTTTATTTGATTGCTCCAAAGCCAAATTTCCTAAATGGAAAATGATGGTGTGACCTTAATCTCACATGGGCTGTAGCATAAAACATGTTGTGACCTGAATTATATAACTTTAGAAACCATTTGACAAGTGAAGCTACACTTGGTTCCTAGCACATATAAGTTAATAAAAAAATGTTATTTCTAATATTATTAGGACTTTTACACACTTTTCTCCTTTAAATTTTCAGAAAAGAGTATTGTGGTGTTGTTTTTTTAAAACATATGAAATCTGTGAACATATTTTCAAACAATTTCAAGGCCCAAAGTTATTGTGAGAAAAGACTAAGAGTGGAGGGCTTTTAAATATTAATAGTGTCTTAGTAAAAGCATGGGAAAAAAAAAGAAAAGAAAGGAATGGATGCATAAACCCTCTGTGTTCTAGTCATAGAGCTGATTATCTGCAAACTTGTTACTTTCAAAAAGTGTTTGATATTGAGTCTGATTTAAGACAGTGAAGATGAATAAAAGATGAATGAAATGCTTCCTTGGTAGGCAGTGAACGTCCACAGACAAAGGGTCAACAAATTAGAAAATCTCCAAGGAAAGCCCCTTCTAAGTAATTCAGCAAACAAGGAAACACACCTAAAAATAAAACTAAGCTAGATCAAAAACCTATAACAGGATCCTTGTGTTGCCAAAGAAGTGGATATGCAGTAAAATTTCCTATATTTCATTCAACACCCTTTCCTGGCATTAGTAAACCCTTCACTTCATATTGCCAACCAAATGTTAGCTGTTCCTCTGCATAGGAAGGAAGATCTTCTTTCCAGAGGAATTTATTTTGGCAACTAGACACATAGTCAGAAACCATTCACACAGCAAGAAAGAAATATGTTTTTAGGTAAAATGCCCACTCAACACACTTTGCAGAATGGCCCAAATTCAGTTTGAAGAGCTATCCAGACACCAGTTCAACCATCTTGTCAATATTTTTGGAACTCAGTTACAGCACTGCCAAGTACCATCAGTGTCAAAACCAGGACTAATGTTTCCTGAAAATTCTCCAGAATTACTATGGCTATTTCAAGCCATGTTTTAGAAAGCAACATGGCATACCTGACAAAAAATCAGCATTCAACAGCACAACTAGCTGGTGCTGGCATACTTTTTCAGACTGATATCTTATTGTTCTACACTTATTGACTATAATATTTCAGAAATCTATAGTATTCAGGATAGGATGAAGATGAAAGCTTTCTGGCAAATACTAGTCAAGTATTTATGATATAAGAGCAAAATGGAAAGGCAAAGCATCTGTAACAATACCTCTGTACAAGAGCTTATATTTGTTGACATTTTAGGCAAGGAACAAAAATTGTGATTCCACTCACTGAGTTTCAGACCACAGAATCATAGGTCAGAAGGGACCTCTGAAAGTTATCAGGTCTAACGCTACAGAGAAGGTTGCCCAGAACCATGTCCAGACAGCTTTTGAGAATCACCAAGGACAAGTTGGGAACAGTGCTCTTGCAGCGGCGTGTATATATCTATAAATATGTCTATATATATGTCTGTATATCTACTAATGGCAGGTATAAGAGCAACCTCCATATTCCTAAGGGTTGTTCTCCACTTGCAATGTAGCCCAGTTCACAGTCCTGGGCAGCTCACTGCCACACAATTTTGGAAAGCATTCCCTGCAGTAGGCACAGATGCTGCCTTCACGTGGCCTTGTGGGTGGGTTTGAACGGCACGGTCCTGTGATGAGAGGCTGGTGCCTCAAACGCAAACTCTTGGAAACACGCACCCCAACAATGCAGCAGGGTTGCTGCTGGTGAGCTCCTATGGGCCAGTGGAGGGAGCACCATGACTCAGCTTCTCCAAGGGCTCTTCTCAGGGAAGAAGGACCTCCTGTGCCTTTCCACTGGAGGTGATAGAAAGGTTGCAGATAAAAGGGACCTCTGGAGGTCACCACGTCCCTGCTCAAGTAAGTTTACATAGACCAGGTTGTCCAAGACCCTGTCTAGATGGGTTTGAAGGTCTTCAAAGACAGAGTCCCCCACCTCTTTGGGGGCAACCTGTTGCTAGGCTCAGTCATCCTCCAAGTAAAAGAGTATCTCTTTGTGTTGAGGAGGAACCTGCCATGTTTCATCTTGTGCTTATTGTTTTCACTCTGTCACTGGGCACCACTTATCAGAGACTGTCTCTGTCACCCTTGCTTCAGGTATCCAGAGACCATGATGAATTGTACCCTGAGTTTTCTCCAGGCTCAGCAACCTGATCTCTCTCTGAAGTTCTTCCCATGTTAGTTGCTACAGCCCCTTCATCTTCTTAGTTCTGTTCCTATCTAGATGGTCTCCAAGTTTATCCATGTGTCTCTTGTACTGGAGAGTCCAGAAGTGAGCATAGTACACCAGTGGTGGCCTCACCAATGCTGAGGAGCAGTGAAGGATCACATACCTCAGCCTGCAGGTAATACTCGTCCTTATACAGCCCAGCATACTGCTGGCCTTCTTTACCACAAGAGAACAGTGTTGGCTCTTCATCTCTCTCTTCAGGTCCCCTAGGTCCTTCTCTGCAAGGCTTCTTCCTATCTGTTCATCTGTTCAATCCCCAGATTGAGAATGGGTATTCTCAATACCCATGTATTGGTGCATGGGGCTGTGCCTTCCCAAGAGCAGAACTGTGCACTTCCCTTTGCTGAATTTCAAGAGGTTCCTCTTTGCCCATTTCTCCAGCCTGTTGTGATGCCTAAGTTTTTTTCTCAATGAAAATTGGGTGACAAAAGAATTTTGCTTCATTATTTAAGAACAGAGAGTAATTGTTTTTCCCCCGGGTTAGAATCCTCGCTACAGGCTTGAAGAGAGGTAAGACAGACTGACCTCGAAGCACCGTCCTGCTGAGTCTGATGGAGAAAAACCACTTGGTTCTCAGTCACCCACACCCAAACTTACTGCCCTTTCTTTCTCTGAGCTTGTTTCTCCTAGTCTCTACTTAGCATAATTTCTCTAATATTAAAAGAGATCATACTATATGTTTAGAATTAAGGGAAGTCATATGTACAGTCGTAATTTTTTTCTTTTAGCACTGATCACCTATTATTTTTGGGAATATCTGGTTGCTGTTTAATTCCAGACCTGTGTCTGGTATGTCTTCTTGATCAGAATTCCAGCATTAAAGAAACCTTTCTGGACCACAGCACTAGAGACCCTAATATGCTCCCAGGAATAAACACAGATTTCAATGGATCTCTGCTTATGTCTCAGAAAATCAGTTGGTTGAAAAAATTCTAAGTAGCTGCACTTTCTCTTGTGTTTAATGAGACTCTGATGTTGATGTTTATTCCAATGCTCTCAGAGGCAGCCACATAAGTGTGTTATGAGAAGAACATGTTATTTTTGTGGTCTGAAGAAGCTTTGAAAAACCATCTGTGTACCTACAGTATTTATCAAATACAATAATCAGTAGCTTACATAATGTGTATGGATACAAAATATGTCCATCATCGAATACTACAGAACATTAGGAATTATGGATTTTTTGTTATTTTTAAGATTGGAAATTATGTGAAGTACTTACGTCTACTATCTATTTTTCCTAATTTTTTTCTGTGAACATATTTCACCCATCTGACATCAAACTTTGCTCTCTCCCCAGCCCTTTCTTTCCATGGTTTGATTTTTTTTTGTTCTCTTCCATGATTTTCATTTTCTTTTTGGCTTTCTTTTCGCCTTTATCTTGTTTTCTGACTGCTGCCGTCAGATTGCTTTGTTGTATAGAGCAGGGTTCTTCCCATAGAATCATCTGAAATGTTATTCTTCAGCCATTTGGAAAGCATAGGGACACACAGGTGTTGGTGCAGTCAGCTGAACTTATCTAATGAAAGTGGAGCTAACCCATTGTCTTTCACAACGTTAGGCCATAATTTGTTATATGATATGACTTTCAAGTTGAACTTAAAATAGTCTTGCCATGTTAAGTCTTACAGCCCTGTCCTCCCTGTCACTTTGTTTCTTTTTCTTTTGTTTTGTCTTGTCCGGAAGAAGCAGTTTCAGTTAAACAAAGAATACTATATCCCAGGACGTAACAACTGGCAGGGCTTCATAAGCTTGCAGTTTTTGTTATGCTTTCTCCCCTCTGTGTCACGTGCTGACTTTTTTGTGTTTCCTACCTCTCACAAATGTTGCAGTGAATTTTCCGGCCCTTGAGTAGGTTATGGAAGTGCCTAGTCAGAGACAAAGCCTACTAGCTTTGTGCCTGTTCTGTGGTTATTGCACAGTGGTGAGGGTCAGAGGCAATATCACACATAGCTGAAAGCTGTCTATAGAGCATGCAAATATTTTGCCATTTCGGTGTCCCCTCATTCATGGAGTTGGCCAGTCCCAGGCATAAAAAAGGACATAATCTCATTATGTTAGAGACACCAGGAAGAGCAGGTCCCTGGTGAGCAGGACTGCTGTTCCTTACCTGGACCATTGCAAGAAACTGATCAGAAATGTCAGAGGATTTGGGAAAAAAACACTGCTGAAGTATTAATTACCTAAATAAAAATGAATCAAAGTATAAGGAATTTTTCTTCTGTTAGTAACAAAAAAAATGTAAAAATATTTCTTTTAGAGTGACTGTGTTTCAATATATTGACAAAACTTTAAGGAAAGAGAGAAAGAAATCACTGGTAGACATCTAGACAGGAAATTTTATTGATAGCTGTACTTCAGTAATTTGAAAGAAGCTGTTGTTTATTGCATGTGTGATTAGCCAGTCTCCAACCCGAGAATTTGTTGAGCACATCTGAACCAAGCAGCAATTTTAATTAGAAGGTACTCTTTTCCTTTCACAGTCCTGAGCTGACCCCTGGTTTTGCTTACTACAATTATAGTATAGGAGGGCTTTTGGCTTCTGCATTTCTAAAGGCTTTTGTAGCAACTCTGCTCCTCTTTTGCAAGACTTTAACTGGCACCTGAGAAGAAACTCAAGGATAAATAGATAATTAAACTTCTATCTGAGTAATTTTTAGTCTAAAGGCTGATTGAGACACTTAGCTGATCTAGCTTTTTCAAGAACTAAAGGGAAGACTTACAAAAAGAGCAGAGGAGAAACCCTCTTGAATATCCTGAATAAAGGGTCCAATCATCAGGTGTCATCTCTGCCACTAACATTTAGTAACTGATAATTGCTGTAACTACAACCACTGAGCCTTGCAAATATTATCCAGCAAATTTTAATTAACACTCTGGGGACTGAAGAATTGCAGAACAAGCTCATGGGAGACTTTCCCCGAACCAGTGGCAAAGTGTGCTGAGTAATTTTAGATCTGCCTGCCTGTCAAAGCTGATCAGTGTCATCTTGCCACTTATGCTGAAGAAAATGCACCTGCTTCTACATGGAAATAAGGTGCATTATCTGCCAATTTGTGCTGCTTATTTTCACTGCTGCCTGAGTTTGACAAGTGGAAAATATGAATGCATGGATTATTAATTCATAATCCAAGGGGAAAGAAAAAGGTGAAAGAGGTCTGTGGGTGAAAAAGGGTAACGTACTTGGTACCACAGGACCCACCAGAAGCCTTCTAAATAAACATGCCATGGAATTCTACTAAAAGTGTAGGGAGACAAATACCCTTGCACTGTATTTTTAACATCAAAGGAAAATCTAATCAAGAAAGTTTGGTAGCATAAAATGACACCGCTAACAATGGAACAGGCATTGTTTTAATAGCCATAAATTTTCTTTAAAGGTCCATAAGAAAGAGACACACATTCAATATTAATATTCTGAGTCCAATATTCTGAATATTCAAGCTACAATAAATAGTAATTTGCTAGATATGCTCAATAGATATTACAATATCTAGCTTTGACTCTGCTTTCACTGCTACAAAGTAATTCAATAGAAATCAGTGAAATCAGAGTGTGTGGTTATAAGTTAATCTCCAGGGAGCAAATAACATCATTAGAGTGAAATCATTAACTTCAGTTAATATCCATGGGTCTGTGA
The DNA here is from genome assembly GCA_013397565.1 of Ptilonorhynchus violaceus. Lineage (NCBI taxonomy): Eukaryota > Metazoa > Chordata > Aves > Passeriformes > Ptilonorhynchidae > Ptilonorhynchus > Ptilonorhynchus violaceus. The sequence continues at coordinate 62,109 of VZRJ01005912.1, read as the reverse complement.
AGGATAAAATCCATAAAAATATTCAGACTCTTTTGGTATTACTCAAATTGCTAGCAAAGGACGAACTAAAATCTTCCAAAAGTGTTGAGAATCTAACTACCACTGTTTCCAATAAGAAGACTCTAAGACGTATTCCATTAAGTAATTAAAAGATATTTATGACCTTAACATTTTGTTTTGTTCAGACTAATTTTTCAAAAATTCTAAGCCTAGAAAAGAAACATAATTTAAACCTAATTTTCCTTTTGCTCAGGAAAAACCTTTGGTGATGGCTGTACCCAGAGCCAGAACTTTAAAAACAAGGCAAGAAAATTTTTCTTACAAGTTAGAGAGGCTACATGCAAGTTTCAGAACCACTCATTACTGGTCTCAGTCATGGGGCAGATACTTCCAAGATGCCAGGCCAGTATCTGCTGTCATTTGCAGGCACACTAAGACATTTCAAATAGAAAATTCTGCAAATAAATAGTATCATAGAACTGTAGAATGATGGCAAGGGTTGCAAAGGACAAAGATCCTCTATTTCCAACCCCACTGCAATGGGCAGGGATGCCACCCGTTAGACCAAGTTGCACAAAGCCCCATCTAACCTGACCTTGAACACTTCCAGAGATGGAGCATCCACAGCTGCTCTGGTGAAGCTGTTTCAGTGCCTCACCACCTTCACAGTAAAGAATTTCTTTCTAATATCTAATCTAAACCTACACGACAGAATGATGTCCTCTCTGAGTGTCCTCCAGGCTAAACAACCCCAGTTTCCTCAGCTCCTTCTCAAGCTTTCTAGACCCTTCACCAAGTCTGTTGTCTTCCTCTGGATGCACTCCAGCATCTCAACGTCCTTTTTGAAGCCAGGGTCCCAAAACTGAGCACAAGATTTGTGGTGTGGCCTCACCCGTGCCAAGAAGAGCAGGATGATCATTTCCCTGGTCCTGCCAGCCACACTGTGGTTGATACAGGCCAAGATGCTGTTGTCATTCTTGGCCTTCAAAATGTCACTGTTCTTCTTGGCCACCTGGACACACTGCTGGAAGTTGACCAGCACCCCAAGTCTTTTTCTACTGAGTAGCTTTTAAGTCTTCCCCAAGTCTGTAGTGCTGCATGAGGTTGTTGTGACCCAAGGACAGGACCTGGCACTTCGCCTTGTTGAACCCCATGCAGTTGTCCTCAGCCCATCAATCTAGTCAGTCAGGAGGTCTCTGCAGAACCTTCCAACCCTTGAGCATATAAACACTCCCACCTTACTTGGTGTTGTCTGCGAACTTACTGAGGATGCACTCAAACCCCACTCCATCAATAAAGATGTTAAACAGGAGTGGCCCCAACACTGAGCTCTGGGGAACACCTCTGGTGACCAGCTGCCCGTTGGATATAACTCCATTCACCACCACTCTCTGGGCCCAGCCATCTAACCAATTTTTCCCCAACAACGAGTACCCTTGTCCAAGCTATGTCCATCCAATTTCTCCAGGAGAATGCTGCGGGAGATTGTGTCAAATGCTTTACTGAAGTCTAGACAGTCAACATCCACAGCCTCTTCAGTCTGCAGAGCAGGAAAATGGTTCTGTTAGGGCATCTCAGGCTTCGGCGGAAGTGTCTTCCTCCTGCAGGTTCTTGCCATGGCAAGCTTTTGTTCTACTGCATTATTTTTCCTTCTCCCTTCTGGTTTGCTGTTGGAGGAGTCTTTGGCTGTTTGGCTGGGTGCTTTGGATTTCCTGTGGGCTGTTTTTGGAACCAGCTATCTCACTCCTTTCAGTCTTTCTGACGCTAAGCACCTTCTCACTGCCTCCTGCAGTTCAGCCACCTTTTATAGCAAGTTCACCATCTGGGCACATCTTCCACAGGCAGCTCTGCTGCCTGACCCTGACTCAGTAAAAAGGTCTAGGCACTTCTTTCAGTCTGAAGTCTGCACTGCAGCCTTTTCAGCAGCTCCATCTGGGTGGAGGTGTCAGCCATCCCTGGGAAAGATGGTGCAGACCCCCAGATGGGACTTCTGCAATGGTAGAAAAATCTCCAGATTATTTCCTATAAATGCTTTTATTTCACAGGCTTTCTACGTGGCCCTTCATAGGGATAAAAAAAAATAATTGCCTTTTTTTATAAACATGTTTTGTACTATATTTTGGAGTGGTAGCAGCCATCATAATTCAGATTACTCATATAGATAATAAAGATCATGATTCCTGGAAAGAATTTGATAAAGTTAATACCTTAAATTTATTTAGGCCACAGGACTAGACAGCAGTCTTCAAAAAGTGCTAAAAGAAGTGAGGAAAGGAATTAGAAAGGCTTTATCATATGTTGTTCCAATTCACTTAGTTCAGGAGAAATCCCGGAAGGCTGAAGAGTGGCCAACCTAATCCAATTATTGGGGAAAGAACCTTGAGCTATAAAAGGAAATTACAGACCAGTTAGCTTAGCATGAATTGCAGTGTATGTCTTTAGAAACTGTTTTAGGGTATCTAGAGAAATTGCAAAAGCATATTTTAATTAAGGTAAGGTAATTCTAGAGAAAGGTATGACATGCTGAAGAATGCTGTGGTTGCAGAGTTTGCAGTTTTTGCTCTGTTTCATGTTATAATTTTTATTGCTTCTCACTGTAGTACATGATCGGATGTCTTGTTATGTTGAGCTTTCTCAGCAATCAATGAAATTTTTCTCCTTTAAAGTAAAAAATATAAAATATGTCAATGATGTCATAATAAGAGGTGTGGCTCTTAAATTTATTTTCTCTAATTACATCAGTTATTTCTGCTTGTAAAGCAGATTGTTTGATTTAGAGCCACATTTCCAGAAGACCTTACTTCTCTCCCAGAAAACACCACTGTGTCTCCTTCTGTACTGAGCTTTTTCTGTGCTTGTTAATGGTAGGTAGTATGTACTTCTGATGTGGGTGATAAACATTCAAGTAGTTTTGGTATGAAGACAGTGATACTAGGAAAAATATAAAAAAGTGAGATGGAGGAAATAGCTGAAGAGAACCCAGGGAAAGAACTGTAAAGTTCTTTAGCAGGAACACAAGCAAAAGATCATCCCACATCTGCTGGTTTATGTCTAGGTAGAGACTGGATTTGGAGGTGTCATTTCTCAATTGTTTTGAGACAAGTTTCTACTCTGTAACTCTTGAAAGACTACAACAATGACGTATGTATTTTGTTTTAAAGAATTTAAGGGTCTTTGGCACTAGTGATAACAATCACTAATTTGATTAACCTTATTTTTCTTCTAGAAAAAAACCAAAAAACCAGCTAATTTAAAGTATTGTTAAACTTTTGTAAAAGTGGCAAAAATGCACATGAATTCACGACAGAAAGATTTTTTTTTAGAATTATAATAGAAAATTTTGTATTAAAACAGGTTTTCAGTTTTTCCTTTGGTATTTGGGAGAGTAAAATAAATTGTAGAGTTCATTTTTTCTCTTTAAGCCAGAAGACATTAAGGAATAAGAAGACCTGAATACTGAGATCTGTGCACATTCTGTTTTCAGCAGAATAAACCCCTCCTCCATGACAATATTTTTTCCCACCAGTTTTTAGGAGCCTTGTGCTTCATGAAATAGCTTCATAGTCTTCCTTTCATCCACAGTCAAGAGTTGTCATGATTAAACCTGAACAGTTTCTTGTGGTAAGTTTTATCACTCTGGTACTAGGGTATGCATTTTCTGCATTAGAGAAACTGAGCAAAAGTGCAGGCAACTGATAGGGCCAAGCACTGGCAGAGACGAAGAGGAGCAGTGAAGGAGGAGATCCATATTATGGTTCAATACTTCACACGAGACCATATTTTGTGCGGTCTCCTTCTAATCACAATAATCCTGCTGCTGCACAGAAGAGAAAACCTTCTATTTAATACTGGATAACATTCGATCTCAGAATATAGCTGTATTTTTAAGAATATGTTTGCTCTAAAAATGAAATATTGTATTATCCAAATCTTCTTGAAGAACACTGCTTCTTCAAGGATGAGTTACTCACCCTATCACCCTAAAATTATCTTATCATGGCTTGAGGTAACTTTCAAAGCAGAAAAAATCTGTTAAATCCATTTATTTCCATTTGTTATTTTGAAAATTAATATTGTTCTAGAATAATAGAGTCATAGAATCATTTAAGTTGGAAAAGACCTCTAAGATCATCAAGTTCAGCTGTTCACCTAGCATTGCCATGTTAATGGCTAAACCATATTCCTAAGTCCCATATCCACATGCCTTTTGAACACTTCCAGGGATGGTGATTCCACCACTTTCCTGAGCAGCCTATTTCAGTGGTTGACAATTTCCAGTATCCTTATAGCCAGTGTAAATTTCCCCTGTGCAACTTGAGTAATAGTGAGGACATGTTGAGGTCACATTGAAGACACATGTTTCACTGAACATATGTCATTTTATCTCTTTACGAAGTTCTGTAACAGGTCTGTAAGGGAGAAAGATAAGCCAAGTACACACTTAGGAATATAATGAGTTGATGACAGTGTCTTTCAAATATCAACAATAAATGGTTGATTAAATTTCATTCATTCTATTTATATTTCCATTAATGGCTTAGTTAATTTTTAATTTATTGCTCCCAAAATTTACTTCTCTGATTTTCTTATAACTTCTTGTTATTGGCTTCTCAGATGCTAGAGCCAGAACAGACCAGCATAGTCACAAGGCTGACAGGAATGACTAACAGTGCCTGATGCTCCAAAGCAATTTACTGCTAACAGGGAGTTTTAAACCAGGGGTGGTCAGCTGGCTCTGAGTTCCAGCTTCTCACCTTTCCTGGTAAAGCTCATTGACTTTTCTCAGACTAGTGATAGCATTGGCTTTTGATTCTAAGGTGTTTAATCTGAGCATTGGCTTTTGGCTTGTTTCTTTCTAAATTCAATAATCTGAAGTATTGGTGTCTCTTCACAGCATCTTTAGTTCTCCTCTTGCTTGTCTGTGGTTCAGAACATGCAGGAACAGGATTCAATTCTGCTATGTGAGAAAAAAATGTCATCATTCAACTATTCTAAATTAAATAAACTGTGCGTAGGTTGTGGTTAGGCTTGTTACTACTACGGACATTGCAACAGATAAATGTGAATTGCAGACAGAAAGAGATGCAATCAATTTACAGTATGTTGCTTTCAGAGAGCACATGACTTCAGCCATTAAACACCAGTCAGAAGAGAACAGTTTAAGCCCGTGTTTTACTAATCCTCTACTAGCTGCAAGGACATGTGTGAAATTTTTTATGCTAGGGAAAACTCTTACTAATGGGAAAGCTTGCTTGGAGAGAGAGGTCTGTAACAGGAGGAAGGTACAACCTTTTTTTGTGCTGTTGGCAAAGTGTCTTATATCTGTGTGCACATGCTATGGTTTCAGAAGGACATACTTCCAAGCCACTCCTTTTTATTTGGGGTATCACGTTTTACTTAGAAACTGTGTTTTATAATTTTAGTAATAACGTAGAAATCCTTATTTGAAGTAGCTTACTTTTGGCCATGTAAAGAGGCTCTCTTGTTAACCAGTTTTAAACAGTTGAGCCCTATGTCCACTGGCCTCTAAATGGTTCTTTATGATGTGTCAGCTAGTAAATATTAATTACTGTACATATTAAAGGCATTAATTTCTTGTCACTTAGGTCTCAGAACAAGATGGACAGAGGAAAAAGTGCAACAAGTCATAAATTTTCAATATTAATTTCCACAGTATCCACACTACATATAACTAGAAAGATTCTTTCTCTCGTCTTTTAACAGATCACCTGTCATAATGAATGCTATAGCCACAATGTGGATAAAGCTACCCACAATGTGGGTATATCCAATGTGAATAAAGTACCTGTAATCTGAAGGGTTATTTATTTCAATGTAAGCATCTTTTGAAGTTACTTTACAGCATAAAGGCATTTAAAAGGTCCATGAATTATAAAATATTTATGGGAAAGACATAGAAAAACACATGGTTAAAATTTTTCCCCAACTTCTACAGCATCATGAACCTTTCATAAATTTAAAATGTTGTGCCCCTCTTTTAGAATGCTGTTTTGTAATGATTTGGAGGCAAATATAAAAAGGCAATGAGTTTGCATCAATATTCTCTAGGAACAAATCATAATTCCAGAGTGAGGAGTTTCTCCCTACAAATATACTAGAAATAAAAGCACTGCAAGTAGAAATTTAAATGCATCAGGTTTTGGACTTTTTTGTCAAATTCTAGGAAAAATAGAATATTAATTCCTCACCTTGCATGTTTTTAACAAAAATTTCATAGCAGAATTACATTATCATGTATAAAATTTGCAAGTTTGAGCTCCATAGAAAGGGAAGTAGATTTTGAATAAATTGAAAAAAACTAATTTGGTTTTTAATATCTAAAGCATCTTATCTAAAATCTAGCATGCAAGCTTTGCTTTTGAACAGAAATAATTCCTACACATTTTCTTCTTACATATTTTGTAAGCTCAGTTAAGAAAAGAAACTTTCCAAAAAGGCTGTCTAGGCTTGAGCATCAGGAGAAAGGCTTACAAATTAACACTTAATTAATTGTGTTGATAGATTGTTGTATTTGTGGATAAACAGTATTTATTTTCCTATTATTTTCTTGGTTGTGGACTTGGGACAAAAGTGAATAAGTAGTTCTTTAAATAATTATAGTGTGTCTTGGTGGATAATAAGACATCAATTAACTGTCACTTAGAAATTCAAACATAATTGTTCTATATCTATCTTCTCTCTTTACCATCAATCATTGTAGAATCTGATCTTAAAGCTCTTTTCTGTGGTCCTGCTTAGGAAATGAGAATAAAATTAATGTTCTTGGAGGTTTAGAGACTGGCCTAAGGCTATGCAGCAACCCAGCAGTAGTACAATCGCTATGATTAGCCAGATATTCTGACTCCCTCTTCATTTAGACATAGCTGTACCTAAATAAGCCCATTAAGGAAAAACACAGCAACAATAAGGGCATCTTCAAATTTACTTTATCTATAAAACAACTGCTGTAGAAAGATACAGAGAACGTACTACAAGGTAGATATTTCATGCTATAGCAAGAGAAATGTTCTGCCTTTTTCTCTCCTTGTTATAGAAGAAGAGACTTGTGGAAGAAAATAAGAAATTTAAAAAAATTTTCAGCAACTTCCACATCATGTTTTTTGAATAACCATCAAGCAGCTTGCTATTTGGATGCAATCAAGAGAAGAAAATGACAAACAAAAGAGATGCCATTCATTTCTGAGACATAAAGGAACAAGATACTTTTGGAGGGAATCAGCTGGCATGGGGAATTAAAAAATGAGAAGCTCTATGCAATTACTTAAGCCAGCAATTTTTCAAGAGTATGTTTCAAAATATTTAATTTCCTTTCCCACAGGACTTCTCTTTTATTTGGGGTAAAAGTAGAAATATTATCAAAGGAGATGCTTTTCATCAGAAACAGCAACTGTTTAAAAACCTATCCTAAATGTAGGATCTAATAACTTGAGCAAAATTTTATACATTTTTATTTTCAAGTTTCGAATTGTAAAATTAATGAAGTACATATATCAGGAGAACAGACTATTGTCAGTAAAATGGGAAAACTTTCATTTACTTAGGGAATTCTTTTGTCATTTTTTGAGATGCACAACCCAGAATCAGTTGCTCAGTTTTCCATGATCTCATGGATATATTTCTGCCCTGTCAGATAGCAGGATCACTGGACTGGAAATAATCTCATTTCTTTTCTGAAATGACTATTGGCTTTAAGCAATCATGTGGCACAGAGGAGATTGAAAGAAGGACTGGCTCGATTTTTTATCCCAAAATTTCTGAAGTTTTTTTAAATGAAAAAACTGGTAACGTTTTAGGAATTTTGTTAGGTCTGTCTGTTATTTTTGTCAGAGTCAATGCACGTAAGCCCTGGGCTACATTCAACATTGCTGACAGAAAGTGAGAAGTTCTTCTTTGTATGTGATACCTAGGTATGTAAAGGGAAAATTCTTGGGACTTTGGGTTCTTCGGGTGACTTGCTTTCACTGCCTTCTCTTGTACTTGTTAAGAGATTCTTCAAGGTGAAGTTGAATGTGTCTTCCATGATTCAGAGACCTTCACTTGGCCATAAGGCTGTAAATAAGGAAAGGTCAAGATAACTAGATTAACTTCACAGCTAGTAAGAAAGGAAATGGAGTACAAACTAAATGCACTGAAAAATTTACTGATCATAGAATTCTAGAATATCTCAAGTTGAAAGGAACCCGTAGGAATAATAGAGTACAACTCCCTGTTCCTCACAGGACTGCCTAACCATAAACCCTATGACTAAGAGCATTGTCCAGATGCAGGTCCACATATCTCAGAGGGGAAAAAGGATTTCAACTTAGGAGTTAAAGAGGTGACACCTTGACCAAGCACAAGCAGCCAAAGACAAAGCCACAAGACAGGACTCTGGGGCAGCCCTTTGGAACCCCACTGGCACACTGATGCAATCAAATACTTATATAAAGTGCCTGTACACCAACACAGCAGTATGGGGATCAAACAGAAGGAACTAGAGATCTGTGTGCAGTCACAAGGCTTTGATGTCATGGCAATTATGAAGACATGGTGGGGTAGCTCATGTGACTGGAATGCTGTCATGAAGGTCTACACCCTGTTTAGGAGAGACAGACCAGGCAGACATGGTGGTGAAGTTGCCCTCTGTGTGAGGCAACTTGCAGTGTATTGAGCTCTGCCTTGGCATAGATGACATGGNTCAAATACTTATATAAAGTGCCTGTACACCAACACAGCAGTATGGGGATCAAACAGAAGGAACTAGAGATCTGTGTGCAGTCACAAGGCTTTGATGTCATGGCAATTATGAAGACATGGTGGGGTAGCTCATGTGACTGGAATGCTGTCATGAAGGTCTACACGCTGTTTAGGAGAGACAGACCAGGCAGACATGGTGGTGAAGTTGCCCTCTGTGTGAGGCAACTTGCAGTGTATTGAGCTCTGCCTTGGCATAGATGACATGGGAGTTGAGAGCTTATGGGTCAGGATGAAAGGGCTGACTAGTAGGGGTGACACTGTTGTGGGTGCTTGCTACAGGCTGCCTGGTCAGGAAGAGGAAGTGAATGAAACCTTCTACAGGCAGCACGAAGCAGCCTCAGAGTCACAGGCACTGGTTCCTGTGGGGCACTTTACCTACTCTGACATCTGCTGCAGAACCAGCACCACGAAACACAAACAGCCCAGGAAGTTACTGAAAAGCACTGATCACAACTGCCTGTCACAGGAAGCGGAGGATACCACAAGGAATGTTGTGCTGCTTGACATCTTACTAACAAACTAGGAAGGTCTTGTTGGGGATGTGAAGGTTGGGGCCAGCCTTGGCTGCAGTGGTCATGAGTTTGTGGAATTCAGTACTGGGAAAGTAGGAAGCAGGGCAGCAAGTAAGATTGTAATCATGGACTTCAGGAGAGAGAATGTGTGGGATCTCTTCAGGGATTTTTTTGAAAGAATCCCATGGGGACAGGCAATTTAGGGAAGTAGGGTTAATATTCCAGGGTCACTTCCTCCAGGCTCAAGAACGATGCATACTCATGAGAAAGAAGTTGGACCAAGGGTACAAGAGACCTCTGTGAAGGAATGAAGAGCTCCTGTCATTCCTCAAGTGTAAGCAGGAACCACACAGGAGATGGAAACAGGATCAGGACTGCTAAAGGAGCTGGGGCTGACCAGGGAAGAGATGACAGAGAGTGGACCTCATCAATATATACCAATATCTGAAGGCAGGGTGTCAAGGATGGATCCCACTTCTCTCAGTGGTGCCAAGCAATAGGACAAGAGACAGAAACTGATGCACAGGAAGTTCCATCTAAATATGAAGAAGGACTTATTTACTGTGCAGGTGATTGACCATTGAAGCTGATTGTCTAGAGAGGAGTATCCCACACTGGGTGTATTCAATAACTTTTCTGGATGTAATTCTATGCCATGTGCTCTAGGATGACCCTGTGCTTGAGTAGAGATGTTGGGCCAGATGGCCCTTCCAACCTTACCCATTCTGTGATTCTGTAATTATGTGACTTTCCCCTTGTGAACCCTTGCTGGCTATGACTAATGAAAGTGTTGTTTCTCAAGTGTTTTCTCAGTAACTCCCAGAAAAATCTTCTCCATCGTTTTACTGTGTGCTGAAATGAGACTGACAAGCCTGTAATTACCAGAGACTTCCTTTGTTCTCTTCATGGAAACTGAGACAACGTTTACCAGCTTTCGGTTGACTTGAAAACCGAAAAACTTGACTTGACCTCTCCAGACTGCTCAGACCATTGAAAAATGTTGAGATTCTGTGAAGACATTGGCTAGCCCTTTCAGTACCCTGAAATGAATCCCATCAGGCCCCATAGATTCATGTGCGTCTAGGTGGAGAAGCAAGTCTGGAGCAAGCTCAGAGTCAACTGGGAGTTTATTATCCCCATAGTCACAGTCTTCTACACAGGGCTCCAGAGATCGCAGGTGTTAAAGGCAGAGTCAAAGAAGACATCAAGTGCCTCTGCTTTGTCTGTGTCCTATTTGTGAGGTGACTGACCTCATCAAATGTACCAGTGTTAACTCAGTTCCTCCTTTTCTTGTTAACATATTTTAAAAAAACCTTTTCATTATTCTTCACAGTGCTGATCAGCTCAAACAGTAGAGCTTTGGCTGCACAAATTTTCTCCCTATATTGATGAACAGCATCTCTTTAGACTTCCCATGTCACCTATCCTTGCTCCATACACTTTTGTTTTCTGTCTGAGCTCTGGAAAAAGATTCCCACTCAGCTAAGGCACCTTCTGCCCCAGATGCTTGACTTTTGGCACTTTCAAATTGTCTGCTTCTATGCACTTAAGAGATGGGTTTTAAAAAGTGACCGGCATTCATGGGCCCCAATACTTTCAAAACAAATTCCCATGAAACCTTACTATCTTCTTCAGCAGCCTGAAGTCTGCTGTCCCCATATCCAGGGCTGAAGTTTGCTGGTAGTTTTTCTCCTATTGCCAACAATTTGAAACTCAGCTACTTACTTCATGGTCACTGTGGCCAAACCAGCAAACACCATTTCGCCCACCATTTTTTTTGCTATTTACAAACAAAAAATCTGTGAGGGCATCTTTCCTGCAAATCAGGCCAGCTATAGCAACCTATACTGCCTGTGTCAGAAAAGTTTCTTACAATAAACTGACTCTAATCCCTGTTCTAAAGGGGAAAACCAACTTCAATTAATAGACTAAATAATTGTTCATAGTCAACACTGCATTATAAATGGAAGTTTTGCAGCACATTGAACCACTCTGCTTAAAAGACGTCTCGTTGTTAAGAATATATGCTAGAAACGCCATTACTTTAAGGAGTGGAATTAGTCACTCTTATTACACATGTGTATAATGATATATGTATTTATTTGGAGGTTTTATTTCTTTCTGAAGGATGACACTACCTCCCACAGAGGTAAGCAACAATTCTATATCTATTCATTGAATTTTACAAATTCAGAAATGATAGAAGAAATAAAAGGCCTTGCAATTCATCCATCCTCACGAATCTTTAGAGGTCTTGGATCTGTTCTCCACCTGCATATTCTTTTAAGGCTCATATCCTCAGAACTAGTAGGCTTTGTGTTGTAGATTAGGATTTTAGCTCAGAACGTAAACATGGTTTTAAAATAGGTCTCCTAATCTTTCCACTGATTTTCCTTCAGTCTTGGACTACACGAACTGTATTACTTTTCTACAAAGCCAAATCAGAAGCATGTCAAATATACTGCAAGTGCTATTGACTGTTCATCTCACAGAATAAGACTATAGCTAATCTGAAACAATTCCTTGTAAAACATCTATGGTGTGAATGTTAGATCCATGCTGTAGAGAGCTGCTGCTTTAATGATGCATTACTTGCTAGTGTAGATAGAGACTTACTCACAAATGTTTCCAGTGGATGGGAACAGTGGATGGGAACTAGTTGATGACAGTCACTCAAATTTTTCTTGGTGTATAGCCATACATCGGTCACATTGACAAAGATCAGCTTAAGAAGAAAGTGAAAAGATTTTAAAACAAAAGCCATGTACTTTTAAAACCTCTACTTTCAGACTTTAACAATATGTTAATATCCTCCATCTCTGAAGTGCAACATCATATTTATCCCGTGTTTGTGTTTGTTTCAGAGTGAAAGATTCTTAGAGTATAGCTTCTCTTCCTATTAATTTATGCTTCTGCTTGTACTGCACAGTCAATTAGTAACAACTAGTCTTCTGAAGATTAATCTTCAGAGAAATTACAAGGCGTCCGTCCTCCAAGAGACTGAAATAGAGTGCAACTTGTGTCAGTAGGGATATGTTTAGGCCTAAAGGTGTCCATGTTTGAAGATCTCTGCACTATGGGTTTAAGTTTTGCCTTCACACTGAGCCAGCTTGAGCCCAGCCCCAGCCTGCCGAGGCATAAGAAAACTAGCAGTCCAGGAGCCAAAACGAAATGTAACTATCTGGAGATGAGTAACTGTGGCTTGTGACCAGTTTGGTTGCAATATATGTCAGAGCTTTCAACCAAACTGTTTTGGTGAGAACAGAGAGGAAATTTTGACACCGATTTCTCAATGCAGTGTTAGAGTGAGACTTGAATTTGAATGTTCTGTCAAAGAAAAGCTGAAAGGATGGCCAGCACTAACACAGTTGGTAATCTCAGCTGCTCGTCATCCCCTGTACATTTGGAGCACATACTGTATGAAACTTAGTACTGACAGAGCCACTGTGATTGACAAGAGAATTGCTCTGTCTTCTGGAAATGTACAACATAGAAGGCTTTTCCAGATGAATTATTCATTCAAAGCTTCCACCAACAAGAAACAAGTTGCCTTTGATTCAGGCAAGATTGTGATGAGTGGGATGATGTTGATAATATTGAATAGAGAGAGGCGTGATGATAATAAGCCTGAAAGTAGTGTGAGGACTGCATCTGCTAAATAAATTCAAAGCTACTTTAAAAAAACACCAAACAATACACATAATGGAAAACTGTACATATGTTAAAAGAACAGCTTTTTTGAAATTGATGTCAGTAAGCTTGCAGTACGTGTTAAAAGGAAGAATGAAGAATTCTAAAACACGATTCTAAAATAAAAAAGCTCTTTAAAATAATAGCAGCACTAATTGCATTAAGAATTAGAGAACCTTTATTCCCCTACTCTTGAGACATTTAGAAGTAAAGAAAACATCTTTCCTCCCTCCAAAAACAAAGGGTGCAACTTTAAATTTAATTTCTGCTGTGGCCAGGAGGCAATATGATACTTTGTTTACAGAGAAACAGTGCATTTTAGTTCCATAATCCTCAATTCAAGACATATTGCTGTCTATCCCTTTTCAGTAAAGTAACACCAAGCATCAATCTTGACTGCTAATTTTGAGATAGATTAAAAGATTAATCATATCACAACATAGGATTACCACCATTCTGCATTTCCAAAGGGAACACATTAGTAGGTCCACAACTACATTGAGTATTTTATTGATTGTAAAGATAAGAATCCAACTTGCAGCTTGGATAGATGAAAAATCTCAGAATCTAATGCATGTCACAGAATGAAATGAAACATTTACCTGTCACACAGCACCAGCCAGATAGCTCCAGATAGAGTTCGACACCTCTTTTATAGAAAACAAATTTTTCACGGGAAGTCAAAATCAATCTCTTCCAGAGTGGGAGCATTCTAGGTTTGTCAGCCTACCTGGCACACTGAGAATTTTAAGCTCACTGAAATTTTGTGGCTGAGTTAGAAGACAACAAGTTTTTTTCCACACAGTTTTAATGCGATAGGAAAACAAAATTCTGCATAGTACATGATAATATTTGCCACATATCTTACATTATTTTTTCATCAGTGAGAAGTATGGAGATTTGGACGTCTATCTGACTTTATGAGATTTGGTTGCTACCACAAAATTTCTACCATGAAATGAAAAATCTGTGTTGTGCCAGAGAATGCACTACCCAGTTTGTATGCTTTTGTAAACAAGGCTGCTAGCACAGTCACAGTAAACTGCAGAGGAAAGGGACTGTTAATGTTAACACTAATTTTATTAAATAGAAGTTATATTATGAGAACTTTTTCCTCCTTAGACAGATCTGGAATTTGGAGAAGGCAAAAATTTTGAGTAGAACAAAAATCAAAGAATAATGAGGAAGGTTCAAAGAGGCAAAAAGACATTTTTGTGCGGTAAAACAGGACCAAATATGAGGTTCTCAAGATCAGAGAGGACTAGTCAATTTTAAAAAATTGGCTGTTTTGGAAGGACTTTGTGGTTTAAGGCCTCATGATACCATCAGTTGCAGTGTAAACAGCAAAACCTCTGAGGACATAAAATTCTTCCCAGCAATGGGTATTCTAAGGTGTGGGAATGAAGAATGGTGTATTTTTGTAGCTATATGTATTTCTCATACTGTTGAATAAAGAACACTAAATTTTAAAATGAGTTGAAGAACTCATGTGGTTTTTTCACTATCTGTTAAATGTTTATTTGAATGCCCTTTGGATGGCACTGTTGCCCTCAAGCTACTATTTTATTGGATCATGACTATAGCTCTGAAATAGAAAAAGACAAAAACCAAAAAAAATCCATTGAATTTATGGAGAGAAAGAGAAGCTTAAAGAACAGATGTATAATACAGAAGAACCCAACCTAATAATTAAGAAAATAAATTCAAAAGTAGTTTCACCAAACACATGGAAAAAAAGTCTAAAAGGGGTGATAGGATAGTTTGTTACTAACAAATAGTTAATTAGATTGATATAATTCACTTCATAGACTTATAAAATGTTACACCCAATTAAGATTATTAATGTCACCTGAATGACTTGGAAACAAAAACTCCAAAATCACTGAAAAGAATTAGATGGGACAGGACCTCTGGAGGTCACCTATGCCAAGCTCCTGAAGCTGGATAAACTCGAAATTCACAGATAATATGTAATCTCACGTTGTGTAAGGCAAGATTTTGCCTTCCAAACCTAAATATCTTGTTTATGCTAGATAACTAAGCATTCTTTATAGGCAATCAGAAATGAATGGTTTGTGACAAGCCAGAAATAACTGATTCCATGTAAAACTCATACTTTATGCAGGTAGGAAAAGTTATGTTCTTTAAAATTCCTGTGTCTGTCTAACAAATACAAAGTTTGTGGGATTAGCAAAGGAGAAGTTGCTTAACCATGGTCTCAAAAGTACACATTAATTCCTTTTTCCTATGGATGTTAAATATTTTTGCAGATATTTTATGTAATATCTTACTGATGTATGTCATATTAACACGAACAAAATAAACGAGTCTAGATTATGATTGTCACTTTGAACAGAGTAGTACAAGCTTGAGAATTATAGTCCCCACACTACTTCGGTTTTGATTTTCTGTAGACCAAACAATATTAAAAATAGAAACCCTTAAAGGGAAAGGTGGACAGATATTTTAAAGGACATCAGTAAGGCCAAATGATGCAGAAAGGCAAAAGTGTTGTGTTCTCACATCTTTACTCAAACAGAATGTCACAGTAAAGTCTGCAGAGACCCTTCAAAAACTACAAACATATTACCAGTCAGATAAGTTAGAAAAGTTTCATTAATGATCACATATGATGCAAAGACAGAATACAAACTTTAGAACATCATTTTGTACAATCAGCATAGTACAGAGTACTGTACTATGAAATTCATGCTCCTTTCTATGGAAAATGACAGTTGATTTGTTTCTATACATAAAAGTCAAACTATTCTGAAAAGAGGTAAAACAATACTTCCTCCTACACTGAATTTCAAGAAGTTTATTTTATTTTAAACAGGTTTAGCTGAGATTTATAAGATTATATTACCTTTGACCAGCATACTGTAGTGCAGCCATTAGTTTCGTCTGTATGCAGTTTGTCCACCTGCATTCTTCAACCATTTACCTGGTCAAATGTTAAGAAAAATGCATTAGTATGGAATGCATGCTTAATTCATTCATACTTGTATTGAAGGTCTGGATAAACCAGAAAAAATGGTTCTTATTTATCTCTGTTTTTCTCTATCAACAGATTAGTTCCATTTAATACAGACGAGCATGACAAATAATATAATTCACATTGCTCTAGTAGTCACAGAATATGGATTTGACTGCATTTAGCACCACTTTAGCACACATAGGCCCAGTCCTGCATTCTAGAGAGATCATTCCCCAGGGAATCGCTAGGCACATTAGTTAAGAATGTGTTATCAGGTGGCTGAGTAAACTGAGATTGGCAAATGAATTATGATTTTAATGGGACTAGAAGTGTGTTAGCTAAGTTCATTTCTCCATTACTTTGTTGTAGTAAACTTAATTGCTATGCATGTATAACATTACACTGCTGCCCTGGCACTGGGAAATGTAAACAATTGATTTGTTGGTAATATATTACAGTATTTATAACAGTGCTAATTTTTTCCCTTCCTTTTTTTTTTTTTTAAAGGGAAAAATTGTAAATAAGGGACACCCTTCATATTTCTCAATATATCATCCTAAAAGGTTCTGTATAATAACATTGAATAAAAATTATGAATATTGAGGATATCTTTTACTTTAAAAAAGCAGATTCCACATTATAAGTTTTTCCCAAATAATGCCTTTGTTTCTATGTCTCTAATGCTTCCTTACTCTGATTTATTTGATTCCTGGATTTACTGATGCTTTATGATTTAACTATGCTAACCCTTTTGTTATTTACATTTTTATCTTTAAATTTTCAAAATTATAGGCATTATAAACAACTTTTTTAGAAATCCCTTTTCCAAGACCTATGGATGGATGGCAAAGACACATTTTCTTCCACTGTTATTCCTTAATAGGTTTAAATCTCAGTCAGGGAGAAAAAAAAAAAGTATGTGTCTTTAACTAATACATGTCATCTCTTTAATCATGCTGATTCTGAATAATTCACCCACTGTGGAAGTTGCAGGGTGAGAATCTATAGCTCTATCTCTCACTGGGGGTAGTTTATTATTACTGAGTCTGACAGCAGAAAGCCCTGGCAGGTTAATTGCTGCAGCAAGACTAGCTGGGAGTTTGCTGTTGATATATAGTGACTAAAGGGAGTGAAGGAGATTGACTGTGCCTGTTACAGCACAAATATCTTCATGCGCCTCAGGTTCCTCACAAAGATATGAGAAATAAATGTTCGCTCTTCATTTTCTGTCTACACAATACAAATAGCCTTGGGCTGAACATGGCAACCACAGCATACAGAATACATATAAAAAAGAGGAAATTTGCAAATTAACATTATTACAAACATTCCTGCCTGAAAGAGCTGAAAATCAATTTCAATATAGTTTGCATTTTAATAAGGTGCCAAAGAGATAAATCAGTTGTGTTTGAGGAACACTTGGCTGGCAATGATGTTTTCTGATCATATCATGTCTTAACTAATATTAGATTAAGTAAAACCACTGTTAATTGAAGGCATGGGAAATGTTACTGCTAGTTAATGAAGTAAACTCTTGCTGGTCGTATAGTCATTAATCGAACCCAGACAGTCATTTCCCGGGAACAGCTGCTCCCTTCTTCTCTACAGTAAGAGAACAGTACTTGAAATTACTGAGGTGGAATGTCACCCTTCTAAAAACAGGCTTATTTTTTTTCAAGGTTAGTTAAGACATTCTCAAATAATATATTGTGTATTATTATAAATATTATACACATTTGTGTATTATAATGAGGTGGAAGTATAATTATCACTGAAGATACAAAAATACTCAGCATTTTTTTTCTGAAAAAGAACAAATACCAATTTTTACATGAAAGACAATCCGCTGCTAATATTTTTGAATTCTGTGTATCAAGAGAATAAACAATCAATAACTGTCTTTTTCTTCAAACAAATTCCCTTTACAAAGAAGAAATTATAGTTTCAGCACTGCTTTCAGAGGGTCTTTTTGCAGTGTGCTTTCCCTGGAGTCCAGAAAACTGACCTCTCTCCACTTGTTTATAGTTCTCTTTAACTGTACGTCAGTGCCCTTCAGCTCTGTTCTTTATTGTGGTAATGAAAATCACCAAGGAAATTCCTTTTCTGAAGGTATTTCAATGAGAAATATCAACTCTCAAGTCTCAGATCACTATGCAAAACACAAAATATGGCCCAGTTTTTCTTCTGTTCATAGCACTTGTGCACCAGTGTGACTCTACTCACTTCCATGGAGATTTTAATCTCTAATGTTAGTATAAGGAAGAGAGTCAAATCTACCCTAAAGAACAACTACTTGTTTCCACAGGAAAGCCCATGATACTTATGTTTTAGAGCTCCACAGAACAAAATAGAAGCTGATTTTCAGAGGTTATTTGAGGGCGGTGTAGGGTCAGATACAAAATGTTAGCTGATAAGCCTTTTGCAATTCTCCATCTACTTTAAAAATATTTGCTTTTGAATACAGTGAAGTCATTGTTAATCTAGCTCATATGCTTTATTTATTGCCATCTCACCATCATCCATTACTATAGGAAACATAAATCAGAGATAAAAAAAGTGTTGTGGACACTAGAAATTAGAAATGTGAGAGGAAGGTCGAGTTGCAAGGAGTCTGCCTTGGCAAAAAATATTGCAGTCCGTATGACTAGTGAGGAAGTAGTTTAGGAAAAACTTTAATACCTTTGCTAGCCCTTATTAAGCTGTATACATCCATCCGGACCATCACTTTCAAATACACAACTAATTCTTGCTTTTTGAGTGGAATTTAATGCAATTTTACTCTTTAATTTACGTCTATCTTCATTCTTATTTTTGCTCTTGTCCTCAGTTCTCTTTTATTCAGGACTTGAAGATTCTTTCAGGACTCGAAGACTCTTTCAGGATTCTTCTTCATGATTTCTCTCATTTCTCAATTTTGTGCTGTGATTTTGAGGAGAAGGGGAGGGTAGTTAGTCATTTCATCTGCGTGAGATTGAGCTCACTTCTTTGTTTTTTACTGTTGGTAGCGTCAGACTTCCAAAAGAATAAGAAGCTAACATTGGTGACTGCTAAAGTTACACACAACCTAAAACAGTATTACAGGTTTTAGTGCAATTGTCTTTCAGATTAGTATGTCCATTTTCTGTTGATGCAAAGTGACAGTATGAAAGATGTTACCGTTCATTTCTGTAGTTTTCATCTTTTGAGAACAGAAACAGATTAGGTGTTACCTTCCTTATAATCATGAGATGACTTAAAACATGCTTTAAAACTCTTTCTTCAACTTATACTGCTAGAACCCTCGCAACAATTTGTACACTATCAAAGTGCTCTCTATTACATTAGCATGCTTGATACACTTTTGATACTCACAAAAGCACTACACTTCACCTCTGTCTGCACATTGCGAATAATCTAAACACGTATGAAAGAGAGGAAGGTGTATGTATGCCTTTTGCAAATGGGAGAATCAGTCTCTAAAATATCAGAGCCAATGTTAATTGTAATAACAGTGTCAATAACAAAACCCAAAAAGAATCAAAACCTTCCACATTAAAACCTGATGTTCTACCTCAATTTATTTTCACACTCAAATTTTACTTATTTCAGTCTTGATTGATTTCTGGTTTATGGTCAACTAGTGTTCCTGTATGTAGGAATAGAATAATATTGGGAAAATTGTGATAAAGAGTGGCAGAAAGAGTCAAAGACATACATGACAGTTGAATGTCTTTTTATCCCGTAAGTGATGTAAAGCTTATGGGACAGATAATCTATCTTTCTTCACTCTGTACTTATCCTTTATTTCTAGGGCACTCTGGAGGGCACAGGAATGTTACTGATCATTATATAACAATTTTATATCTCTTTTCTATTGCGCTGGACAATAAGGGCTTACACTTCTGTGTTCCTACATAAGAGACCCACCTGCTTTCCTAAGTGTCCTAAGACTTGACTCTCTTCTTCCAGTCTTCTATGCTAAAACTGTGTTTATTTCTCCTACATAAAATTTGATGCTCTAATTTCTGTAACAGAAATGATGCTTGTACTCGACAGTGCTGTGGGTATTAATATTTTAAGTAACATATTATACTATATTTAGGAAATAATTAGAATATTCATGTCAAATCAAAGTAATGATATAACACATTTGTGATTTTAAAATGATTTTTTAAAATTTATGTCATGTAAAATACCCTAGTAACTTAAAAATAAAATTTTGATGATCCTGTTACATCAGTGACCCTTCAGAATAATGTAAATTTACAACGGCTTATGGACAGTGGGATGATAGAAATATAATTTAACTCATATCACTAAACCCCCATATCATTAGCCAATATCATACTATGTTTAAATTCTAGGGAAAAAATACTAACAATCAAAATGTATTTAGCTTTTAGCAAATCATCTACTGATTATTTTCGTTCTTTTAAGTAAAGGCTAAAAAGCAAACAGTAAAAACACACTATTTTGCAGTTCATAATCTTTACATGTCTTCAAAAGTACAATTTATTTGCCCATAATGGGTAAAAAGAAATCCAGATTTCACTGAATCAAACGGGATTAAGATTTGATTCTCTATACACAAAATAAAATGAGGCTGAGATTATTCAATAACTAACAGTCTAGATATGTGTCTTCTTTAAAGTAGGAACCTCAATCACTTCTAGGATGATTTCATAGTAAAAAAATAAAGGAGAGGAGTAGGCGATGAGTTCTGTATGAAGAAATAATGTACTCCACCACATAATTTCTAGTACTAATTTCTAATGAACACAGATAAATTTCACCATGCAAAAGAGCAACCTGCTTTATTTCAAGAGTTTCCTAATGAAAGCAGAGATTGTATTTAACAACAAAAGAAAGATTAGAAAGCATAGTCTTACTATAGCATGTTAGGCTCACAGTAATAAGATTACAGAATTAAGCCCTAAGGAAATGACTCAGAAAATTAATTAAAATTGCTTATAAATCATGCTGGCTTGATGTCCTAATGGCAATATGCTGTGCAATGACACATCAGAGACGTTAGTTTGATGTCTCTGCTCCAGTATCCCTCACTCCTTGAGGCAGTCATAGCTAGCAGTATTGTAAAAGCAGAATACTTAGTTCAAGCAATTGTAGAGACAAGAGAATCAAGTCTTAGATGACTTAGCAGTGATCCTTGCAATTTACTGAAGAGTGACATTGATTTCTTTCAAGCTGGAACCTTCTGTAGCATGAGACCTTTATGTGGATGTTGTATAAAAGGAGCTAAAAAGAACTTTGGGGCTTGATTTAAAAAACTGTGGTTTGTAAGAAGAGGGAGGGTTTGTTTACTTCTAGTAGAATTGTGATATAAAAAAAGATAAAGAAGGCATCTCACTGTCTTCTTCTTAGAAAATAAAAAGCATATGTTTTTATAAGCATACTGAGGAGAAGGGGTAAATCAGCTAATGTAAATGTTGTTTACACTTCTCACAGCAACTGTGTTGCCTTAAAAATAGTTTATTTCATGGAAGGCAGGATGGATTGCTCTTTCATGAAGCAATTTTCAAATGTTTTCACCCTAAAAGAGGTTGTAGGCTGTTTCTATTATCCTGCATATCTAGAAACACCTGCCAAATACATGTAGATCACCTTCCAGGAGGCTGTAGTAAGCTGTAGAGAACCTGCCAGAATCCTACCTGAAAGATGCTGCAGTAGGTGACATATCCATTTTAGGACAGCTCTCCTTTCAGAGCTAGAATGTCTTCTGAAAGTACTTAGATATCAGGAGGGGCTTGTTAACAGCTCCTATTTGCCTATTTTAACCAG